>CM031238.1:460459012-460998957 GCA_018340775.1 Taxus wallichiana var. yunnanensis | reverse complement strand
ACGTATTGCTTTTCTATTTTTTAAAGCTTACATTTTAAAAGGATTAAAAAGATTTTAAAAGTAATTAAAAACTTGCTTATTTTTGAAAAAAAAAAAAAAAACGCTTACCTGTATTAACTTAAGTAAAATTAGAACTTACTAGATTAAAGTAAGATTTTATTGAAAAGGAATTAAAAAGACTTAGAAAAAAAAATGGAAACATGGGATTTGTGTCTGAATACTTTGGGTTCATGGGTTGACAGAAACTGAAGTGCAGAGTGGAGGAAAAGAAGGATCGTGAGGAGGAGTCACAGAGCTTTTCCTAAGGTCATGTGGAAAGTAGCTCATGTGTAAAGCCCTCGCTACACACCAAAACACCACATGGCACTCATCTTAGACCAGGGAAAACACAGACCAAGGCTTGGCCTCCGCCAGAATTCGACAAAATACTATAATAAGGGGAATGGCACGGCTCACAGATAGCCAAACACAAACAAGAATAGTCAGGAAAAGCTAGAAAACATTCGTGGAGATGCAAAAAGGAGCTCGACTGATAAGGTGGGGATTACTGCAGAGGGAGGAGTCACTGAGGATCTCAGCGGAGCACAACAACACCATGCAAAATCTCCAAACCAAAAATGAACTTGTACCGTAAAACCATGAAAACAATAAGAGACCAAAAATAGAGATCTAAAAAAGATTCTAGTTTTTTAAAAATTTATTTAAAAAAACCGAAATAAGATAATTCCTCTTATTTTAGCTGATCTCCCAAATTTAGCTCTGACCGACTAAATTTAGCCGTAAAAACCCTAAAAGCTTCGAGAAATACTACTTGGCGTACATGCACAAACATGCACATATACCAACACACTTTCCCAAGAACATCTTATGTTAATAATGTGCAGTAATAAAATCCACAATATAACGATTGAAAAAAATTACGTTTATGAGTAATAAAATGACACCAAGAGTAATCGTAATGAAAAAAAAACAATTGCATGTTTACCCAATCTTAGCTCACGATACATTGAAAGAGTTGACGAATCGTATTAGAAACTATGCACTTTAGTAATGAAGTTGTGCTCTGGTTGAATCGTAATGGCTCCAACATAATCACAAGGGAAGAATTGATCAATAACTTAATAACTTCGCATAAGAACAAAGCGTGCACATGTAGAGAAAAAGATAGTGTAGTGTCTTGCATGCTCATAAATGTACAAATGAAGGGATACATATAGGATGCTTCCAAGGTAACCACTCAGTGCGATGACTCAATAGCAACCTAAACCCTAACCCATGTGAGATGACCCTCCATATGAGTGGAGGACACATGGGATAACTCACCAAACAGGTGGGTCTGCAAATTGTTGCGAGAAAATATTCTTAGGTGGAAAAACTTGTTTATTTCTTCCCGATGCTCTAGAATCTAAGTCCCTCTAATTAACCGGTCATGAATATCCCTTATACCCGCATGCACGTACCAATAAGGACACTCCAGAATGACTCCTACTGAAAAGCTTGCAGATACACCTGTAAGAGAGAACTTTATATGAACAATGATAAAGGGGAGTGAGAAATTATATTACAAGTAGAAAGTCATATTCACGTATACATCATTTAGAAGATTTATCAAATCCATTGTAATTAGGAGGTAATAAATCTATGCATAACAACAAGATGATGGGTAAGTTATTATTCCCTTCATTTAATCAATACTTTTTTGATGCCATATTCAAACCAGGGGGTATCTGAAGATATATGAAAGAAGAAATCTTAGTGATCTAGTAATTAACTGTAGGTATTTGTTATTTTATTTTCTAGGGATTTTTGTAGTGTCTTTAGGATTTTGTAGTGCCCACTGCCCCTTCATACCTGATATCGATCATGAAAATGTCAAGTATATTATGGACATTATTATAGTTTTGATTTAGTATGATGTTAGATATTTGATCATGGATTATTATTGACTTTGATTCTTATATGATGCATGATGATTATTAGAGACACTTTATATGTTGATGATTTTATACTAGTGGACATGGTTATATGATGGATGTTGTTCAGAATTGTGATATTTAGATATTGTGAGTAGCCCTAGAAATGGAATTTCTTTGAATGATGATATAGTGGTTGATAAAATTATAATGATATTGTTATATTCCTTTGATGTTGTTGTGATTCATATATCTAGATGATTTTGGAAATTTAATTATATCTATATTATTTTGGATGTTCTAATATGGCCATGAGTAATTTGAAGGAGGTATTTGTGTTTTGCATGTTAAAATATCACAACAAACATCTAGGGATTGGAGACCAACCACATTGTAATTCTAGATGAATTCAACAAGGTCACCATGGCAACTAGTTTTTGTTTATGTGTTTGTTTGTTAGTGTGGGATTTCCATTGGGGGATCACCTTTAAATGTTACAAAGGAATTTTATGTATTTATTTTATTTTTGGTCCCTTTTGTTTAATTTTTTCCTATGTTTATTTTTGTGTACTTACCCTTTCATTATTTATTTAATGGTGCGTAAATATTGTGAGTTATCATATTGTTTAGTTAATTAATTAAAATATGTCATAAGAATGTAATTAATAGAGTTGTTGGTACATGTTTTAAAGTGTTGTAAGAATGTGTAATTAATGTGTAAGTGACCTTGTAAGTGATGTGTAAGTTAACTTTTGGAGTGTGAAACACTTCACCTTCTTGAAATTCTGAATTTTTCTTGGAGGCTTGTGGGACAAGTCAAACTTGTCCCATACCTCTTAAATTTACATACCAACCTTGACTATGGTTTGAGGTTAAATTTAGACCTTTTTATGCATTTTTACAAGTCAATTTGAATGTTGTAACTACACTTTTCTTACATAATTTAATTTCAGACCTTATGGGGTATGAAGCTTGTTTGAGTGTGTAAATAAATCTGTCATATTATTCACCCACTTGTTTATTATGCTTTGAGAATGAAGTTGACTTGTGGGGGTTGGGGTTGAGGGATGTGTGATGTGACATCTACATGGATCCACCTCATCCTCTTCTCTTCCCTCTTCTATAAAATTTGAATTCCTTTTCTTGTTTTGGGTTGCTTACTTTGGAGACTTCATTTTTGGGCAAATTTTCTTGTTGTTTTGAGAGCTCCACTTTGGAGAAGTTTTGGAGGATTGTTGGATGCTTGTACTTGTCTGGGCTATTTTGGATTTTGCATTGGGATAAAGCTTTTGTTTTTGGAACTTGGAATGACTCCATCATGGAGAGGTGGAGCTTAGCCTTGAAATGCCCTTCTTTTATATACATGAATGTCCTTGTGTGAATTTTTGATGTATTTGTGGGCTAATTGGGTAGATGGCCTAGGAATGGTGTAAAAGAAGACTATGGGGTTATTTTGTGGGAGGCACAAGTGGTTTTAGGGAGGTATAAAGGTGGAGGGAGTTAGGGATTTGGGTTCCACCTTACAAAAGAAATAGCTTGCATTTATTTACTGGTATGGGGTGCCAATAAGAGGTTGGGAGATATAAGAAAATGTGAGGAATAAGGGGTACTTGGGAGCTAAAAGGGCATGACAGGGTTTGACATGATAATGATATATATTGGTGGGTTATACTCGGGTGGTGATACCCATTTTCCCCCCTTGAGGCAATGCATGTCCCCATACTTCTTTTCTCCTTTCGGGCTTACTTAATGATAAAGCCTTTTGTATTTTTTGTCATGTTTTAATGTAGTTGTGAACTACATTTTGTTTGGGACTGTGTTTATTTATGAGAATGCTATGTGTATGTTTGTGAAGCCTGTTGTTGCCATGAGTTGGGTCACATTTTTATTGCTTTGTGGTTGGGGCTCGGTGGCAAATGAAGAAGGAAAACTTCTCCTCTTCATCGATGTCTTGGTGGAGTGGAGAGATTTTCCTTTCCCGCACTTCTATTGTGATCAAATTGGAAGAATGTGAAGAATGCATGTTGCTGTTCTAGAGCTGAGAAAAGACAATTTGACAGTCCCTTGTGAAATGAAATCTCATTGTAACCTTTCCCACTTGAAGTGGATGAACTTGTAAATGGTTGTAATGGAAAGATGTTGTACTAATTGTAAGTGGAAATTTGAAATGTAAAAGAGTTATACTCTTTATTCTATTTTGGAAAGAATGTGGAAGAATGATACATGGTTTTTTGTATGTTACATTTTGAAACCAAGGGGAAAGGAAGTTGTAAGAGTTCATTTAAATTAATGGAGGTGGTTTTTTCTTGTACAGACATATGTTTTATTCCTTTGGAAAAATGTGTTTATCATACACTATGAAATCCCTATTTGAAAAGTGGTACGTTGAAAGCACATGAGAAGAAAATGTATTATTCTATTCTGTATATAATATATGTTTTGAAAGGAATAAAAGAAGAAAGGCTGTAATATTACATTTTGGAATCAATAAAGGATTGCAATAATTTTTGAAATTGCATTGTTGTATTGAATATGATCATTTCAATGTATTGAAATCTTTGTTTGAAAGGAAGAAATGCGTGAGAAAAAAATACAGTATTTTGTCTTTTTGGAATGTGAAAAAAATGAAATCAGGAATTACATTTTGGTCTTGAATAGTTTAATTAAATCAACTAATATGTTATATTTGAATTGGAATGTATTTTAATTAATTGGAAGAAGGAAGTGGCAATTAGACCCTTTTAAATTTGATCCCTATTTTTGTAATTTCAAACGGTAATTAACAAAACAAAAAAAAAAGCAAATTAAAAACCTGCAATAATAAAATAACAAATTAAATGAAGAAATTAAAGTAGTAGGCCCTAAATGAATTCAACTAGACAAAAACACTTAAATGAATATTTTAAAACTTGGCCAAATTGGGCTCATAACTATTTTTACTGTCTTTGTTGTCAAAATGGTAAAATTTTGAATTGGAATTCAATCAAATAGATCTACCTCACAAACTTATCCTAAATCCACCTAAGAACAATTCTCTATGTATATTTGATGAATACGAGAGAGGAAGAAGGTCAAATTGAATAAATATCACAAGTTAAAATTTACTACTGTTAAACTGTGTGAAGGCCTACAAAGTTGTTTTCTTAAAATTAACCACTTAAACTTTATCAAAATAAAAAATTAATGATCTTTGTACAAAGAGGACATCGATATATTTCCAGAAAGTACTTGTTTTCCCAAAATTAATATCTTTATCAAAAGTTATGGCCCTCTAAAATTTTTTCCTTCACTTGGCATAAAAAAATTGGGAAAATTTTCCTTAGTGGGCCCGCGGGCCTAAATTTTTCCCTTATAGCTTAGGAAAAATTTTGGGAAAATTTTCCAAATTTTCCCCCACTACTCTACCAGCCCATAGTCGATCAGATGCTACCACATGGCACCATGAGGTATCAGCGATGGGACATATTTCCTTTTACTTAACGCCTCGAAACATTTGGGAAAAATTCTCACAAATTTTCCCTGTACAAGCGGCAAGACCAATCGGTGATGCCACGTGGCATCATAAGGCATCAGCGATGGAGCGAGTCCCTTTTTCCTTTTTTTTCTTCAAAAAATTTTCATAAAATTTTCCATGTTTTCCCCACTATCCATTTGGGCCCGATGCCACACCTGTCAAGCCGCCACATGGCATCGCATGAGGTGCCGTGAGACACAGTCCTTGTTCACATCCTCTTAGCCCTCCCAGGAATTAATCAAAATTTTTCCCCTTTGCCTTGCTTTCCACGCATTAGCTTAGGTGATGCCATGTGTCCCTTACAATCAGAGACTTAAGGGTGCCATGTTGGATTTTTTCCCTGCCCGAGAAATTTTTCCCAAACGTCTCCCCCACCGCCCCTCTCTTCCGTCTTGGTTTTGAGAAGCACCACATGTCCCTTGTGGACTTGCAGACCCTTGGGTGCAAATGTGTTCTTTCCTCCTCATGGGAGATTTTCCAAAATTCTCCCTGCCCATGACCCACCCTTTTGGGAAAATTTTCACCCTGGGCCCTGCAGCTCGCTCTTGGGAAAATTTGCTTCCATAACTTGAGAAATATGAGGAGTTAGGAGGACTTATTTATATCAATGGAAAGGTTAGGAAATTTCATATCCCATGGGAATGATTTAGGAATTTTTAATGTGTTAAGTGTGATAAAATCAAGTTGAAACTTTAATCTTGTTTGAGAGTGGGTATGGTGAAGATTTACCCCTTTGAACCCTAATTGAACCTTCTAACCTAAATTTGGGACCTTATGACTCTAATAATTGTTGATAAAAGAAAATTATTTTCTAAATGGATTAGAATTGTTCTATAGCTTTCATAGTGACAACTTTTGTCTCAGAACCCTTGTAGAGACTCTTTTAAACAAAAAAGAAAAATCCATAATTTTTCCTAACTAACCCTAGGTTATTTCTTGGGTCTCAAGTGGGTTGTTTTTAGCAAGAGTTAAAAATTCCATGGCCAAATCATTATTATCTCTATGATGTAAGAAACTTTTCAAATAAACACTCATTACTAGAATGAATTGTTGTAAATAAACAAACATACAAGAATAAATATATTGTTGAAATAAATACACAATGCAAAAGTAAAACACACTTGCTTTGAAATAAACACAGCATGATTAAAATTCCATGAAAATCTTGCAAGGAAATGGAAATCTAGTCTATAACACACGTAGGGACAAGTATAAAACAAATTTTTAATTTAAAGAATCAAAGACATTTGAAATATTAAAATATCTATACTATTTGCTTTAGAAATACAAATACCAATGAAATGAGAATCATTGTTCTTAGAGGAGGGGGGCCTTTGCTTCACCTTGAATCGGGATTTGACAAAGTGATATTCTCTCAAAATGAAGTGGTGATTTTATTGCTGGAAATATTCTATCTTACAAAAATGTACTGAATCTTTCTATATCTATATCTCTATGCATTTGTATGTATATGTTATTTTTCTTAATATATCTACAGGTCTTTGTATATGTATTTCATTTCAAAGATTCATTTAAAACCATAACTTTTCTACCAATTCAGATGGAACTAAATTATTCCCAAAATAGAAGTTGAATTTGGAACCTTGTTGGATGTATAGTTGTCTGATAAGTTATCCCTGGATCTTTGAGTATGAAGAATCAAAAATTTTCTGATCTGCTTCTGATTGAATGGCTCATTGATATCTCTATCATTAGATGCCAACAAAATAATATATTCCCATTGGTTTAGGAACTTTGAGAAGTTCGAATTAAAGGGGACTGTTTTATCTAATCATGAAAGTTTGGGAGCTAAACTCGGGAGTTCGGGTTCTTAACTAAGTGTTGGGAGCCAAACTAAGTCCTGAAAGTTCCAGAACTAAGTGATAGAGCTCATAACTATGTGATAGAGTTCCATAACTAAGTTTGTAAGTTCTAGAACTAATCTCATGTATTGAAACCAAGGCTCCCATAAACATGTTGATCACTTCATACTATGTTCTCTCGACTAATTATGATCTGTTTTATTACAAAAACTAAATTTCCACACAATTTGTTAGGAATTACCACGTTTCTAAACTTTAGAACTAAATTCAAAAAAATATGGACAATTACATCTAACTTACATTAAATAAAAAAAGTCACAAAATGCAATCAAACATGATAAAAAGAAGAGCAAAATAAGATCATTAATTATGCATTAATAAGACATATTTTTGCCTTATCATCTCCCCTGTACTTACTTGTTTGTAAATCCCCTTACAAAATTTACTCTTCAAATCTTGTGTTGTGTATTCTGCATTCCAATTGATTGCTCAGGTCAAATGGTTGAAACTCAATATATCCCAATTTTTTAGTTCAGATGGAGTAGTACTATACCCAGATACGAGTTCTAATTTCCTCTTCCTCAAATTGAGTGGGATCTTGAGGTTCTCTATTTTTCCATGGAGACATGGGAGTGAGAAGAAGGGGAGGCCTTGTTCTCATTCCCATCCATATGCCCCTACATTTTTCATTGACTGAGGGATTAGTGTGCACAAGGCTTTAGCTCTTTCTAAGATCCATATTAAGTTTGTGAGAGATATAAATTTTCTTATTCTCACTCTGTTGTGAGAAAATCCCATCTTTTCAAACATACATCATAAATATCTTCAAAGTACTCCTCCTCATAAGAGGTTAAGGCATCAATAATTTTCTGTAAACTGGCTAGATAGTGTGCCTTGAACCGACTATCAAAGGCATGGGATCTGAAATGTATAGCAAAGGTAGATGGTTTACCATAGTGATCCCTCATGTAGAGACTAGATGAATTGGCTTTTAATAGATGCTTAGAATCTCTCTCTTTCCATGAAACTTGATTTTGAAGAATAGAAACAAATGAATTCAAAGCTAGCTTTCCCATACATACAAATTGATCATAAAGCCTATGTTCTTTTCCAACATAAGATTATAGAGATAGAATTCATAGAGAATATTTTTCTGCTCTGCACTAGCTAAGGAATAGGCTGTCATGAACTTAGATTCATCTTTTATTTCATGTGGAAGGCCACATGCAATTCTTGATAGCTGCCAGTGAATAAATTTTTCTTCTAAAAATATATTGTATGCAAGAGAAGGTCTCCTGCATGTAAGTAATTTTTCACTCATCATGTAAACCATTTGTATTTTTACAAGACATTTAAATTTGTCTTCTTCCTTTTTATAGAATTTTTCTTCCCATTTCTTACTTTCTTTCTTTTCTTCTTCCATCTTATTTCTTATGTCCTCATTTGATGTTTTGAATTCATTAAGTTCCCTGATGGTATCATACCAAATTTTTGAGTGGCGTAAGTCGGTTGATGCCTGTGTAGATACCGTTGATAGAGCACTTGATCTTCGGAAAATTGACATTCTTCTTCTTTTTCAATCATCTGCTATTTTACCATTGTTAATCCTTTTGTCCTATTTGTGAGCTGATTTATTAGTTACTCAATGAGCATTTCCCTTGTTCTAACTTGATTTTGATAAAGTTTAATTCCTCATCCTTCTCTCTGATGACGAGTTCTACTCTGGATAAAAATAGATTCTATTTTAAATGTTGTTTTTCCTCCTTTTCTAAAAGTTCATTGGGAAATGAGAATTCCTCTTCTACCAAAGGGGATTTCCCTTTCCATTTCTAGGATGCCAATTCCTCTTCTTCATGTGACTATGCTGCTAGTTCACCAAACTCTTGAAAATCATGTTCTTCAAATATTTCATCTCCCTTCTCCATCTTAGTTTGGCTTTGTCTAGGAGGATTCATGGCCATGCTACCCAAAATATCAACATCTTTTTCTAACCCATCCCATTCTACCATCTCTTCTGGAATTTCTCTAGATCTCTTATGAACTCTTCTTCTTTGGGGAGCTTCAAAATTTCTAGAAATGGGTTTCCTCCTAGAGCTTCTTATGAATTTTACTTCATGCTCTAGCTTAGGTGAACTATCATTGTTAGAGACATATATTAGTTCTCTTGCACTGTTGCAGAGGAAGGAGTTTCTTTGATAGGCATAGTAGATTTTGTAGCTTTAATCCTTCTTTCAGATCTCCTTATTTTTGGTACATTACCCCCACCTATTTATTTATTTTCCTCTACAGGGGCATCAATCTCCAAATTACTTGTAGGAGAAAAAGGGGTTGGTATTCCCCTCTTGATAATATCAGGGTTTTGCTTAAACTTGTTAAGAAACTTTTCCCATATTTCTTCTCCATTTTTCTTTGAAAGAAAATGGTGTTGGCATACCAAATGGATTAACCCATGATGTCTGATTATTCCAAATCCCTAGGAATACCTCTAAGCCATTGTCTAGATGGATTAAAAAGGAATCCTAGAAGATTTACTATATATTCTGGTTTTTAATTCCCATACCTAAGATATATTAACATTTTAAGGACTTCTCTTCCCACATTCCCAAATTGAACATCGATAGTTCAATACTTAACAACCCAAAATGCTACTGTCACAAAGGGTTTGATAAATTTGGTACTTTTGACCCCCTTTATGATTTTATTGGTGTTATAGATATATTGGGGCTCATATTCCCCCTCTTGTATCAAGGTTTCCACCAGATCTTTAAGGGTTCCCTTGATAGGATTTGGGACTTGCACAATTGTTATTCCAGACACATTACTCATAGTATTGATAGTAAAAGGAATTATAATGCTTCTAAATTTAGTTACGGATTCTTTTAAATTTACAATAAATTCCCTTACCAATTTTTCATTATAGCATGAGAACTTTTCAGAATTCCAGCTATCATGCTCATCTAAAAAATCGATGTCACTTGTTCATCTGCAAGAATTTGGGTATCATCCTCTAGCTCTGACTTATTTTTAATCCCCATAGAAAAGAGGACGATTCAAATTTTTCTTTCTACAAATTCAGAATTAGTTGTAGAATTACTAGATTTAGCTGTGGAACTATTATATTTAGCTACAAAATTGTTGTGTTTATCTATGGAATTGATGGGTTTAACTGCGAGAATTGAAATACAATTCTTTTTCTTCCTCTTCAAAATTCTTACGCAACTTCTTAGAAGCTTCGTTTAATCTACCCAAATGATAGGTAAGTATAAATTCACCACCACTTTCTTATTCTATCAACATCAACCTCATGATTACTTACTTTTAATCATAATTCACAATAAATGACTTATCATACCGACTTTTTAAATCAAGTCTAATCACACATGCAAATTTTTAATTTAACCTTTTATAATTTTCAAGACATAATTATAATCCTTTTCTGATGTAATCCCTCCATCTTAATGACTCGTCATTCCTAAAAGTTAAAAAGGAAAAACGGTTAGAAAAGACAGCTGGATTTCAAAAAAATCTTTTTATTTTGCATTAGCCATTTATTGAGGAGACCAATCACCATTGTTGGTTTTCAATTGATCTTTGAGAGATTTTTTTGGAAAGAGAACGCCATGTTCTAGTTTTCATTCTTTCCCTTTATATATTATTATTATTATTATTATTTGGGGGAATAGAACACCATTTACTAGTTTTCATTCTCTTCCCTTTATTTTGGATCCATGCATCTAATTATTTGATCATTTTGGAAGTACTGGGTTCTTCCATATGATCAAATTCTTTATCTTCTTCAATCTACTTCAAGAAATTATCCCTAGTAGGAGGCTTCCTATAAATTTTTAGCCTATTTCCATTGACCAAAAGTTTCCTTCTACCAAAGATCAATGGGAAGTAACATAATAGAGCCATTTTCAAATATCTACTCAATCTGATAGGGTCCTAACCATTTGATTCTCAACTTGTCCTTGAATTGCTAGTACTTGGAATCAAACAGTAATTCCCAATCTCCTACCTTGAATTTCATTTTCTTGATATGTGTGTCATGCCACTGCTTCCTTTGATTTTGGATTATCTCTATCTATTGAAGTGCTTCCATTCTCAACTCATCCAATTCATCTTTCCTTTTGTGTTGCATCCAACTCAATACCCACTTTAGTTGTTGTTCTCAATGTTTGTAGTTCAAATTCAATAGGTAACAAGGTATTTTTTCCATAGAGTAACTCATATGGTGAAAAACCTATTGTAGTCTTGCAAGTTGTATTATATGCCCAAACAACCTCAGGTAGTCTCTTTACCCAATCTCTTCTGTTTGATTCAAATGTTTTTGTAAGGATGCTTTCTAATTATCTGTTTATTACTTTTGCTTGTCCATTTGATTATAGGTGATAGGGAGATGAATTCATATGATTGATCTAATAGTATATTGTTAAGGATTGGATCATATCAGACATGAACTATGGACCCCGATTTGAAACTATACTCCTTGGTGCACCAAACTTCATCATATTTTTTTGCCAAAGGAAATCAACAATTGCTTCTTCAGTGGCATTTGTTAAAGCCTGCACCTCTACCCACTTTTTCACATAATCATTACACATAAGAATATGCTCCTTTCCTTGTGAAGGAGGAATAAAGAGACCAAAAAAATCCATCCCCCACCTTTCAAAAGGTTCAATCACTACTTGAGGTTGCAGAGGTATTTCCTTTGGTAAAGGTTGGTTGTCCCATCCTTTGACAGGATCACATTGCTTGATATATATCTTCACATCTTTAGACAGATATGGCCAATAATAGCTAGTGCCAAGTATCTTGTGAGATGTTCTTTTTACTAAAAAGTTTCATCCACTTCGTTCATCATGACATGCCCTGAGTATCTCAAAGATTTCATCTTCTCTCACACACCTGCATAAAACCAAATTAGGGCCACAATTGAACAACATTCCATTTAACCATTTAAATTATGCACTAGTTTTGATAAACTTCTTCATTTGTTTCTTAGTGAAAGAAGAAGGAAAATTCCCTATTACAAGATAATTTTCCATATTAGTAAACGATAGTGTATTAGCTGAAATAGAAAACAATTGTTCATTTCGAAAATTGTACTTAATTGGATCTTACTCCCCTGTAGTGGTTAGTCTTGACAAGAAATAAACTACCACATTATATTTTCCTAGATTATCAATATCAAATTATTGTAAAAGTAATAACCATCTAATTATCCTACCTCCAACCACTAGTTTGTTCATTAAGCATCTAATTTTTGAGTGATATGTATGTAAAAATATTTTGTACCCTATCATATAATGTCATAATTTATTAATTCATAGATCAAAATAATAAATTCTTTTTAGTGGTAGTGTAATTTCTCTCGGTGGGAGTAAGATTTACTAAGGTAGTAAATATCATACATTTTCCTTCTTCATCTTTATGTCACAAAACTGCACCTATTGAGTTATTTGAGGCATATGTTTGGATGTGAAAATGTTTCTCCCAATTAGGTCCTCTCAATATTGGGGTAGTGATTATTTTTTCTTTAATTTACTCAAAAGCATGTTGACACTTTTCATCCCAACATAATTCACAATCCTTGGTAAGTAAACTAAATATGGAGGCAAAAATTTTACTGAAATCCTTTATAAAAACCTATAGTATCCAACATGCCCTAAAATGACTTGATATCTATGGGGGTTTGGGGAACAAGAAATTCTGAAATAATCCTATTTATTTCTTGGTCAACTTGAATGCCTCATTTTGAAATGTAGCGTCCTTATACAATCCCCTTATCAACCATCATTAAACATTTCTTATGACTAAGAGACAAATGGTGTTCCTCACATCTTGTTAGTACTCTATCCAAATTCTTCAAAGCATCATCAAATGTGTTTGCATGTATAGTAAATTCATCCATGTATACCTCTACACAATCATTTGTTAGGTCTTCAAAAATTGCTAATACAAATATTTGGAAGGTTGTTGGAGCATTACATAGTCCAAATGGCAATACCCTATATGCAAAGGTACCCCATGTATAAGTAAAGGTAGTTTTATCTTTATCCTCAGCAA
This sequence comes from Taxus wallichiana var. yunnanensis, assembly GCA_018340775.1. Classification (NCBI taxonomy): domain Eukaryota; kingdom Viridiplantae; phylum Streptophyta; class Pinopsida; order Cupressales; family Taxaceae; genus Taxus; species Taxus wallichiana. The sequence continues at coordinate 460,985,638 of CM031238.1, read as the reverse complement.
CAACTCTTATTTGATTATATCCACTAAAGCCATCCAGGAAGGAAAAATATTGTTTACCTGCAAGGTTTTCCAAAACTTGATCTATGAATGGTAAGGGAAAATAATCTCTCAATGTGGCTTTGTTCATCTCCATATAATCAACAAAAATTCTCCATTTTACGTTCTTTTTAGGCACAATTAAAATAGGAGACACCCAATGAATATCTGAGATAGGGTAGATAAAACCTACTTGTAATAGTTTTTCAATTTCTTGTTTGACTATGTCCCTTAAGATTGGATTATTCCTCCTCTAAGGTGCTTAACTAGTTTAATGTTTCAGAGTATAGATGTGATGGGTGAAAATACTTGGTTGGATTCCTTTCATGTCTTTATATTCCCAAGAAAAATATCTAGTATGATCCTTAAAAACATCAAACAATTTAGTTTCTTCATCATTCTTTAGCCATCTAATAATGTTCAAAATTTTACTTGGTTGAATCTCAACATGTTTGGTTCCAATGTGTGATGAACTGATTTGTTAAAAGGGTTTAATTAAGGTGTTTAGTGGACATTGATGTGGTAATAACATATGATATTCAGAAATATCTCAAAAATTCCCTTGAGAAATAATATTGGATAAAGGACAATAGGAAGAGTTATGATACTTATCTTGTTTTCAGTCACACTCCTCATTGTTGTTGTTTCCTGATATCTTTGAAACTGAAACTACTAATTCCGTGACTATTTCTACTCCTCCCCAAGAGAAATATAATTCCTCTAGAGTGAAATTATTTACATTTACATGAGATCATTGTGGTTGTGGTTTCAGAGATAAGTCTGAATGTTTCATAACTTAATGTAATGGTTCTGGAACTAAATCCATAGGTTCCAGAACTAAGTCTGTAGGTTCCAAAACTAAGCCAGATTGTTCCAAGGATAGTTAGTTTTCATTCAACGGTTCATTAATCAATATTGCATCTCGCATATGTGATCCTGAAACATTATCATAGCCAAAGAAGATAGATTTTTTTATTAGTGTCAAGATCATCAATCCACAATTGCTCTAATTATCAATAAAAGGTCATGTAGAGGGGTATAAAGAATTTTTATTATAACTCTTACCATTTGATATAATCATATCACTTGATCTGTAATCGATTAAGGAAAAAACTGTAGCTAACCATGGTCTTCCCAAAATAATGGGATAACCAAGTGTTTAAGATTTTGGCTGTAATATATGGAAGTCCACTGGATATCCCATGACTCCACCATAACTGCCACATATTCAATAACTCCTTCTAGTTTTGCTATGGACTGGTCTGCCATCTGCAATATGGTGTTAGTAGGTTGGATATCTATTAATGGTAATGTTTTCAAAGTTTCCATTGTCATCACATTTATAGTTGCTCCCAAATCAACCAAAACATTATGTATATATTTATTCCCTATAGAGACATAAATAACAGGGCTACCAAGATCTCCATATTTGGGAAGTAAGAGTTTTCCTACTAATAAATCAGCAAGTTTCCCATCTACTTTAATAGTCTTGGGGTATTGCTTCTTCCTTCTAGGTCTTTTTAAACATAGCATCTTGATTAACTTGTTCAACTCCAAAATGTCCTTGATTACTTATAACAATGGTATTTCAATATTTAATTTCCTCAAATCCTACACCAACTCAGATTCCTTGGTCCCTATAAATTCTTGAAATCTCTCTGGGAATGGAGTTTCAGTAGAGTTGCTACCTGACTCCTTATCTTTTTCTTTTTCATATTTCTTGGGAACAACCACACTAGGGGTATCAGCCTCTTCTATCATTTCAATAATTATGATAGGTTTACTACTAATTAACCTGTCCCGGATCTAGTCTAAATATCTTTACAATCCATGGCGTTTAGATTGACTAGTTTTTCTTGTTCTACCCCATACATAGGATTTATTTGTTTGTTTATAGGATTAATAACTTATTGTGTTGGCATTTGTGTTTGAAACACATTTTGTTTTTTGAATTTTGTGCTCAAGAACCCATTATGGATTGTTTATTATGATTAGGATATGTCCTCCCTTGAGCATAATTATTAGGGCTCCACCTTAGTTGTGACCAAGCATTCGGGTTATATTAACAAAACCATGGTTGTTGGTGTCCTTGGGCATACCAATATTGTCATGACCAATTTTGAAGATTCCATGTTGGTTGAGGGACCCAAGGTGGTTGTCCCCAAATTTTGGTACTATATGAGTTTCCCATGGCATCATCCAAGGGTTAGGAACTCGACACGGGCATGAATTGCCCTTGACTACGTTATCTCTAGAAAAAAATTACTTCTTCTAATGTGGATGGAGTGCTAGTTTTTTAAAGATGACTTTTAAGAAATGGAAGAAGAGAACAAGCATTACTCTCATAGTCCCTAGATTCACAGATAAGACACATTTATGTTTTATGTAGGGGACAATCTCTTATTGCATGCTTCTTCCTGCATCTAGGACAATAAATAGATAATGGTTCATTTTTAGCATTTTCTTTAGCTTGTAATCCTTCCATGGTGGAGGTTATTTGAACTAAAATGTCTATTTGAAAGTTTTTAGTTCATCCATTAGTTTTTTCATATCTAGATTCATAATTTTAACTATTTTTCCTTTTCTAGGTCCACCCCTTGTTCCTAAATAGCTTCTACAAATGTCTTTAATATCATTCATTCTTAATTGATCCATGATTCCACCTCCCATCAAATAAAGGGCCTCCCTAGATTCATCATCCATAACTTTAATAAAAATGGTTTTTCTTAACTCCTCTTGTAGTACAAATCCACATCTTTTACTCATAAAGAGGAATCTGTCTAAATAGTCTTCCATATTCTAATTCTCCTTGATTTTAAAAAAAAATTCCTTCCTATTCCTCCCTCTATTGTAGTCTTGATACTTGTCTAGGAAGGAAACTTCCATTTTTCCCAAGTGGTAATAGAATTAGATGTTAATCTCATAAACCACCTCATTGTTGTATCCTTCTGGGGTAGATGGAAACAACTTGAGCTTCTGATTATTTGTCTTGTAATAATAAGTTTGACACAATACTTTAAATTCAAACAGAGATTGGTCAAGATCTTCAGATGACATTCCTCTAAATGTAGGTAAATGTGTAGGTGAAATATTCTTCATGGGTGTATCATCATTGTCCAACTGAATTGGATAAGTAAAGGTCCTATCATGTTCTCTTTCATCTTCTAGTGCCATTTCTGCATTACCTTCTAGACTTTTCTCCCAATCAATATGGTATGTGATCTATTTTGGGGAAGGTGAAAAGTCAGGATTATGAGGTTGAATACTCAATTGTGAATCAAAAATTTCTCTAAATGGGTCTTGGGATATAATCCTCTTTCTAAAGGTTTCACTTCCTTCTGGTGATTGATCCAAGAATTCCAAAGGTGGCAATTGTGAAACTTACTCTAATCTAATACATAGAATACATGAAATAGCTACATAGAAAATAATTGAAATCACCAACACCATATTATTTTTTATTGATTACTATTTCATTACACTCCATTATATAGGAGATGTATAATAACAATCCTCACAACAACCTTTGTCTACATATACAACCATACACCCATATGGTTTCAACCTCTCACCAATATAATAATAAAACAACACTAATTATTTTATTATTCTAACTTAGTAACTTACCACATACTAACCACATTTTACATTTACTATTTATATTTACATAGTAAATTTATTTTCACTAATTTACCATAATAATAATTACACATGTAATTAGTATTCACCCATACATACAAATGGAGCACTAAGATATATTTCCTAACATTCCCCCTTAGTGTGAACATGGGGAAAACTTGTCTTTGTACTTGCACTTACTTTCATGATCTAATGATTTTACAGGATGATCATAAACCTAATAGATGGTTTTTCATAGGGTAGACCATAAACTAAAAATGATGGTTTTGCAACTGGTTTACCACAAACCAAAAGGGTGATGGTTTTTCATAGGGTTTACCAACAACGAAAAATGGTGGTTTTACAAGTGGTTTACCTACAACCACATCATGATATGCCAAGTACTATTCTTATCCCTCATCACATCTCACTGTAGGGAATAACATAGGAAATTTTGCTGAAATTTGCTGCTCATACATACATAGAAAAAGTTGACATAATGGAAATGGAACATTGGATCATGTTCCCCCCCTCAATGTGAAATTTTCACTTATTGAAAACATGAACACTACAAACTGAAGCAAACACACAACTGAAAAAAACCACCAAATCATCTATGCGGCCCCATCGTTGGTGGATTGACGAGAGGTCGTTGAATAACCTCCAACCTCTGTTTTCCTCCATCCTCCAGTGTCATACTACTAGGTTAACTAGATTTTATCATAGAGCTTAAGAAGAACCCCCAAAAATTAGATGTCGCATTCTAGCGATAATTTTTCCTTTACAATTTTTAATGTTTGACATTGTGACTTCTTCATTCATTTTCAATTTGAATAATTGCAACTTTAAAGAGAATTTTGCATTATTCGCTTTAGCCCCAAAATTTTTGTTTAGTAAATCCCATATTTATGTAGAATATTTTTCAAAATCTACATGATGTAATTTATAATCTGAAAGACCAAGTCCAATTATTGCTTTGGCTTTGTCATCTCTAGTTTCCCATTCTACAATTTTGCTTACATCTATAGGTGCTTTTTCTTTTCCATCTACTATCCTCCATAAGTTTTTATTCATTAACTGCATCTAGATTTTTACTCTCCATGTATGGAATTTTAACCCATTAAATTTATCTAATGGTGTATCCATTTTACTAAATCTAAATATAAAAAAATTGAATGTAGATTTGAATTACCTTTGATTCTTTGATTTCTTCAAAAAATAGTAGTGATCAATGTGTTGTATAGTAAATTGCATGTTTCTCCCAAATGACAAACTAGGTTTGGCTGAAATTTGTATTGTAGCTTTCTATATAGCATATCGTTCCATGTACAAAATTGTGGAGAAACCCAGATTGTGAAACAAAAGTTACGAGATCTTCTTTGAGACATATTTAACCTGCTCTGGTACCAAATGTGAAAATTACTCTGATCTAATACACAAAATACATGAAATAGCTACACAAACAATAATTGAAATCAGCAACACTATATTATTTTTATTGATTCACTATTTCATTACACTCCATTATATAGGAGATGTATAATAACAATCCTCACAACAACCTTTGTCTGCATATACAACCATACACCCGTATGGTTTCAACCTCTCACCAATATAATAATAAAACAACACTAATTGTTTTATTATTCTAACTTACTAACTTACCACATACTAACCACATTTTACATTTACTATTTACATTTACATAGTAAATGCAATTTCACTAATTTACTATAATAATAATTACACATGTAATTATTATTCACCCATACATACAAATGGAGCACTAAGATATATTTCCTAACATTTTTGCTTCTTGTCTAATAGGGGACAATGGTGCTTCAAATTATTGGTCAACTTCCTTACTTGATAGAGAAGATATTGATGATTCTTGTTCGATATTTTTGGGAGGAATCAACCCTTGGAGTCACTTGGTCTACTCATAAATTTTATGATGATGCAAGGAAGATTCTTTAATTACTAGATATATGATTGTTGCTCTTTTTGAAACCTAACTAGACAATTCTAAATATTGGGTCCCTGGAAATGATGCCAAAAATGATGGGTGTCATTATTCCCTTCATTTAATCAATAATTTGTTGATGCCATATTCAAACCAGAGGGGTGTTTGAAGCTATATGAAACAATAGATCTTATTGATCTAGTAATTGATCGTAGGTATTTGTTATTTTATTTTTTGGGGATTTTTGCAGTGTCTTTAGGATTCCATGGCCAAAGCCTTATTATCTCTATGATGTAATAAACTTGATAAAATAAACACTCATTCTTTGGAACAATTACTTATGCAAATAAACAAACATACAAGAATAAATAGATTGCTGGAAATAAACACACAATGTAGAAGTAAACACACTTTGCTTGGAAATAAACACACAGTGAAAAATGCTGTGAAAATATTGCAAGGAAATGGAAATATTGTCTTTAACACTTGTAAGGACAAGTATAAAATATAGTTTAATTTAAAGAATCAAAGACATTTACAAAATTAATAGATCTACACTATTTGCTTTAGAAATATAAATACCAATGAAACGAGAATCTTGGTTCTTAGAGGAGTGGGCCCTTGCTCCACCTTGAATCAAGATTTGAAAAAGTGATATTCTCTCAAAATAAAGTGGCTATTTTATTGCTAAAATATTATGTCTTACAAAAACGTACTGAATCTTTCTATATCTCTATCTCTATGTGTCTTGTATGTATATGTTCTTTTTCTTAATATATCTATAGGTATTTATATATGTATTTCTTTCAAAGATGTATTTACAACCATAGTTGTTCTACCGATTCAGATGGAACCGAATTATGCCCAAAATAGATGTTGAATTTGGAACCTTGTTAGATGTATAGTTGTTTGATAAGTTATCCCTAGATCTTCGAGTATGAAGAATTGGAAATATTTTGATCTGCTCCTGATTGAAAGGCTTCATTGATTTATCTATCATTGGATGTCATCAAAATAATAGATTCCCATTAGTTCCGGAACTTTGGAGAAGTTTTGGAACTAAAGAGGATTGTTCTTGATCTAAACGTAAGAGTTTCGGGAACTAAGTGCTAGGGTTCCGAACTAATTCTAAAAGTTCCAGAACTAAGCGATAAAGCTCATAACTATGTGATAGAGTTCTAGAACAAAGTCTGAAAGTTCGGAACTAAGCCGTATTGAATCCAAGGCTCCCAAAAACATGTTGATTGCTTCATACTCCATTCTCTTACTAATTATGACCTGTTTTATTACAAAAACTAAATTTCCACACACTTTGTTAGGAATTACAAAGCTTTTAAACTTTAGAACTAAATTCAAAAAAATATGGACAATTACATCCTAACTTACATTAGATCAAACAAAAGTCACAAAATGTAGTCAAACTTGATAAAAATGAGTGTAAAATAAGATCATTAATTATGCATTAATGAGACATATTTTTGCCTTATAACAAGACCAAATGGAATTTATGATCACAAAGTCTCAATAAATCCCTTAGTCAAAATAGGCTCAAAACTCCTTCTTTTATTGATTGCTTAAATCAAGTTGTACAAAGTATGAGAATGGAGGAAAAAGAGAGAGTGGGGGAAAGGAAGAATTTGTTTATCTCTTTTGTTCTCTCAAGGTAGAATGTACATAGTATGAGAATGGAGGAAAAAGAGAGAGTGGGGGAAAGGAATAATTTGTTTATCTCCTTTGTTCTCTCAAGGTAGAATGCACTCTTGAGCTTACAAAATTAATGACCAACCCCTTAAGATGGGAATGTCTTTACAATTTATAGAATAGACTCGACTCTTCATCTTCTTCATGACCCTCCATATGTCTTATTTCTAACTTTATCCTATTCATATTCCTACAAAATATTTAAGTCCCTTTTATATAATCAAGGTGACTTAATTAACATTATGTTTCTAAAGTCACTTTTAAGTGAGTTAAAGGCATATTAAAAAGTTCAAACCCCAATAAAGAATTAGAAAATTTGAAGGAAGAGAAATTTGGGGGAGAGGGAAGAGAGAGAAGAGGAGAATGTGTTTCCTGATGAAGTTTGTTGATCCTTGTTGATCGAAAACTCTAAATGCAGTGAAACTCTGAATCTTCAAACTCCTTACACACTATGAAAATCCTTCAAATCAGATCATGAATTCTTGCCAAGTTGGGTGAATTGTTCCATTGATGACTGCAACTCCCAGCCCGCATATGATATAATATTTTTAGTGAGAGGTGATTTTTGCCTCTTCTCGACCATCGTGATGTGATGAACTCCCTCATTTGATCCTTTGAACACTACCCTTGCCTCAGCTGATTCTTTGGGGTGGCTTACTATTTTTAGTAAGAACCCATATAAGGGACTTACTATTTTTAGTAAGTGGTAATTTTCACTATTTTCTACTACGAACCCTTATCCTGGATTCCTCATGTTCTTCAATGCCCGCCGCCTTAGTCTAAGCTGATTTTTATGATGACTTTCTAAGCATAACAAGTCTATATAGGAAAACTTACTATTTTTAGAAAGTGTGTTTCCAATGCTTGATTTGCAATGAAACATAATTTTTTGGACTCATCTTGTTGTTATGATCACACCCTCCAAATTTCACATAGTTTTTCCCACTAGAATGATTGGAAATAATTTTTGAAATTTTGACCGAGTAGTGTCTTCGAGAATGGAGTTACCATGGCGGCCATTAATGAAGCCTGAAATTTACTGAGTTTGGTTTTTGTCTCCATTTGTAATGAAATAAACTCCATTGTGATATGTTTTTATTTGGATCCCATGTGCAAGTTTTTAGTTTGTTTCCATTGTCGGAGTGATGGAAAATACGACGAATGTGAATGGTGCACAAAGTGAGGATTTTGTTAAATAAAATCATTCGGGCACCATTTGACCTCTTGTTTGTTGCATCTTGATTTTATTGCAAAATGTGAAAGTATACAAAAGACAAAATATCAATATAACTTGTACTTTGCAAGATATGAGGATTTTTTGATCGGGTGGCTTCGTAGTTATCTGGGGAAAATCTCCATTTTCTCTTTGTTCTTCGTCACTTCACTCAATTTTTTTCTGAGGCCTACATATTATTGTGAATTCATCATGTGGAGATTTTGGTGATCATGATGGAACTAGTTTGGATCAATAATGGCGGACTGGGTGTTTGAATAAGCTTGAGAAAAGCCATGTCATGGTGAGGAGCTGTGGATGAGAAATGAGAGGAAGAAAATGACTAACTTCCATATTTAAATTTTTGAAAAATGCACATGTAGGGGCTAGGATCATTTTTGTGTCCCTAACATCCCTCACCTTAGGGACTTGAGGGACATCAATTTCCATAGTGGTCAAGAGGATGACACGTGTCCTTGATCTGACGGTAGGGGATTTTCTTAAAAATGCACTTGGGGGCTAAAAATTGGTCACATAGGTGACCAAAAGACTCCCCATAGGGTTTAAGAACATTTTTGCATGTTTTGTGTCCCTCATCTCAAAGGTACTAAGGGACATTAAATTCCACATTGTCTTGGAGCTAACACATGTCCTCGATCGACGACGGGGAGTTTGAGCTCAAAAACTACACTTGGGAGGTGAAAGTCAGTCACACGGGTGACCAAAAGACTCCGCATAGGGGTTGGATGTATTTTTCCATGTTTATTGTGACTCACCTCAAAGTTATTTGAGGGACATAAAATTTCATGATGGTCTTGGAGATGACACATGTCCTCGATCCGACAACGGGGAGTTTGAGCTCCAAATATGCACTTTGGGGCTAAAATTGGGTCACGTGGGTGACCAAAAGACTCCCCATAAGGGTTGGGTGAATTTTTCAAGGGATGATGTACCTTACCTTAGGGATGTCAAAGACATAAAATCCTGCTAGGATCCTGGTGCAGACACGTGTCCTCTCGAAAATTGACTAAATCGTGAACTTCCTTTGAGAGGGTAACTTGGAATTATGATAACTTGAGCTCTGGTGGAATTTATTCGTGAAATTTTATATGTTCCTGATTGTAGATGGAATTTTTAATCCAATGGTTTGGGTATCATGTATTTAGTCAACTATCTCGATCCCTAAAAAAGAGGACTTGTGATTTGAGACTCCACTTGTGCCTAATAAACACTGCCTACAGATCCTATATGCCAAGGTGTTGTGAAAAATATAATTCAACCATCATGTATTAATTGGAATCCTATTTCTAGAAATGTTTTTTTACTTCTAACTCCATCCAAAGCTCCCAGAATCACCTTTGAAGCTCAACAACTATTTTAGGCATGTGTACTTTGCCCAAGGCTTGTGAACCCCTGTTTTCACTTCGACTACTCCAAGTCTTTCATAAATTCCCCAAACCTTCCAAAAACATTTCCATGATGTCCTAAGGTATTCATTTCAAATCTATGTTGAATTAGGCCCTTCCGTTCCACTCCAAGAGGATTGATGCAATCCTGGGAAGGAAAATGATAACCCTTCCCAATACTGCTAGAAGATAGCATCTTTTGATGGACTCCTAAAATAACCTAGGGGGTTGATTTGAATTTCCTAAATCACCTAAGGAATGAATTAAAACCAATCAGAAGGTTATTAGACTGACTGGACAGACTTGGGGTGCTTGGGAATGATAAGACATGAAAATTTTGGCACAAAGGTATAGTTTTTGTGCTTAGAAATTGTCAATTTCCTTGTCACACATTTGCACAACAACAGGACACAGACCAGAATACTTTCCAGTTTCCAGGTGTCAGATGTGAGTGGACTATCACCCTTAAGGATGTCTACCACATTCTTTAGCTCTCGATACTTAGAGGAGACTGAATCTTGAGATAATAGGATCTATGGCTGAGATGACTGAGTGGGCCAACTATATGGGAGACGTTGGTATTTCATTTGATTCGAAGAAGGGAATCAGGGTCTAGTCCATTGCCACTTATCCTATCCCTATAATCCTAAGATCCATCATGGGCATATTCTCCTTATGATTGATTGAGGACAAGGGAGGTGACACCCTACTCTACTATTGGGCTCCCATTATTACTTAGATTAAGGCACATGGCCATACATATGCCTGGAGAGAAGACATATTGGGAACTACTTATCACAATTTGTATAGGGTAGTCAAATTATAGGGGCAATCACTGAGCCACCCCACTCTTGTTATGAGTTGGGTCTATGAGCACATAACCCCCTATGGAAGGGGAGTGTCAGTATTCAATCCATGTAATGTCTAGGTAATGAGGTGGAAAAATATGTCGATTCTTAGGATGCCACATCAGCCAATTGCCTCTTTGACCATGGAAGACATGATTTCCACATCCTATGAGGATATGTAAAGGTAATTGGGATAAGAGGTGACCATGGTGGTAGTTTTCTCTACCACAGGCTAGTGAGTTGACACGGCTAGGAGAGTCAAGAATCATCCATTTGATCGGGTTACGTAGTAGTTTGGCCTCTCGTATGTCGACATACTTCCCCCAGTGGTACCCTTATGGAGGACCATTTAGGAGGTCCAAAAGGGCCCTAGAGGAGATCCCGATTAGATAGTGGTTACCCCAGGTTTTCCTATTGCAGTTAGGCATGTGGTCTGTGCTCGATGGGTAGCTCGTGCCCCTCGAGTGCCTTTTCTTCATATTGCAGTTGCTTATGCTCATAGTGGAGAGCATGATGAGCCCATTGACATAGAATTCGACTCTGAGGAGCACACATGAGACTAGACTAAGGAAGATTCGGTTGGAAAGGAGACGAAGGATGAGGGGGTTGGTCTTGAGGCTGGTGAGATAGCCCATATGGAGGAGAAGGAGGAGAGTGACCCTGAGTGGTAGGATACTCAGGATATGCTAAGAGCAGCGCATGAAGAGGCAAGTGTGGAGAGATAGACAATCATGTTAGAGGAGACAATTCCTTGAGGAGGGGAAGGGGTTGATGAGTCTCGTGATGGGAAAACATTTGGCCTCTAGATTTGGGAAGGCTCCATAGCCACTAGCACCATCATTGACAACAACCATTGACCCTACCTAGATGCTCGAGAGATCCGAGTATGTTTAATACTCTTCTCTTAACTTTGTTAGTTGGAAGCGTTAGTTTGGTACTTTATTTTTGTTTACATTTTGTTGTTTTCTAACTCATCATTTATTCTTCTCTTATTTCTTACAGCAACTACATAGGAGTTGCAAGAGCTTATTCGATGGGTATGCATGGACACCTTGCTGATCCCTCGGTGAATACCTGAGCCAAGTTAACTGAGGATTTAGGTCAACTGTTATCAGCTAATAGACACACTAACGTGTTTTCTCTTGTTTGGATGATAACAAAGGTGGTGACCTCCGTTTGTACCTAGGCAGCCATATATGAGACTAGTGAGCATTTGATGAGGTAGAGAAATTCCCGTAGTGAGACCACAACCAACAGCTTCCACCACAAACATTCATACCATTCAATTCATTTCTAGTGTCATCACAGATGACAGTAGGATCCCTGGACATGGCCATGCACCATCCGAGGGATCCCACAGGGACTGACATTCCATTGGGTCATTTATTGCTTTGTTTCCATTTTTTTGGGCACTATATATATTTTTGTATATCTTAGGATCATTGCAAACGTTTTGACCATGCCTTAGTGCATGATGGCATTATATACAAACTTGACTTGCCATGATATATACAGACTTTTATTTTTGGTTTGGTAATCCATTATATCTCGAGTTGAATTTTTTTGGATTATTTCTCATATGTAATCTAGAAAATTAGAATTTATATTTTTCTATGCTTTTGAGAATGCATGTATTGGTGTAAAATGATGACAAAATGATTTCTTTTTTGTATTTTATAATGCTAATATGTGATAATGTGAACACAATGTGATGTTAAAATTTATTTTCTTTAAGTAATATATGATATTTCATGTTGTCTTGGAAAAACTTCATGATGCAATGATATGATAAGTAAATACACTTGCCCCACTCCTAACTCCACAAAACTAGTAGGATGTGAGGGATGAACACCAAGAGCCGAAAGGTCACAAGTTATGATTTTTTTTTGAATGGTAATGATGAGGGAAAGACAATGGTTTGGTCCATAAAAAAATAGACACTACAACCTCACCCTACTCAATTTACTTCATATTTTAGAATGTGACTTCCTTTCTAGTTTATCTAGACTTAGATCGGTAGATGGCCACTTGGTTGAAAAATCTCGTTTTGGGGTTTTAAACTCTGTTGGAATTTATGACATCTAACTCACTTTGTTTTTTACTTATGATTTCACAATATTTGAATAGATTTTTTCTAACTTTCAAGTTTATCAAAGAGACCCTCTACACCTTGCCCCATGCTACTAGTAGGAAGCATGGGCTCATCACCATGGACACGTCATAGGTGAGTAATGGAATTTATCTTGTTTCCTAACCCTACATCACCAGTAAGAGATGAATACTCAACAACAAAGGTTGGTAGGCCACATAAATGTGTAAAATAATTTTTTTATGGATTTTCGGTTGACTTACTTATTTAGGAAAAATGGTTAGAATTTTATTATTTCCAAAGAGATGCATACGAGATAGATGTGACACCATGAAGCTTCTAGAATAGACTATAGGAAAAGACATCGAATCTAGAAAGAGACTATAAGGAGAACCAAGTATGTAGGCCTTGGTTTGGTTATGGTTAAAACTTTGTCTTACCCTATTTGGATTGATAAAATGATTCAAAAACAATTGTTGATACAATGAAAAATTGAAGATACATGATTTGAATGTTTTACCATTGTTTTCAGAAGTTTTTAGGAGTTGCTATAAGAATAAGTCCCTTGATCACAAATTTTACAGAATGAACTAGCAGATGAAAGTGTAATGCAAATGCAGTAATGTACATATGAAAATGCTAATGGATCATGTGTAATACCTCTTTAGGTGAAGATATTTCATAGATTCATTAAACTCCTCACCCTCTAGTGTACACAGGAAAAATGCCCCATTTTTGTAGTCTTCTATTACTTGATATAGACCCAACCACCTGGGTCTGAATTTTCTTCCTTTACCGGTCTTTTTGTCTATTTGACTATCAACTCTTAAGACCAAATATACCTCATGTATTTCACAATCGTATACCGTCTTGTTGTATTTCTAAGCCATCCGGTCGGCGTAAATGTTGTTTTGTTGTTCAACGTTGAGTCTAGCCACATCAAGAATCTCTAATCGAGAGAGTTTTGGTTCTCAATATCCTTCTTATCCTAGGATTCCTTGCAGCAAAATACAGAGATTAGATATTTCAACTTTGAGTGGTAAAACCACTTCTGCACCAAATAGCAAAGAAAAGGGGGTTTCCCCTATTGGTGTTCTAATCGATGTCCGATAGGCCCACAAGGTTGGAAAAACCTTTAAATTCCAATCTCATTTCTTCTCCTTAATGGTCTTAAGGAGGATGGACTTTAATGTCTTTTTTGTAGCCTCAGCCTATCCATTGTCTTAAGGATAATAAAGAGAATTTGTGTGATGACTTATCTTGAACTTTGCACATAATCCACACACTTCATCATTTATGAAAGATGTGCCATTATTTGAGATAATGACCTGTGGGACCCCATACCTATAAATGATCTGGTTCAAGATGAAATTAGTGATCACAGACCCAAGTACAGTGGTAAGAGGCATAACTTCTACCCACTTAGTAAAGTAATATGTGGCCGTGATTATGAAGTTATGGTCATCTGTTGATGAGGGAGAGAATTTCCCTATCAAATCTAGGCCCCATGTGGAAAAGGGCCATGGGTTTGTAATTGGTTGCAGAGCTTGTGTTAGTATGTGGATATCATGGGAGAACTCTTGACATTTATGGCATCTACACACAAACTCTACTACATCATGCTTTAGAGTGGGATAGAAATAGACCATCCAGTGTATCTTTAGAATAGTGGCGTGGCTACTAAAGTGGCCTCCACATACTCCACTATGTGAGTCATAACTAATATTTTTGGATTCTTATACATCAGCACATCTTAACAATATTCCGTTGAAGGATCTACGATAGAGCACTTGTTTCGAAAAAATGTACTTAGCGGTAATGGCATGTAACTACCTTCTTGGTTGTAATGTTGCCCCTTCTAGATACATATGGTCCACTATAAAATTAATGATGTCAGTATACCATGGAAACACATAAATGGGGGGCCTAGTCTTGATGAAGTATACACACTCATCAAGGAAGTTTATATGTACCAAATCACCTCTATCCAATGAATTATCAGCCAACTAGTCTGCAATGATTTTTCCTTTGACAGATTTCTGATTAACAAATGTTAACTCAAATTCACACATTATAGTTATGAAGCACTCAAATTTCCTAGATAAGGATCCTTGTGTGAGGAATGTCCCATAAGTGATCTAACTTAACAATAAACATCATTTCTTGATTCAACATATAATGTCTCAAGTAATTTTCACATAGACTATGGAAAGGAATTCCTTTTCTTCCTATGTGTAACATGTATCATAATTGAAAAGTTTGAATGATAAAATAAATTACACGTTCTTATTTATCATCATCTTCTTGATCCAACATGAAGGCTAGAGAAACATCCATAGCTCATAAATACAAGATCAAAGGGCTATCTTACATAGGCGAGAATGAGTGTGGGAGTAGACAATAAGAATCATTTAACCAACTCAAATACCTCGTTGCATTCATCTATCCAATCAATACACCAATCCTTTTTCAAAAAATTGTTGATTGGGTGAATAGAAAAAGTTAAATCAGGGATAAACCTTCGATTGCACTGAGTTTCCCAAGGAAAGATCTAATGCCAGACTCATCCAATTGTGGAGTCATTTCCAGTATATCTAGGATCTTGGATAGGTCAACATCAATCCCTTGTGAATATATGATGTATCCCAAAATATTTCCTCCTATTACACTAAATACACATTTTTTTGCATTTAATGTGACACCATATTCGATTAAGCGTGAAAGGATGATACAAAGCACCTCTGGGTGATTGCAGCATTTTCTAGCCTTAGTAAGAAGTTCATCCACATAGGATTCCAAAATCTTATGTATTAGATCATGGAATATATAAGTCATCACCCGTTGGTACGTAGCACTAGTGTTCTTAAGCTCAAATGGTATAACAACATAATAGTAGGTTCCCTAAGGAGTTATGAATGTAGTTTTGGCCTGATCTTCTTCATAGATTTTGATTTGATTGTACCCAAAAATAAATCCATGAGAGACAAAAAATCAAAATGAGTTATTGCATCAATAATAACATCGATGGATGGTAATGGGAAATCATCCTTGGGACAAGCCTTATTTATATCCCGAAAGTCTATGCAAATGTAGATCTTTCAATTTTTCTTGAGAATGGGGACTATGTTAGACACCCATTGTGAGTAGTCAAATCACTTAATGAACCCTACCTAAAGGAGTTTCATCACTTATTCCTTCACCATGAGGGCCACCTTTGGCTTCATGGGCATTGACTTTTTCTTAGTTCTCTTAGCATCTGGCTTAGTGACAATATTATGCTCTACAAAGTGTGATGTAACTCGTCATTTCTTTGTTGCTAAATGTGAATGCTCTTTAATGCTCCTTGAGGATACATTTATGTATTTCAACTTCCTCAGGAGTTAAAGAGGATCCAATTTTAAATATTTTTAGTTCTTCCTCATTCCTAATATTTATATTTCTTTTTCCCTCAAATAAGAAGGTGTTTCCTTCCTCAAACTCGGAGTGGAGTGCGGAGGAAAATCTAAATCCCTCTCTTCTCCTACCTCATAAATTTTGAGTTCCTTCCTAGGGGAAGATTCTATCATGGGATTTCTGAAATAGGAAGAAGACTTTGGAATTAGGGAATGATAAACCTTGTGATGAGTAATATGTAATTTTGTGAGAGTGTTTAGATATCCTAGAGTTTATTTGTCAATGTAAACATGATCTTCAATTACATACTCACTCTCAGTCTCTATCTATGTCAAGATTAGAGTTACCGATGTCTTACAAACCAAAGGTTCTACATGAAGCTGAGACCGTGAACTTCGTATCTTCCAAATCACTCTTTGGTGTTGTCATTTTTATTCCTTTAGAACAACTATCTAATCCCATGTGTGAATTCATATCACCCAATGGGTGCTAAGCACTCACCCGAGGCACACATGGGCACTGAGCCCCTCCTTTATGTGAGTTTTGTGAGAATACATCCCCTACGACATAATATTAGAAAGGAAATAACCATACATTCATTCTGAAGGTATTAGGATGAGTTATTATATAAATGCATTCATTTAGATAACAAGGAAAATATCAAATAGATAACAAATATGATAATACAAAGAAAAGGCACTAGGGTTCATACCCATGAACAATGCATATATTTTAAAAGAAATCCATATATTCAAATTACTCTTTATTCAAAGTAACCACATTACATTCCTTAAGGTCATTATAGATTAAATGTATTAATGTAGCTAAGACTTATACATCACAATCCTAAACTATGCTTTCCAGATTACAAAGATGTTCATAGACCCATCCCTCTAGATATGTCATCTCTTTTATATCCTTCCTAATGAGAATCCATAGAGCCCATCACTATTTTTGTAGACCTTCGCCTCTTCCTTTCTTCTTCTCAGTCTCTCTTGATATCTCTCTTGATGCCCTTTTCCTCTACCCGAGCATCTCTATATATAGCTTTAGTATCTACAGCCATGTCTTCCTAAAGTAATAGATCGGTTGCCAAGTGTCCATGTGGCCCTTCAATAAAGCATGCTTCTTACCATATGATCTCTCCAATCTCTAGAATGATGTTCTTTTGGATCCTTCCATTGCATGGAATATTCCTTCCTTAAACATCAATTTTATAGGTGACACCTTTTCCACTCCGCATGCTCATTCATGTCATGCTTTTCTTGTGTCCTTCCTAGGACGTCAAATATAGCTAAGTCCTAAAACCCCTTCCTTTTCCTTGCGCGTGCACCTTGGGTTCTACTAAATCCTTCTAAAACCATGTCCTACATGACTTCACCCCATGTTCCCTTATTTATATAGGTCCCGCGCGCCCATGCTCCTTCTTGTACCTAGCCAATATTCTTGAGGCCCAACATCATCCCAAACTATGCCTATTCTCCATCCTTAGAAACACTTCTCTTCAATGAATAAATAATGATGGGCTCTGAATAGTTGGAAAAATAATGAAGGAATGAAGAATTGGGAGAAATAATGAAAGAATTGGGAAATGAAGAAGAACTTGTTCATTGTTAAAGGAGGAGAGGGAAATCATTCCCTATACTTTCCTCTAGCTTCTCCTAGGAATTAACCTAGCTCTACGCATGCTCACAGAGGTCACTTACTAGTAATATCACCTCCTCAAAGCTTAGCCCTCCCCCTTGGCACTCATCATTTCAATAATTCCTTTTAGAAGTTTTCCCAAATCCTCAAGTGTGTCCATCTTGTGGGTGATATGGGGATATAATTCCTTCAACTGGTTTTTGATCGAGCCTCACTAGGTCTCAATAGCCTATAATTTCTTCTCCACCTTAGCTAGGATTATATTCCACACTTCTCTATTCCATTTATTATTCTCTTGGAACTCCTTGAGTTTTGTCTCATGTGTAATGACCAAGATGCTTATTACTCTATCTCTACCAACACAATTATTATAGGCAACTTCAGCAACTTGTGCGGTGGTCTTCACATAGGCAAGGAGTTTGGTATACTAAGCAACAATCCCTATGACCTTCATCTTGATTTCTCTCTCTTGGCACACCAACACTTCTTCTGTGGAATTTAAGGTGAGTGAACACCTCTCCATAGTGAGGATGTGAGTCAAATACTCTAGGAACTACAAGGTTGATTCATATTTTTTCTTGGGTGGTGCTAGGTCAGGATGCTTTAAAACAATAACATCTCTAATCATTTCAAATTTCTTATGTAATTAGCATACCCTTTCTTCCCCTCTTTCAGTTCACACCTTAACTACACACTGATCAGTTATTCTTGCTTTAGGTCTTTGCTTTTCTCAAGAAGCTCCTCCTCCTTCACCAACTCCACCTCTAAGAATCTCACCCTATCATTCTTACTAAAAATTTTGGCGTCAATGTCAATTGAAACCCTTTTGAGTGCATTACAAACTTGCTCATATGAAAACCGTTGAGAATTCACCAAGGGATTTACTCCTTTTGTCTATGGAACCTTTATCATCGCCCCTTGGCTTACTTTGAACCCAGGTTCAATGACATGGGATTTAAATGCCCAAGATAACATCTTCTTGGTTCATGGGTATGCGCCTTCCACGTCAAATGAGGGAATGGATAGGACTTGTTCTATTGGCATGGTGCTTTGGAAGTGCACATGTAGCACCTTTCTTAGATCATTAATGTAACCCATTCATTTCCCTTGTGATTATACCATGCTCTTCCCACCTATTCATGTAGCCTTTAAAAAAATTACTGCTAGGCTAGGGTCTCTGCTCATACTGCCATACTCCTTTCCAATGATTTATTCTGTAATATCATTCATTACTTCATCTAAGCTACTCTCTACTTCCTTTTCCACTAAATCTTTGATTATGCCTTCCAATTCTCTCTTTATGGCCTCCTTTATCTATTCCTTGGTGAGGTTTGGGGTCATCTCGATCTCTCACGTTTACTTCTTCGCTCACCCCTTTGAATTGAGCACCTGCTTCCTCCTCATCATCCTTCTCTTTATCTTCCTCATCCTCAAATTTGTGCACCTCATATACGGGATGGTATTGAGATTCCTTAGGCTCGTCATCATCCCTTTTACCTATGTAGGCCTTTAGGATTTCTGTCTCTCCGAGTAAGCCTTCTCTCTACAACCTTTTGCTTCTTCCTAACAAGTGATTCCAGTATAGGATATTCTTCTTTTTTATTCCCCTTCAACTGATGACTCCTTCCTTAGTGATTCTCCTTATGTGAGAGGATCCTATTGCTCTAGTGCCTCTTCTTCTCGGGGTCTTTCTTCTAACTAGGGAATTCTTCTGCATGTGTAAGTGCTTGGCTTAGTGCTTGTTTCTAGTGCGCCCATAGATTGTGTTGCCTACACACTTGGTGCCTTATTTTCCTGCATCTCTTCTCTCTCCCTTGTATTTGGCACAAAATTATTTCTTCCTATGGGGTCTTATGGAATGGAGACATCATTCTCTAGGTAGGAACCCTTCTAAAAATTTGGCCTTATGCACATATATACCCTTTTTGTAGTCCTTCCATTGATCGGAAATGTTATTGTTTTCATCATCTGCACTTTGTGGGAGACATATTTCTCCACATATGTGTGCTTCTTTTGATATACGGTCTTTCGGTGTAGCTCATGCTTGTCTTGATCTACCTCACTAAGGTCAAACCTTAGTCTTTTGGCCTCCTTAAAATAGATGACCCTCGCTTGAAGTATTACACGGTGAAGGAAAATGGAAACTTATACCATGGACTCTTAGTCCCATCTATTAAGGTGAATGGCTAATAAAAAAATGTTGATATATAGAAAAATCCACTTCCCCATATACGAGCATGAGAAATCGCTTAGGTATTCTCCACTCTTCCCCAAATGCGTCGTGCATCTACTTGTACCATTTTTCTAGGCATACCTTCTGAGTGACCATCATGGTCTCACAAGTATATTTCTCAAAGCTTTTTGTAGGCAAGGGATTTTCTTCTAGATACTCCCATACAAACTTATCTATCCCATCGGGCACTCTAATCTCCAAGAATACGATGGTGAGAAGAATGTTACTAAACAATATCTCCTCTACTTCCTGTGCACTGCTAATGATCTCATCTACGATATAGATGGATAAGTTATAAATGGTGCCTTCATAAATCTTCTCTAAAACATTCACCCATGCCTTGTTTAGTTGTATCAACCTTTCTTGATCATTCAGATTGGTAACCAAACATGTAGCCATTCTCATAACAGGGTCAGGGATATCTATGATATCAAAATAGCATGAACCCTTTTATAGTCATAGGCATCCATAGTTTCCTTAATTTCGTCCTTATCATCCAAGTCATCATCTATGGAGTCTCCTTCAAAAATTAGGCTAGTAAACTTTGATATGAGCTAAGGAGTTATGCGTATTTTAGAGCCAAAAAAATATAAGTGTTCTTCAAGTACACGCGATATCAACCACTTTAGTATAACTACTCAAACTTTCCAAAATAGGGAAACTCATATAGTTGTAGTAACATGACCTTATCCAACTTCACTTTCACTTTTCGCTATAAATCAACATTCCTTATAGTGTCCTCTTATTAGTTGGATGAACCATCTCTAACACCATCTCTTTTTCTATAGTGCTCTTGTGATGATTATAGTATCTTATGGCCATCTTCCTCAACTATGATTCCCACTCATTTCCCAGTAACACTCCATCTGGGTACTACATTTCTCCTTACCACTCTTCATTGGAATTAACGACGGCAGCAAATTTTTTTCCTTTTCCCTTTCCCTTCTACTTATTTGGCGAGATGGTTACCTTATTTGGTGCCATTCTACTTTTGGGTTTAAAACATAAATTCCTCCTTACTCGATTTACTACCTTGTTCAACTCTAAGGCTCAACTCCATGATGAATCCTCCTACATTCATGCCCTAGCTACCAAACCCTAACTAGGAAAACCCTTCCACAAGATGACGTACTGAAAGAGAACTCTCCCCACACCCATGTACTCCTTCCACTCTGGTTTAAAGATCAACCTAGTTACACAATTACATCTATATGATTCTCTTCCTTCGTACAAATCTCTCTAGATGCCCTAGTTCACAAGAGCTCTTCCACTTCATAATCACAAGGTAAAAAAATGATTCACCTAACCTCATACTTATGGATTTTTCCTCCTTTCTAGTAATAAATGCTATGCCACGTACGAACATACTTAACATTAAATGTGGCTTTTTCTACTAGAATCGACCTTAAGTTCCCTTACCCATGCACCCAATCCTACATGAAAAATTATTTACAACCTTCTTGTGTGCAAAATTCCTTACTGAGCGAAGACTCTTATGCACGTGTCTACGGTGCTAAAGGAACCTCTTCTTACCTTTACCTGATTTTTTCCCTAACTTACCTCATGTTGTTCTTACGCTTTTCCTTCTCTATACGTGTTCTTTATAAAGCCTTATCCACGACACCAACCATTCTTATCTACCATTTTCCTATGCACTTTATATCCTTCAACCGAACCATTTAACTTTAATCGCTTAGCTTATAGATCACTTTTCACTACTCCACCCCACACTAAAAAGGATGCATGGTCCTTTGTGCATACATAACCTTTTGAAAATAATGTGGTTACCAGGCACACAAGGCAGAAAAAAAGAACAATGGAAAGGGACAAGAAATGAGAAAATGAAACACAAAGAAAAGAAAAAATACATAAAGGGAAATTCTAATCTAACTTGCAATAATTCCTTATTTACAAACACCAAGAAGGCTTATTAATAGTAAGGCTTCACCTACTCCCATTGAAATGGCCAGGTAGATTTGTCCCATCTATCTCTTGTAACTAACATGTGCCTGAATCAAGGATGTACGAGATAATGTAAGGGCCCAACCAATGGAATTCAAATTTACCAGGATGGTGTAGATACTTGGAATCATACAATGAACCATCTACCCAACCTCAAATGGATTGTTCTTGATATGATGATCATGTCATGCCTTTTGTCTAGAATTTTCAGTCTTCTGACTCCATCTAACAAGTGATATTATCTCATCTAACTTCATAAACTTATCTATCCTTTATTAGAGCACTTGTTCCTTAGCCAATCCTCTTGCGCTTTCTATACGTAGCGATGATAACATAAAATCAACTAGAAAAACAACCTCTCTGCATCAAATACCAACTGAAACGGTGTGGCCTTATTCAATATTTTGTAGGTTGTCATGTATGCCCATAGAATGACTGATACTTTCTTATCCCAATCCTGTCTTCCAAAATCATAAATCTTGGTCAACGTGTGACTCAATATCTTGTTAAATTCTTCAACAGTTCTATTCACTTGAGGGTGATAAGGGGTGGTCTTACGATGGGCCACCATAAAGTCTACTAATCAGAATCCTGACTATTTCATTTAGGAAATGTGTACCCTTATCACTTTTCAAGTTCAAAGGACATCCATACCTACTGATTATGTTTTCCCATAACAATCTAGTAGTTTTCATTATAGTACAATCCTTTGTAGGCATTACCTCTTCTTGTCGAGTAATCAATGTAAGTAATCTTGATATAAAGCATGAACCAGTCCTTCAAGTCGACAAGTGAAATTGGTCCTAAAAATTTGATTGCCCACTTTTCAAATGGCTCAGTGTTGGATATTGGTCACAAGGGCATTTCATCTCTCTTTCTAGGTTTTCCAAGGCACTTGTAATGGTCACAAGCCTGGAAAAACTTAATACAATCCTGGTAGATGCTTTCCCACCAAATCCCTACCATTAGAATCTTCCACGCGGTAGAATTTCTAGCATAGTTTCCTCCTACAATCCCACCATGCGCTTCCCTTATAACTTCCATGCAATCATGTTTTAATATGCATCGAATTAGAACCTCATCATGTTGTAACTTATACGTATCTCCAGTAATTAACATGTAAGGTGTGACACATATAGCCAAATGCTTCCTCTCTAGAGCCTTCATCCCTTCTAGTGCCACACAAGTTTTCAAGAATATTGTGATATATTCTAAGTCTAAGGGCATGTGTCGCAACCTAAATAGTTACATTTATGGCCTTGTCCTCAATGATTTGCACCTCCTCCCCTAATTCAATGCTTGATAAGTGGTCAAGCCTTGAATTGCTCTTCCTTGGTTTTACCACAACTAAAAACTTGAATTCCTAAAATAACAAGACCCAACGACATATGCATCCTTGAAAAATAGGCTTATTTACCAAATACATCAATTCCATGTAATCTATGTAGAATAAAAGGTGTTTCCAATAGGTATTGTCTAAACTTATGCATCACATAGATCATTGACAGTGCCTCAAACTTAATAGTGGTATAATTTTGTTCTGCAGGTGTCAAATTCCTACTTACAAAACACAAGGGGTGATCAACAATACCCTCACCAGATTGTGCTAGTATTGTTCCTATGGTTGTTCCTAAGGCATCAACATACATATCAAAATGCTTATCCCAAGAATGAAAACACAAGTATGGGCACAAAGTGACAAGTCTACCTTCAAAGTGTCAAATTCCTACTCTGCGCCTCTCCCCAATGAAATGCACTCTTTTTCTTTAGAAATTATCCCAAGGGTAAGGAAATATTGGCAGATCCTTTGATAAACTTCTTGTAGTACCATGTATGCTCAATAAATCATTACACTGCGCTTTGACTAGTAGGCTCCCCTAATCCCACAATAACTAGTACTTTTGTGAGATCCACTAGTAAGCCTTCCTTACATATAATATTCCCCAACAAGGTTCCAAATGGAGTGGTAAAGACACATTTCTTAATTTTGAGGGATATCCTCTACTACCGAAATCTCTCAAACATAGCCTTAAATTATCACAATGGTCTTTTACCAGCCCATACATAGTCTAGTCATCCAGGTAGACTTGAAGAATCTTGTGGGTGAAGTCCTGAAAAACTTGTACCAAAATGTGTGAGAATACAACAGGTGTATTTTTCAATCCAAAAGGCATGACAGTGTAGGAAACGATTCCCCACTTAGTGGAAAAAAATTCTTTCTATGTTCTTCCTTTGCAATTATGACTTGGTGATGCTCTTAGAACCCATTCGTGAAAGAGTAGACCTCACGTTCAGCTACTCCCTCTAGAATTTCTTGATAAAGGGGGTTGGGAAAGGATCAATGACACATATTGCATTCTAGTCCCCGCATCAACAAAAATAACTATTCTTCCATCCTTCTTGATATTGATAACCATTGGGCTTATCCTTTCTGATTCCTCCACAGCCTCAATGATTCCTGAAACAATCATCTTATCTATGTCCTCCTTGACCCATATGCACAATTTTAGATTCATCAGATAAGGTCTCTTCCGAATCGATCACACACCTTCCTTCATATTTATCCTCATCTCCCCTAAGGAATGGTGGTTCCTTTGAGTTCATGGTACCCACATGGGAACAAATCCTGGAACTCACGCAACAGATAAATGATATTTGAAACTTATTTATCTGACCAATAGTCTATAATGATATCTTCCTTAGGTTTTGTCTTTGTCCCAATGTTAACCTTCTTCATTTTCAAGGGCTCATGATAGGCGCACACTCGTGCATCAGTGTTATCTATGAATTCACACATACCTTCAGAATGGATAACATCCAGACCTTCCATCTCTTCACCATCTATTACATGGACCATTTTTCCTTTTTCCTTTTCCATACATGTGCACTCAAGTTATATCTCTTCTGATTCTTCTTCATCGAAGTGTGTCTACAAACTAGGTTCACCCAACACCTCCAATAACCTATCTTCTTCCATAACACTATCTCCCTTTCTAAGGCCCTTGAAAACTTCCAATTCTTTATCCATTAATGAATTGGTACTTTGATACTCAAACACTTGAATGAGATCACATGTTAACTCCTGCTAATTCCTTGTCTAATGCCACATCTATGAGTGGATATACCATGTGCATGCAAAACCTTGTAAAGTGGAATACAACTTATACACCCATAATGAAGGTGGTAAAGCTTCTGTGCCTCCATCCATGCCTTCTCACATGCTTGGATATGGGAGAGGTAGGTTATTTTCCAAGGTAGTCTTGGATAACATTGGGCGCGTTGCTTCTTCAGAACCTTATAGAAAATGTAAATCTTACCTCACGTCATTCCATAAAAATCTCATGATGTGTTTCCCACAAACGCGCTACAGTACTGAGCAAGATATAACTAAGCATACTTCTTCTTTCATCCTCATTTTTCCACTGAGCCTCGATTTCTTGTAAGAAATCATTAGGGATTTCTCCTCCGGAGTAACTTGGTATCTTATTTCTTCCCAAGTGCTTGAATGAGCGCACCTTCATCAACCTTTTTACATATCCTCTCAATTGTTTCCCAATCAACTCATAAGTCCCGTGTGCCTAATTATCACATACTATGCTATTTTTATCACTCATTGACTAAGCATATTCTAATTAGATAATGCCTTTTGTAGGATGAGTTACCTCAGGATCTCTAATGGAGCGCACATAGATTTTGTCAAGGACTTCCTCTCATAAGGGCTCAGTATAGGGTAATGAATTCCCATTTGTTAAAGGGATGATCACCCTTTCTTCCTTGTTCTCAAAACTGATATACCCCTTGTTAAACCGTAGGTCAACATTATTCTTATAACACCAAAGGTTCCCAAGTAATGTTGGGAAATTATCTACCTTGGCGATTTCCAAGGCTTCAAATTCCCCAGTGAACTTAGCCTCTTCAATAGTGATAACAACATATTTCAAGACTCTTATGGGCATTGCTTTTGTTTTGGTCTCCATATACAACACATTTGAAGATGTTTGTAATGGGGGCCTTTCTATTTAATTCTATGCATCCAAGGATAGAACATTTACCTCTGATCCTATGTCAATGAGGATGTTACTCAGAAGTCATCCATCAATAACTACATTCAATGTGATCCCTTTATCATATTCAAGGTTGTGAGGAGGAAGGTTTACATGAAAAACCTACATTTCGCTCTCTACTTTAGCGCATGGTAACTTCTCCCATGTAGCAATTCTCCTAGAAAGGGAATAATATTCTCTTAACTTAACATCCTACATAATTTTATGACTTCATCCAAGTCCTTCTACGGAGCATTGAAATTCTTTCTTTCCTCTAACTTCCTTGACTGCTCCTTTAGACATTGGATCTCCCCTTGTAAATTTTGAATCACATCCATAGTCTCTTAATACACTTCCTTATGATGAGTAGGGTTTGGATACTTCCCATGTACCACTTCTTCCCTAATAACCAGTTTCTTTCTTGGCATCTCCTTGGTGTGCGCAGACCTCTCTGCTCAAGTTGTCACTAGTACAAGTTCTAATCCTAACTCACGCATGACTCTTACCATCTAATGAGGTTCATCCTTCTTTATGCTTGCCATCCTAAAAAAATTTCTTTTTGGTGTTCTTTGGTTCATGTGCTCAAAAAAATCAAGGCACTCCTCAAACTTAAGTTTTTCCACACCATAAGCACTCTGAAATAGATCAAGACACTCATGCTTATAATGCTTTATAGACCCACAGTTATAACATGTTCCTCATGGGAAATCAATTCTTCCTCGCCACGGTTACTACGACCATGAAATGCTCCATGAAAACCTATTTTACACACTCCCCCATCTGCGTTCCCTTCATAGCAAAGATCATCATCCTTATAACTATTTTCAAGGCTAGTCTGGCACACATAAAGATCAATAACATCATGAATCTATTTAATCACTTGTAATCCTTGGTATCATTAGTTATAAATGTACGATTTTTGAAATAAAAAGAAACATTATTGCGGATTGCATGATGTAGTAAAGGAAATATATTTACATCATGATCCCCATGGAAAATCTCATAGTTTACCACCATAGCACGATGAATTTGAGGGAAATTATCCTTTGCATGACCCTCCACTTCACAATATGTACACCAAATCCCACTATGAACCTCATGTGTTGAATTTGTAGATAGCTTCTCCAACTACTTGGCCATTACAACAATTTGGGTCTCCAAAAAATGGATAACATTAGTATAAACACTCCCAATAGCCTCGACACGTGGGGTGGCTTCCAAGGCCTCACGTGGATCTATGAAAGTATTGTGTGATAATTCTCTTCTAAATAGTGTTATTAACCCTCCAAAAAACCATTGAGCATGTTAATAAGGTTTAATTTCATAAGATAGTTTTGACAAGAGATTTTTAAACCATGCATCATACTCCCACACACTCTCTTTTATTCCTTGCTAGATATCCTTTAGAGCATTGATGATCTTCTTCTCGAACTCATGGATATGGAACTATGCTAGGAAGGCATTCTTCAATGGAGTGTAATCCACCACCATATGATGTGGGTAATACTTATGGTACTAGCTATGTGCACACCCTTACAACGTCATTGTAAAATAATTGGATTTTAACTTTGGGTTAGTGATTCCATTTGCATGCCACAATAATTCACATATGTGCATGTGTCCTATGGAATTCTCAATGCCTCTGCGAGTCTAGTAAGTATAACATCTCAAATAATACTTGTGGAGATGGTTGTGGCCCTTATCCACTTGACCCAAAACCTTAGTTTCCTCCACCACCAGATCCACTAGACCCACTAGGTCCTATCCCTCCTAACCCATCAGATCTACTAGGTCCATTAGGTCCTCCAGCTCCTATACCACCAGATCCACCTCTTGTAGCTAGAAAATGGCCTAAATTGGTGACACATAGTGTCCCCAACATCCCATTGAATGGTGTGCTAGTGGTTTATGATATTGTCCCAATTTTAGTTGTGTGTCCTGCACCACTTCTAGACATGATACTCAAACCTTGTGTATTTTCACCTTGTCAAAAAATTCCCCCAAATATGGGAATGGCTTGCGCAGCCATGGATGTCCCAAATGAGAAATTATATCTCCTAGGCATATATCATTTACTTCCACTGATACCAACTAGATTAGCAATATTTCTTCCTTGATTTGGAAAATGAAGCGCTAGGGGTTGGTCACCTAGTGGGTTCAAATGCATGCCGACAACTCTCCTTTCTCCATGCATCGAACTCTCATCAGAAGTTGAAGGATATTCTCTCCCACACTTGCAGAGATGAGGTAACATAGAATCCTCAGGTTCTATGTCTTCTAAATTAACCTCAACTTCTTCCTGCAACATCTGCCACCATAGATCCATCACAACTACAACCTCATATTTTCTACCCATCTCCCTTTCACGATATTCACTATATTTGATTCATATCTCTTCCCTTTCCTTTTCATCTGCAATGTCCACCATATATTCCACCACCCTATCTTCCTCACCTAATGCTTTGAAAGAAGGTTAACCGTCTATAGGAAATGCCTCTAAACATAGGGTAATGATAAAAATATTCATAGCCAAAGGAATAACACATAAAAATTATCCTCTTAAATCCCTCATAAACTTGAACTTAACAACCTCTATGCAAGAATACATTTAAATGGTGTATTCTAGATTATAACTGGTCAGAGTCCTTTCCACCAATGATCAACAACATGCCTCCAAGTCATATCTTCATCTTGCAGCCTCTAGTAATCAACTTAAGCCCATACTCAAGATCTATAGTACTAGCTTGATCTAGATGCATATGCTAAAATCCATGCATACAAATCTACTTGAAAGTAGGAGAAGAAAGTTTCATCTAGCTCATGGTACAGGTCCTCTTCTACCCATCTACATGCATAAAAATCAAGTCCATTATTGAATACTTGAGCAAACTCACCCTCCGTGCTCTTGAACCATGATTCAAAAATCTCAAAGGTTAGATGTTTTTTCATCACGCATCCCTGTATAAGATATATGTTATTTCTCACAAAAATTTGATAAGAGGTCCTGGAAATGGAACCAAGATGTAGTTATTTTTATTCCCTTAGAATAACAATCTAATCCCATGCATGCTGACCCATCACCCAACGGGCGCGAGAACTCACTCGGGACACACGATGGCACCAAGCCCCTCCTTTATGTAATTTTTCTGAGAATACATCCTCTAATGACATAATCTTATATGCAAGAAGGGAAAGAACCATGCATTCATTCGAGTGTCTTAGGATGAGTTATTATATAAATGCATTCATTTAGATAACAAGGAAAATATCAAATAGATAACATATCGATGATACAAATAAAAGGCACTAGGGTTGATACCCATGAAAAATGTTTATATTTTAAAACAAAGTCATATATTCATATTAAGTAAGGAAGAGAAACAATCCTATGCCCAACTCTTGAAGAAATATCAAGAGTGTCTTGCTTGGTCCTACTCGGATCTAAAAGCATATAGAGAAGATTTATTTCAGCATGAGATCCCTCTTGAAGTAAATGCCAAACCATTCAGATAGATGAAAAGGCCAATTAATCCACTTCTCTCCATGAAAATGCAAGAGGAATTAAAGAAATTGAGAGATGGAGGTATTATTCAGCCCACTAGATACTCATCTTGGGTTGCGAAAACCCTGTGCCAGTCAGAAAAAAGAATGGAGACATCAAACTTTGTGTGGATTTTAGGAATCTAAATAAAGCATCCATGAAGGAAAAGTATCCCTTGCCAAACATGGAAAAAATGTTTTTGCTTGTGACAGGATCAGAATTGCTCTCCACTTTGGATGGTTTCTCCAGATACAATCAAGTAGTTGTCAAAGAATCAGAAAGACTTAAGACAACATTCACTACTCCTTGGGGGCATATGTTTTTGTTAGGATGCCCTTTGGATTGATAAATGCTGGCGCAACTATTCAAAGGGTAATGAATGTTTCCTTTTCTAGTTACATCAATGAGTTTATTGCATTCTACCAAGATGATGTGACTATTTTTTCAAGGCAGCAAGGAGACCATTTGCAACACCTAGAGAAGATGCTGATCATATGTAGGGAATATGACATTTCTCTAAACCAAAGAAGTGTCATTTTGGTGTGCAAAAGGCCAAGTTGCTGGGGCATATTGTATCAAAGGATGGTGTCATGATAGACCCTGAAAGAGTGGAAGCAATCAGCAAAGTACCTATCCCAAGAACCAAGAAAGGTATCCAATCTTTCTTGAGTCAAATCAATTTTATTAGAAGGTTTGTTTCCAATTTTTCTGAGTTGACTCTCCTAATCACAAGCATCAGGTGGGAGGAGCATGCCATTCAAGCATTTGAAGGAATAAAGGATGCACTTAAGCATGCACCTGTTTTGGCAGCTCCAAACTATAAGAGGCCTTTCCAAATCTTTTATTTTGCTTCTGAATTTACTATTGCTTCAGTTTTGTTACAAAAGGATGAGAATGGAGATGAGAGGCCTATTTCCTTATTTTGCAAGGATTTACAAGCATCTAAGTTGAATTATACAATCATGGAAAAACAAGCATTTTCCTTGGTGAAAGTAACAAAGGTTTTCAGGCCTTATATATTTAGTTCAAAAGTTATTGCCTATGTTCTCCACACCATGGTTAAAGACATCTTATTAGACATGGAGATATCAAGCAAGAGATGTAGATGGGTAAAAAAATTACAAGAATATGATATGGATATCCAAACAATAAAGCTAGTAAGAGGTTTGGGTCTTGCCAAGCTCATGGTTGAGAGCAACTTGTAGAATATAGAAGTGAATTAGCTAGAGGAAGAAAGGGCAGATCTTCTTGAGAGATTGATGAGTTATAAATGTTACAAGGATGTGATCTTCTACCTCAAACACCTATGCTATCCTAGTCATATAAATAAAAATTAGAAAATATCCTCAAACTGGCTTCTCAAAATATATCATAACAGACCTTTGGCTAAATTGGAAGAACCCACTGAAGGTGTCCTCTTGAAATGCATAATTGAATATGAAGCTACCAAGTTGATTGTTGATTTCCATGGGGAGTTTTTGGAAATTTTCTAGGAGAGTGATAACACATAAGATTTTGAGAGCTGGTTATTGGTGGCATACTCTTTTAAAGATGCAACCCAACTAGTTAGAAAGTGTGATAGTTGCCAACATTTCTACGGAATACTAAAAGCTTGGGCTCCCTTCCTTTGTAGCCTATATCAATCGAATCCCCTTTAAAAAATGGGGAATGGACTTCATTGGTGAGATTTCAAATCCTTCTAGCACTGGTCATAAATGGATCCTTGTAGCAATTGATTATTTTACAAAGTGGGTTGAAGCAATTCCATCTAGAAAGACAACACACCAAGTGGTAATGGATTTCTTGTTGAATTATATCATATGTAGCTTTGGAGTTCTAGTTCGATTGTATTTGATAATGTCATGTGCTTTAGAGCCAAACCTTTAATGGCAACATGTAATGAATATGGGATAAATGTGACCTATTCTTCAAACTACAATCCACAAGGCAATGGATAAGTTGAGTCTAGTAATAAGAACTTGCTCAAGATCATTAGAAGGACCTTGGAAATAAATAAGAAGAATTGGGAGACCAATTGAAATTTGTAGTTTGGGATGATAGAATAACTCCTAAAAGAGAAACTGGTAAGAGCCCGTTTGAATTGGTGTATGGAACTCAAGCATTGCTGCCCTTACATCTGCAATTATCCTCATTTCAGTTTTCTCAATAGTTAGAAGATCAAGAGCATGGCCCATATGAATCAAGAATCAATCAGATCATTGAGTTGGATGAAGAAAGAAGAGACTCTCATCAAAGGCATATCAGATTTAGAGATAAATTAAAGAGGTTGTTTGATAAGAAGGTCACTCCTAGAGCCTTCAATGTTGGAGATCTAGTTTTTCTATGGGATAGTAGGCATGAAGACAAGGGCAAGCATGGAAATTTTGATGCATTATGGATGGGCCCTTATGCCATTGACACCTTTTTATCAAGGATCTAGATGGGGATTTGTTGGAGCTTCCTATTAATGGCAGACATTTAAAACATTTATTGGATTAAATCCCCAAGTAAGGTATGCACAAGTTTTATATTTGTATAGTCTTTGTTCTTGCTTAGTTTCTTGTTTTTGGTTGGTGTGTGGTTTGCCCTTTTGTCCTTGGCAACCTTTTGTGGGTGGTTTTCTCGGTCCTTTTTTTTTTTGGTGGTATTTTTGGTTTTTGGGCTGCCTTTGTGTTCTGACTCCTTTGCCCAATGGTTTTTGGCACTTGGTCTATGTTTTGTCCTTGTGGCACTTGTTGGGAGTGCCCATCCCCAAGCAGGAGCCAATGTTAGTGCAAATTCTGAACTTGCATCATTTTGCCTTGATTTTCCATGACCAATGTTGTGCAGAAATGGTTTTATTTTTTGGGTTGGTGGTCTGAAATTTGGTTTTTTTATTTGAATGCTTTCAAATTGCTCAGAATCTTGTTATTATTTTTCCCTGTTCTAAAATAATTTTCCAAATTTTCCCACATTTGTGCCCTAATTTCTTCATTTTTATGGGCTGTGTTATTTTTCCTTTGTCAAAATTGTGAAAAAACTTGAGTTTAATTGAATCCCGAGTTTGTGCAAGTGTTTCCCCAATCCCAGGCTTGAAAGCAATGTCAAAAATGGTTCAGTTGATTTAAACTTATAAAAATTTGCCTTCCGTGTCGAAAATTTCACTTTCTAGGGCATCCAGTGATATTTTGATGTTTTGATAGTCATACGGGCATATTCTACCCATCAAATTCATCATCACAATATTATTACAACGTGGTGGGCTCCTATTGGCCGGGATGGTTAGGAATTATTTATAACTTGTTGTTTTTGAAATTTTTGGCTAAGGGAAAATTTTGACCCATGGATCTACCTTTTTACAATGAGGTGTCTACGTGGCATGTGCTGGTTGGCTGAAGGATTAGCAGGTATGGAGGTTCCTTAGGAATTTTTCTTTTATTTTGCAAAATTCTAAAAGTCAAGTTTTTTCCCAAAGCCCTGCATCGAATAAGGAGTGGACATGTGTCCAGAAATACAAAGGTGGAAGAAGGGGCCGAGGGAAAGTCTTATGAATTTTTTCCTTTGTGTTTACAAGGAGAAAAATGAAATATGGTCCCATGACCAATGAGGATCCAACATGTGGCACATCCTAGGTAGTCAAAGGGAGAGCGCGGGCCCGAGGAGAAGTTTGAAATTTTACAAAATTGGCAGGGAGGTCTGATGGCAAAGTGGGAGGCTTGGACCCGTGGTGAGGAAGAGAATGGGTGTTTGGGCCCATGAAAATTTTAAGCAAAATTTCCCTTTTTAAAAAAGTGTCAAGATTCATAAAATGAGCCCGCGGTTTTCGGTGGGGCCCACATGTGGACACGTGGTAGGTCCAGGGGAGAAGCGGAGAATTTTTGCAAAATTTTCCAAAATTAAAAAGGGGTCGCAAATGCATTTTAAAGGATGGGGGCCTGATCCAATGGTATTTTGACATGTATAATGCCTTATCTAATGGTCAAAAAGGGTATATTCAGGGATCTCAGCTGCCACGTGGAGGGCTGGCATTAAAAGTTGATCAAAATCGATGTCAACTGTGCATTCTCCCTTTTGGCTGCCATGGGAGCTCCAAGAAACTTGGAAATCAAGTTTTTGCACCAAATTACATCAAATTTTATATGATTTTGTATCCTCTCAGCCTTTGAGTGCAATGGAACTATTTTCATGAGCTAATTTTATTATCTATGATGTTTTTGGTGTAATTTTTACCTTAGCCCATAAAAAAATGTGAAAAATGAAAATCAAAAGTTACAGAGGTGAAATGATGATGGGAAAAGGTCAAAAATGATAAGTAAAACATGATGGCATGCCTAAATGACAAAAACATAACTTTGGGATGGATAAGGATTTGAATTTGTGTAATATTTTAAACTTTTTGTGCATCCCTAGCAATATGTGAGTTGTTTTCAGTTTTATGTCATTTTCATGAAAGGATAAGGGTTTTTGTAACAAATTTGATCCCTCAAGCATATTATTTACTTGGGAGGCAAGACTCCAAGATGGAATTGAGTATATATGATATTTTTGGAGGATTTGAGACAAAGGAGAGAAAAAGGATGGATAATTTTTTTAAGGAAGAAACAAGAAGAAGCCCTTTTTTCTCTGAGAAAACCACCTGAGAGCCATTTTCAATGCCATTTTTGTATTAGATTTTATCATGTTGAGTTGGTTTCAGTTGTAAAGCCATCAATAGGCTCTGAGATTGTTCTTATAGCACTCCCCTGTTGATGTATTTGATCAAATTTTGGATTATTTGGTGTAATCTCTTGGCAAAATTTGTATATTCTTGTGTTTCAAAATGATTTCAATTTGTGTTTCTTACTCACGTTGCGAGTCTTGTATTTAGGATCTCCTTGATTATACAGGTCTCATTTCTTGTTGATAGTTTTACAGAATTTGCAATCGTATATTCGAAGATTCTTCATCGATAGAACATAAACAAATTTAAAATCTTTTTATCCTCCTTAATATTGAGATTGTTTGTAAACCTTTGGGTGCACCTTAGGTCATGATCAAATAGGGATTCTTGGATACTTTTTTGGTATTTTGCTTCAAGATTTTGTGGTAGCTTATTAAAGGTTGTGTGTAAGAGTGTAGATTTGGGCCTCCATTTGGTGCACATATCCTAGTTAAAATAGTATTTGAAACCCATTGAAACATCTCTGTTGTTTAGGTGCTGCAAATCTCTTACAAAGGTCCTCAAATAAGTCGTTAATTCCTATCTAGTCTTATCTAAACATCTCCCAACAAAATTTCATTCAAACCAACTCATCCTGCCCATACTACCCTTGCATTTCATTATGTGTCAACAAAAGAATAAAATCCATTCACAAAAATGCACAAAGTATATCAGTATTTTATCATGTCTCTATTAGCATTAACCTTTTCTTGAAAGCATTTCCATCATTTAGTAGTGACAACTCTTTTGAGTTTGAGTAATGGATAATTGATCATGTTTTCCTAAGGCTATCTCCATACAATGTGCAAAGCATAAGGATATCTCCAC
This sequence comes from Taxus wallichiana var. yunnanensis, assembly GCA_018340775.1. Classification (NCBI taxonomy): domain Eukaryota; kingdom Viridiplantae; phylum Streptophyta; class Pinopsida; order Cupressales; family Taxaceae; genus Taxus; species Taxus wallichiana. Next base: position 460,950,442 of record CM031238.1, on the reverse strand, counting down.
CTCCTTCATCAAACAAAGGCTGCAATATAGGTTCTCTTACCTTGGTTGAAAGGCACAACCTAGAATAGTGAGGATTAGATCAAAATCCTTTTGAGGTGCTACCCACACCTTCAAATCTTGAGTACTAACAAGTTAGATAGATGTGCTCCTTGGCTTTAAATGACACACAAATAATTTATCTGCCCTTGAGTGTCTTGCAAATCCATGATGTTGCTTGAGTTGTGAAGGAGATTAAGTTTGGGTACCAACAATAGGTATGCCAAATAACTTACCCAGAACCTCTATATGGGCGGGGCCTTTTTTCATCCTACTTGTCAACTCTTTTGCAGCGTGTATCTTGTGCTACTGATTACGATCGTCCTTTTTCAAAGGGAATTGATTTACCTAATGATATTTACTGTAGTTATAACAGCCTCCTACAAGTCCCTTTCTAGGCTCAAATTTATTTCCATCCATAGAATTATCATTTTGATGACCATAGGACTTCTGTTCGTTATTATTGTTCTTGACAAAGTTGTTCGTGTATTAATGTAATTGTTTGTTGCTTCTTTCTTATTAGTATCGGATAAAAATTTAATTTTCATCCCGAATTTCTTCCATGCCCCTTTCTTAGGTGCAAGAGATGATGAAGAGGAGTTGGGGATTTTCTTCCTTACTTCCTCCTTATGAGAAAAAAATTTCCTTCAATTTCTGTTCTGCCTAATTTCCTTTTCAACAAACCCTTCCATCATGGTTAGCTATAAACATCCACCTCTCCTCCTATAATGAGATTCAATCCCATGATGGATTTTCATATCCTAAACTTCTTGTCAATTTTATAATGAGGTACATACCTAAGGAGTTTAGTGAACCACTCCCAATACTTAGTTACAATTATCTTTCCTTGAGCTAAGTTATGGAATTGGTCATTTTCTAATCATAGTAAAGTTGCGGTAGCCAACATTGCCTAAAGTAACCTTTAAATTGATCCCATGTGATATTAGTTTCATCAATGTTTAACTCATCCTTATGGATGTCCCACCATGAAGATCCATAATGGGAAAGTTGATATGCTCCCCATATCGCCTTTATTTCTTCTGAGAAATTCCATATTGCAAAGTATTTCTCCATTTCGTTGAGTTAATTATCAATTCCATCTCCTAATGTGGTGCCATCAAACTTGGGTGGACTTATCCTTTTTATGTCATTAGTGAGTTCAGCTGCCAGCCTAGACATTTTGTTCTCAGGATGATCAGGTATTTTCACATTGTTATTATCAACACCTAAATTGGCGTTGTCCTTAGGAGGTGGCTGATTATTATTACCAGCATCTTCTTCCTCCTCATTGCCCATTACTTGTTGTTCAAGTACATCCAAATGATCTCTTGTGTCTAACAAGGTAGAAAGGATCACATCGAGTTTTTGGGTAGTTTCTTCTCCTTCTTCAGGTGGAGGATTATTCGCAACATTTCCTTTTGTTCTAACCATTTTCTCTTAGCAAGAAAATTTAAGTTTCATCGATTATGGACATAATAGGTTCAAGAGATACAACCTTCATCTCGATACCAAGATGTAACATTCCCATTTTAAGACTTTAGAAAAATGGAATTTTTATTTTGAAACATAATGTTCTCTATTCTAAATAAAACATCATTTAAAACACACATTCCTTGCTAATCAATCTCATGACAGATAACTATATGAAGCTACAATGACTTGGTATGCTCTTTGGTTTATCATTCTATGACTCGATTACCAACTGATTTCTCATGTTAGCTCAAAGTATATAATACTTTATGTATACTACGTATACTTGGTTTCCTACCCAATTCTGGGTACTAAGTGATCTGTTTAAAAACCTATCTCGAATATTTTTAATCAATATTCATCTCGACAACATGTTGCTTTAAACTAGGTGACATAGGACAACGCAACCAGTAGCTTGCGATACTTTGGCCAAATATTTTCAACATACTATTCATGTTACTATTCCTAGATGACATACTCGTCATTCTGGAATACGTCCTTCACCTCAATATTTTGTTATCTAGAATGGTCATTATTGACTACCATCAGTCCACTTGCCCAAGGTTTGACCCTAGCTCAAGTTAGCAAAATAATTCATTATAGGAAGACACTCATGATGACTCGGGGTATATGGGCATACTCGGCTAACCTAAGTCAATTTGAATGTGCCAAGGTACTGAGTCATAGAAAGATACTACCTATCTTAAACATGCTACTAACTTGACCTAGAGAGAAACTAAATTCAATTCCAAACCTATGTAGATATAGATACAAGTTAAAACAAAACACAAGGCTCCAATAAAGGTTCAGAACCACACAAAGAAATGAATGCCAATTCAGAACAACACCAGCCTCAAATACAAGTTTTAGAATGAAATACAGAGCTTCAAATACAAGTTTCGCATGCATGTCACCATTAAACTAGCACAGAGAAAGTTTCCCAAAAACTAACATTACTATGCAATGGATTTACATCCCAAAAACCACATAGATTCATAAAAACATGAAAGTAATTAACAGAAAAATCATGCAAATATTTATCTCATGAGAGCATAATTGTTTTAATGAATCACTTAGAAGAAAGCAAGAAATCTTAATGGATAGAGCCTATCATGCCTAATAGTGCCCTTTGCCAATTCGAAGGAGACTTCCAGCCGAGCTTCCCACTCTTTTTCTTCTCCATGAAAGATCAACAACCAAACAAATTTTCTTCCAATGCCTCATATACATTCCTTTGATCAAAAATAGACTAAAGAAACCATAAATAGCCTCGAAGTAGAATTCAAACTTGTATTGGAGCCTTGTGTTTTGTTTGAGCTTGTATTGGAGCATTCGTGTTTGTTCTGAGCTTGTATTGAAGCTTTTTGTTATTATGAACTTTTGTTCAAAGTTTCGTGTTCAACACTGTACTAGTATTCTATACTTACGTATTCGAACTTGTAGTTGAGTCAATGTGTTTGGATCTGTACTTATATTCGAGCTAGAGATTTACTCTTATTCAAGGATTTGAAAATGCTTTGAACTCATTTTGGGGACTGTCTACTTGAAAGAGACTTGAGAGATTAGTTTTGGTTTGAAGTTGATCTGGTAATATCTTTTGAGATCTTCTCCTTTTAGCTTATTGTTGGAATGGTTGTGGTTCGAAACTTGTATTCAAGGTGGTGTTGTTCGAACTGACATTTGTTGATTTGTGTGGTTCTTAACCTATATTAGAGCCTTGTGTTTCATTTGAACTTGTCTATAATGTTGCAGTTGACATGTGGTAACACCCTCCCGTATTTTTTCATGTAGATCTAAACACGTTTGGACTTGAACTTAATTTCTCTTTAGGTTAAGTTAAAAGCATGTTTAAGATAGGTAGTATCTTTCTATGACTCAGGTACCTTGGCACATTCGGTTGACTTAGGTCAGCCTAGTATGCCCATATACCCTAAGTTGTTGTTAGCATCTTCCTATAGTAAATTATGTTTCTAACTTGAGCTAGGGTCAAACCTTGGGCAAGTGGATTGATGGTAGTTAGTAAAGACCAATATAGATAACAAAAGAGTGAGGTGAAGGACGTATTCTGGAATGACAAGTATGCTGTCTAGGAATAGTAATATGAATATTATGTTGAAAATCCTTGGCCAAAGTATCACAAGCTGCTTTGGTTGTATTTTCCTATGTCACCTAGTTTAAAGTAACGTGATGTCGAGGAATATTAGTAACAAATATTTAGATAGGTTCTTTAAACATATCACTCAGTACCCAAAATTGGGTAGGAAACCAAGTATACGTAGTATACATAAAGTATTCTATACTTTGAGTTAACATGAGAGATCGGTTGGTAATCGAGTCATGGAATGAGAGATTGGTAGCATATCGAGTCATTACAACTGCATATGGTTATTTGTTATGAGATTTATTAGTAAGGAATGTCTATTCTAAATGATTTTTATTTAGAGAAGAGAACATTATGTTTCAAAAAAAAATCCCTTGTTTCTAAATTCTTAAAATGGGAATGTTACACTCTTCCTCCTTTTATCTGGTAGGTGCTTGTATTTATAGCCCTTATCAACATCATCAAAACTTTACAGGATTTGTTGATCCATTACCAAGTGTCCAAGGTGGTCCTTTATGGGAGCATGCTTCTTCAAGCCCAAGCTCTCCACTCCTTGCATTGATGGTCTTATGGAAACTTCCATCGTAGGGTATATTCCTTCTTAGGACAACTTGTCACCAGGCTGGAACCTTATCTATTCCACATGCATAGTCAGGTCATGATTTTCCCATGCTTTGCTTGATGTGTCAAATATGGCTAAGTCTTGAAACCTTTGTTCTATTTTATGTGTGCGCCACTTGCTCTATTAAAACCTATTAGAAACATGTCCTACACACTTTCTCCTTACGTACCCTTTCTTGAATAGGCCTTGTGCACCCACGTACCTTCTTATACCTGGCCAATATTTTAGGGGCCTAAAATCACCCCACATTATGCTTGTTCTCTACCTATGGGAACATGCCCTCAAAGAATAAATAAAGAGAGAAAATAATTATGGAATTAAAGAATATGGTAAGAATGAAAGAATATGGGAAACTCTGGCTACCACTACAAGAGGAGAGAGAAGTTCTTCCTTAAGTCTACTTCCAATTTATCCCAAGTATCCACTTCATTCTGTGCTTGTTAACAAAAGTTGCCAGCTAGGGCACTCACTTCATCAATACCCAGCTCCTCTCACTTGGTACTCATAGTTTTGAAAACCTCGTATAATTTTCTACCCATATCCTCAAGTGCATCCATTCGATGAGTGATCTGTGGATATAATTCTTTAAGAAAATTTTTAATTGAGCCTCACAAGGTCTCAATAGCCTCTTATTTCTTCTCTACTTTGTCTATAATTTTATCCCTCTCAGCCCTATTCCTCTTGTTCTTTTCTTGAAATTATTTTAGCTCTTGCCTCATAAGTGGCGACCAGGATACTTTCCACTCTATCTCTATCTCGCACGGTTGTCGTAGGAAGCATATGCTACAAACACAATGACCTTTACATTGGAGAGGATCTTATTGTATTGAGAAACAATTGCCACTACCTTCATTTTATCCTCCTTTTCCTAGTGCGCTAACACCTCTTCTATAGATTCTAGTGTTAAAGGTTTCCTTTCCTTGGTGAAGATGCGAGATATTCTAGGCACTCAAGCTTGATTCATATTTACGGGTGGTTGGAGTCAAGTCGGGATGCTTCAAGATAATTGTGCTTGTGATCATCTCCACCTTCTTGGATACCTCATGTACCCTTACCTTTTCTTCCTTTAACTCCCACCTTAATCGCATGCTAACTAATTCTTCATGTTTTAACTCCTTAGTTCTTTCTAGGAGCTCTTCATCCTTCTTCTCTAGCTTTGCCTCTAGAACCTTTACTCTTTAGTTACTCATGAAGATTCTATCTTCAATTTTGACTCATACTTTGTTCAAGTACATTGCATACTTGCTTATTAGATAACTACTTGAGTGTTTACCGAGGGGTTGGTTCCTTTAGACTTTGACATTTCCATCAAATCCCCTTAGATTACTTCAAACTCAAGCTCATCGAGGTGGGACTCAAATGCATGCGAAAGCATTTTCCTTTTCCACGCATATGTACCTTCTACATCAAATGAATTCATGACAATGAGTTAATCTGTTGGAATGGTGCTTTTGAAGTGTGTGCACAACACCTTGTTTGGATCATCAATATAATCAATTCTTGGTCTCTGAATCTCCATGCACCTTCCTCTTGTGCACATGCCCTTAGGAATACATACCATCAAACTGGGGCCTCCTCCTATGTTACCATGATATTTTTCCATGCTTTCTTCCTTATCTTTGTTCATTACCAATTCAACGTTGTGATCCAACTCTTGTTCTACCAAGGCTTTAATCATTTTCATCACTTCTTTTTCCACCGCCTCGTTTATCTACTCCTACGTGAGGCTTGGAGTCTGAATTTTTGTACTCACTTATTTTCTTCCTCCCTTATCTTAGGTTCCTTCCTCCTCCTAACTACCCTTCCTCTCGTGTGAAGAGAAACTCATTTTCCTCTTCTTCGCCCTCTTCCTTTGAATCATGCACATCGAACACTAGTTTTTCTAAGGATCCTTTGGGTTTATCTTCTTCATCCTCATTCCTCTCACCTCTGTAGGCATCTAGGTCCTTCTTGTCCTCCAAATCAGCCTCCTCTATCACCTTCTTTCTTCCTAACTGGGGATTCCATTATAGGAGATTCTATTCTTTCTTCTTCCTTCTCTAGTGATCTCTACTTTGTGATAGGAATTTATTTTTTTGGTGCCTCCTCTCTTACTGGGGACCTCTTCCTGCACATGTAAGTACTAGTTCTAGCGCTTGTCCCTAGGGTGCCCACTTGTGGTGTAATTTAGACACGTGGTGCCTTCTTCCCTTATACCTCTTCTTTTCCTTTCAGCGTGGGCTTCTTTCTTCCCATGGGGTCTTCAGGAATGGAGACATCACATTCCAAGTATGCACCCTTCTCAAAATTTGGTCTTATGTGTAGATATACCCTTTCTGTGGTCTCTCATGTTATTGGAAAAGTCGGGGCTTTGTCATTTGAACTTTGTGGGAGACATACCTCTCCACATACACGTACTTCTTAGGGTAAACGAGATTTTTTCGCAGCTCCCTGTGGTCTTGATCTACCTCACTAAGGTTAAACCTTAGTATTTTGGCTTCTTTAAACCTATTTACCCCTACTTGGAAATATTGAGTGGTGAAGGAGAAGGGAAGCTTGCACTAGGGGCCCATGTTTTCATCTGTCAATGCAGAAATTTTGGTACACCGTGAATTCGGCTTCTCCATCAATGAGCTCGTAGCTGCTGCTCTGGGATCCTCCACTTCACCCTAAATGCATCCCTTAATCTCTTATACAAATTTTCTAGTTGTGCCTTGTGATCAGTTGTCATGTTATTGTAAGTGTACTTTGCAAATATTTTCGTGGGCAAGGGGTGTTCCTCCGGATATTCACAAACAAACTTATCTGCTGCATCTGGCACTCCAATCTCTGAAAACACAATTGTTAAGAGGATATTGCCAAAAATTATCTTGTCTCCTTCCTACATGCTACTGATAATTTCATTTGTGATAAAGGAATACAAGTTGTAGATGGTACCTTCTGATATTTTCATGCACACATTTAACTAGGCCTTATTTAACTATGTCCACCATTCTTGGTCATTTAGCTTTTTCAATAGACACGCAACCATTCTCATAATAGGGCCTTGGATTTTCGTGATATAAAAGTATTGTGACCCCTTCTTATAATCATATGTGGCAACTATTTCTTTTATGGCTTCCTTTTCACTCAGGTCGTCATCTATACTTTCTCCTTCAAAGATGAGCCTTGTGAATTTTGAAATCAACTGAGAAGTTATGTGCATCTTGTGCCCTATGAAGTAAAAGTGGTCCTTGTGTATGTGTGACATTAACCATTGATAGAGGCATTTAGGATTTCCAAAATAAGGTAACTCATAGAGTTACAATAATCATGTAATCATTTTTAACCCTATAAAAAAAGAAAGGAACCCCATCTATGCCGACCTATCACCCAACGGATATTGGGCACTCATCCGAGGCATGCGTGGGTGCCGAGTCTCTCTTTTATGTGATTTTAGTGGGAAATATCATCATCTATGATTTTTTCTTAAGAGATTTAAAAGGATTTAAGACATACAAGAACCATAGAGCTCATAATGGCCTCTAGATCCTTGCAGTCATTATAGATAGAAATCACTTAACAGATTATATAACTTGTACCATAATAGAAAGAATTATATAATCATCCATACTTAGCATAAAAATAAATGAAAGAGAACCTATGAGAAATACGTATGCATCAAAATCATTGATATTCATATTCATATAATTGGTAACCTTATTACATATATGGAGCCATTAGGAATGTCATAGAAGTAGACCACAGTCATGCATTACAACTAGACTAATTTAGCTAGGATATCAAAAGAAAATTTTTGATCCCCATGCCCATTAAAAATATTTCCCAAATACCATTACCCACTAATAGAGTTCTTGTAGTATTTCTACAGAGCTCCACCCTCTTCTAGCTCTATTCCTGTTTACTTAGTAGGTGCTTGTATTTATAGCCTTTATAGGTGCCAACTCATCCTCCAACACTCTCAGATCCAATGCCAAGTGTCTAAATGTGTTCCTCCATGTGATCATGCTCTTCTAGGCATGATCTTTCCACTTTTCACCATGATGTGTTTCTAGAAGCTTCTACCGCAGGCATACTCCTTGTTGGGCCAACTTGTCACTAGGCTGACACCTTATCTACTCAGCATGCATAGTCAGGTAAAACTTTTCACGTGTTCTATCCCAAACACCCAATTTTGCTAAGTCAAAAACCCTTGGATATGTTTGCATGTGCAGCACATGCCATGGGCTTCCTTAAACCCTTTTCTTAAACCCTTCCCTGCGCGCTTTGTCCTTGCACACCTTTCTTAAAACAAGGACCTATGCACCTATGTGCAATTTGTACTTATCTAACATTCTAGGGGCCCAAAAAATAATTTATTCTAAAAATTTACTTTTACCTTATCACTATAGATAGGTAAACCCTCACGGTGTCCTCTTGTTTATTGGGAACACTAACTCCAACACCAATTCCTTTTTTTGTTGTGTTTGTGTGATGGTTGTAATTGGTTACCATCATGATTCTTAAGTGGGACTCCCATTATTTCCTAAGTAAAACCTCATCCGGGTACTACATCTCTACATATCATTATTCATTCATGCTTTTCTACCTTCTCCAAGCTCGGACCTCAAACTTGTGAGAAAACCCTTTTCAGCCCGTGCCCTAGCTAGCAAACCCTAATTGGGATAACCTTGTTCATAAGATGGCACTTCTCCAAAATTTTTTTTCTACACCCATGAACTTCTTTCCTTCTAGTTTTCAAATCAAATCTAGTCACTCATGACTTAATTCCTCAAACGTTTCTTCACACATATCAACTCTAAAAACCCTAGTCTACAAGAGCATTATTTTTGTATTCACAATGTCCATAATGAAATTCCCAACCTTTTATTTATAGCTTTCCATTCTTTTTAGAATTAAATGATACTTCACCTACCACTATACTTTAACACTTATTACAGATTTTTCCACTAAGCTACACTCTAGCACCCCCACTCACACGCCCAACCTTGCGCGAACAATCCTACAACCTTCTAGCACACAAACAATCTATCTGATAGAAGACTCTTATGCATGCATTACCATCACCGAAGGTATTTCTTCCTCCCTTATACATGGAGCCAAGATGTATTATTATCCTGACACCAGCCATCCTTGTTCACCCTTTTTTTTCAGAGGGCCATCCATGTGCTTCCTTTTTCACAGGGCCATTCAATCTGGGTTTTCCAACGCAATCTTGTATGGTAATTTCACACCTTCACTTTCTATAACATCATTCCACCCCACACTAAAATGATGTGCAGTCCTCTACGCATTCACAACCTTGAAAAAGTAATGAGGTTACCAACGCCCAAAGCACAACACAAAACAACAACGAGAAAGGGAAACACAAGAAAAGAAAAATGAATTAAAGGAATTCCTAACATATCTGGCAATATTGCCTTATTACAAACACCAAGAAGACTTATTTATAGTATGGCTTTAGCCTACTCCCATTAAAGTCTCTTGGAAATCTCATCCCATCTAGCTCTTGTAACTAGCACATGCCTAAATCAAGGATGTATGAGATGATGTAGGGACCTAACAAAAGGACTTTTAACTTCCTAGGATGACACAGAAACTTGGAATAATATAGTAGCACCATCTGCCCAACCTCAAAAATTTTGTTCTTAATTTGATGATCATGACATGCATTTTGTTTTTATTTTTTATTCTTACGGATCCACTAAGCAAGTGACCATCTTTCATCCAATTACATTAACTTGTCAATTCTTTCTTCTAGTGCTTTTTCATCGGCCAATCCTCCTATGCGTGATATACATAGAGAAGGTAACATGAATTTAACTGGTAGGATAACCTCCATGCCAAACACTAATTAAAATGGTGTGGCCTTATTTAACCTCTTGTAGGTTTTCCTATATGCCCAAAGAATGACTGTTACTTTTTCATCCCAATCTTGTCTACGAATGTCACAAATTTTTGTTAGGGTATGACTTAGTATTTTGTTAAATGCATTTATGGTTCCATTTTCTTATGGATGGTAAGGGGTAGTCTTTTAATGAGCCACCATGAATTCATCTAATATAATCCTTACTATCTCATTTAAGAAATGTGTACCCCTACCACTAGTCAAACTTAAAGGGAACCCATACCTTGTAATAATGTTTTCCCACAAAAACCATGTTGCAGTAGCTATTGTACAATCCTTGGTATGTGTTGGTTCTACCCACCTTGTCAAGTAATTTGTGTAAGTGATTATATAACGTGACCCAGTCCTATGTGTGACTAGTGTAATAGGGACTACGAAGTCTATAGCCCACATCTCAGATGTCTTAGCGCTGGGAATAGGGTGCAAAGGCATTTAATTTCTTTGGTTTGCTGAAAATGGTCACACGCCTTGCAATATTCCTTGCAATCTTGATATATGGTCTCCCACCATAATCCAACCATCAATATCTTGCATCCAGTGGCATTGCCTATATAGTTTCCACCTGAACTACCTCTGTGTGCCTCTTCTATTATGGCTAGGTGCTCATGTTCTAGCACACACTAGCACAAAATCTCATCACATCCTAATTTGTATAAATCCCCACTAATCAACATGTAGGGTGTGGAGTGTATAGCTAACTAATTTTTATCCAATGCCTTCATTCCTTCCCGATGTTATACTGTATTTAGAAATAATGCAATATCTTCTAAGTCTAAGGGCGTGCACCACAACCTTAATAGTTGTGTATATGGATTGGTATCCTCAATGCTTTGTGCATCCTCTCCTGAATTGATTCTAGAAAAATGATCAGGTCTAGAATTACTTTTTCATGGTTTTGACCACCAGTGAACTCAAATTCTTAGAACAACAAGTACCCACTGACATATGTGCCCTTGTAAAACAGGCTTGTTCACTATATATTTCAATGCCATATGGTAAATGTAAAATATAAAAGGGGTTTCCAGTAGATATTATTTGAACTTGTGAAGCACGTAGAGAATCAACAATGCCTCACACTCAGTTGTAGTATAGTTCTAGTCCACTGGTGTCAAATTCATGGTTGAAAATCATAAAGGATGATCAACAATCCCTTCACCAGGTTGTGCAAGTACTACTCCAATGGCAGTTCTTGAGGCATCAACATGAACATGGAAGGGATTATCCTAAGAGGGGAATTGTAGTATGGGTGTGGTGATAAGCCTATCCTTTAAAGTGTCAAATTCCTTCTATTGTGCCTCTCCCCAAAGGAAGGAACTCTTGTGTCTAAGTAACTCTTCTAAAGGCACGGTGATCTTGGCATATCCCTTGATGAACTTCCTGTAGTAACCCATGTGTCTAAGGAATCCATGCACTGCGCTTTGACTAGTAGGCTCCCCTAATCCCACAATTACTGCAACTTTGGTGGGATCTACTAGTAAGCCCTCCCTACATATGATGTGCCCCAATAATGTTCCAAACGGGGTAGAAAAGACATATTTCTTAATGTTGAGGGATATCCTCAATTTCCGACACCTTTCAACATCAATCTTAAGTTATCACAATCATCCTTCACTAACCCATATACTATCCAATCAACCAGGTAAACTTGAAGAAATTTATGGATGAAGTCCTGGAAAGCTTGCACCAAAATGTATGAGAACATAGCAGGCACATTCTTCAACCCTAAAGGCATGACTGTATAGGAAAACCTTCCCCACTCAGTGGAAAAAGTATCTTCTTTTGGTCCTCTTTCACAATCCTTACGGTTATAATTTGGAGAATCCATTTGTGAAAGAGTAGATGTCACTTCTTGCCACTCGCTCTAAGATTTCTTCAGTAAATGGGGTTGGGAAAGGATCAATGACACACACTACATTCAGGTCCTTACAATCAACATAGATCCTTATCCTCCTATCCTTCTTGATACTAATTACCATTGGATTTATCCATTCCAACTCTTTAACAACCTCAATGATACATGATGATATAATTTTGTCTATCTCCTCCTTTACCTTTACGTGTAAATTAGGATTCATCTAGTATGGCCTCTTCATGATTCGGTGTGCACCTTCCTTCAGCTTTATCCTCATCTCCCTAAAGGAATGGAGAATTCATTTAAGCTCATGGTACCCACATGGGAACAAATCTTGGAATTCATGTAACAGATCAATTATTTTAGAGACTTCTTTCTCTCGATCAATAGTCTCTAATGATTACCTCCTTGGGTTCTACTCCTGAGCTGATGTTAACCTTTTTCATCTTTAAAGGTTCATGGTAGGTATGTGCCCATTCATCAGCACTATCTATGACTTTGCACGCCCCTATAGAATGGTTAACATCTAAGCTTTCCACCTCTTCCCCATCAATAACATACACCATATTCCCCTTTTATTTTTCTATACGCACATGCTTAAGTTATATCTCTTTTGTTTCTTCTTCCTCAAAGTGTGCCTCTAGGCCAGGTTCACCTAGAAATTATTGTATTCTGTCTTCCGCCATAGCACTATCCCCTATTGTAAGGTGCTTGAATACCTACAATTCCTTATGTATTGATGGCTTTTTACTCGATACTTGAATGTTTGAATGAGATCAGCCACCAATTATTTCCAATTACCAATTTGATGACGCATCTCTAAGTGGATATACCACATGCACACATAACCTTGTAGGGTGGAGTACAACTTGTGAACCCATAATGAAGGTGGTAATTCTTCTATGCTTCCCATCCAGGCTATCTCACATGCTTGGATATGGAAGGAAGTGGTCTCTTTACCATGGTAGTATTTTATAAACATGGGTGCGTTGCTCCTACAAAACCTTATGGAGATGGAAATTCTCACCTCATGTCATTATAAGAGGTTCTCCCAATGTGTTGCCCACTAGTGCACAACACTTCTAAGTAGGTTGTAGTTAAACATTTTCCTCCTTTCCTTATCATTTCTCAAGTGGGCCTCCATTTCTTGTAATAAATCTTAAGAATTAGCCCCTCCCGAGTAACTTGGTATTTTTCTTCCTCCTAGATGCCAAACTATACATGATTTTGTCACCTTGGTTACCAATCCTCTTAAATTTCATCTGATTAATTCATAGGTCCCTTGTGCCCAATTTTCACATGCCATGCTTGTGGTATCACTCCTGATTGGGAATCCTCAAATTCAATAAATCCTTCTACAGGGTGAATTATCTCGGATCTCTCGATGCGGTGCAAGTAGATTCGGTCAAGGAATTCTTCTCCCAACTACTCTATGTAGGGCACAAAATTTCCATCTATCAAAGGGATGACCACCCATTCTTCCTTGTTCTCGAAACTAATATATCCTTTGTTAAACCTTATGTCAAAATTATTCTTGTAACACCATGGGTGCCAAAGCAATCTGGGAAGTTGTCTGCCTCGACGAGTGCCAAGACCTCAAATTCCCAATAAACTTGGCCCCTTGAATGGTGATAGACACATATTTTAAGACACCGATGGGCATTTCCTTCTTCTTATTTACCATATATAGAACATTTGAAGATGGTTGTAATGTGGGCCTTCCCATATGATGCAAAGTATCTAAGGTAAGAACATTCACTTCTTCTCCTGTGTTGATGAGGATATTACTCAGAGCCATCCATCAACAACTGCATTCAAAGTAATTTATTTTTCATACTCAAGGCTATGTGGAGAAAGGTTTACATGTAAAACCCATCTCTCACGCTCCACTCTAGTGCATGGTACCTTCTTTGTTAGCCATTCTCCCAACAAGGGAATAATATTATCTCACCTTAACATTTTACATCCATGGTACCTTCTTTGTTAGGACGTTTTGGATAAAATTTCCATCTACTTACACATAGCATTGATTTAAGCCTCTAGAAATGGGCTAATACCAGTATCAATGCTTCTAATAGCTTCAACATGTAGAGTAGCTTCTAGTGCCTTGCATTGGTATGTGAAAGTATTATGAGATAATGCTCTTCTAAATGGTGTTATCAACCCTCCAAAAAACCATTGAGCATGTTGTGAAGGCTGAATGTCCTATGAAATTTTTAATAGGAGAGTATTAAACCATGTGTCATACTCCCGCACACTCTCTACCATTCCCTATTGAATCTCATTTAGGGCGTTGATGCTCTTATGTTCAAAATCAGGGATGTGGAATTCTGTTAGGAAGGAATTTTTCAATGCGGTGTAATCTACCACCATCTAATGAGGGTCATACTTCCTATATGAGCTATGCATGTTCCCTGACATCATCATTGTAAATTGATTGGCATTTTTTATAGGGTCATGATCCCCTTTACACATCATAGCAAATCACACTTGTGAACATGTTCTGCAACATCCTCTATGCCCTTGTAGTCTGAAAAGTGTAAGGACATCTCAAATATTACTCGAGGAGGTGGTGAGACCCCTTTCCTCCTGGTTTAGATCCTTAGTTTCCTCTAGTTTTTCCTCAACCAAATCCATTGGATCCACTAGGTCCTGTGCCTCTGATCCACTAGTCCACCGCATGACCCTCTTGTGGAAAATAATGGACCTAAAGTGGCCGCACTTAGTATACACAATGTCCCCTTTGGACTATACACAAATGGTCTATGATATTGTTCCACTACTAGATGTATGCCCAATGCCACTTCTGATGCATTTCCCAATCCTTACATATTTATTCCTTGTCCAAAAATTCCTCCAAACACTGGGATAGAGTGTACAGCCATAGAAGTTCCAAACAAGAAATTATACCTCCTAGGTATCGATTGGTCACTCCCACCGATACCAACTATGTTATCAACACTCCTCTAATTTGGAAAACCAAGCACTAAGGTTTGGTCACTAGGTGGGTTTAGATGCGCACCAACGACTCTTCTCTCTCCATGTAAAAAACTCTCATCAAAAGACGAAGGAGTATCTCTCCGTGCTGCTCAAGTTCTATGTCCTCTGCATGAACCTCAACTCCTTCCCATAATGTCTACCTCCATAGATCTATCACACTTGCAACCTCATATTGTCTAGCAATCTCCCTTTCACATGCTTCACCATACTTGAGTTGTCCCTCCTCCCTTTATTTATTAGTTACAATATCTTCCATCTTCCCCCACCCTAGCTTCCTCACCTAGCACTCAGGAAGGTTTATCCACCATCGGAAATGCTCTAAACTCAAGGTAATAATCAAAATATTTATTGCTAAATGAATATCATGTAGAAATGATCCTCTGGAATCCCACAAAAACTCAAACTTAGTGACTTCCAGACAATAATATGTATAAATAACGTATTCTAGAATGTAGCTAGCTAGTACTCCTTTCCACTAATGAGCCACAGCACGAGTCTACATTAGACCTACATATTTTAGCCTCTATTACTCTTCTTGGGACCATGCATGTCATCTATAATACCAACTTTATCTAGATAATATGCTAAGATCCAT
Organism: Taxus wallichiana var. yunnanensis; assembly: GCA_018340775.1. Classification (NCBI taxonomy): domain Eukaryota; kingdom Viridiplantae; phylum Streptophyta; class Pinopsida; order Cupressales; family Taxaceae; genus Taxus; species Taxus wallichiana. The sequence continues at coordinate 460,934,879 of CM031238.1, read as the reverse complement.
TCACACAACTCTCTTTGGGAGAAACAAAGAAATTTTCATACAACTCATGGTAGAGGTTCACTTCTACCCATCTGCGCATGCATCAAACTTAGGTGAGTGTTGAATCTCTAAGAAAATTATTCCTCCATGCTCTTGAACCATGATTCAATACTTTCCAGAGTTAAGCATTTTGTCATCACTCATTGCATAGATCATGATGTATGTTATTTCCCACTACAACTTTGAAAAGAGGTCCCAATAATGGAACCAATATGAAGTCATTTTTACACCCACCAAGAACAAGGGAACCCCATTTGTGCTGACCTATCACCCAACAGGCATTGGGCACTCAACCGAGGCATTCGCAGATATCGAGTCTCTCTTTTATGTGAGTTAAGTGGGAAACATCATATATAATAGGAGATTAAAGAGAATGAGTGGGAATGAGACATGTATTTATCATAGAACTCAAAATGGCTTCTAGACAAATGTAGTCATCCCATACTTGAATGGTACTTAACAAATTATAAGAGGAACCAAAAATAAAGGAAAGGAATAAGGATTTATATTCATTCCATAAACATTAATGAATCAAAATTATAAGATATAAACATGGATCATAAACATTAATAACCATATTCATCAAGTCTAGTAACCTCATTATACTCATTGGATTCATTACAGACTACCTCAGCTGTGTAAACCAAAGTCATACATCATATATGGATTTATACCCATCAGTTCTCAAGAGAAAATTTAGAATCCTAACCCCTTATTACATCCTTTTCCTATTGATCCCTACCCAAATTATGGAGCTCTCACAGTATTCCTAAATTGCTTTGCTTCCTTCTTCTTCTCTCTTCCTCTCTTCATCCTTTGCTCTGGTGGGTGCTTGTATTTATATCCCTTCTCAACATCATCAAGCCTTCATGAGAGTTTTTGATCTGTTTCCAAGTTTCTAAGGTGGTCCTTCATGGGAGCATGCTTCTTCAGGCCCGATCTCTCCAGTCCTTACAATGATGGTCTTTTGGAAACTTCCATCACAGGTTATATTCCTTCTTAGGCCAACCTATCACTAGGCTGGCACCTTATCTATTCCACATGTGTAGTCGGGTCACACTTTTCTTGTGCTCTGTATGATGTGTTCAATATAGATAAGTCTTGAAACCTTTATTTTTTCTTGTGCACACGCCCTTGCTCTGTTAAAGCCTAATAGAACCTTGTCTTGTGCACCTTCTCCTTGTGCATCCTTTATTAAATAGGCCTTGTGTTCCCATGCACCTTCTTATACTTGGCCAATATTTTAGGGGCCCAACACTCATCCTCTCTTGATATCTCTCTTTACGCCCTTTTCCTCTACGAGTATATCTACATATAGCTTTAACATCCACCTTCATGCCTTCCTAAAGTAATAGATTAGTTACCAAGTGTCCATATGGTACTTCAATGGAGCATGCTTCTTCCCATCCAAGATATCCACTCTCTGCAATGATGTATTTCTAGATCCTTTAATCGCATGGAATATTCCTTCTTTAACCTTCAAGTTTCAGTGGCACCTTATCCACTCCACATGCTCAGTTGGGTCACACTTTTCTTGTGTGCTTCCTAGGATGTTGAATATGGTTAAGTCCTGAAAACCCTTCCTTTTCCTTGCGTGTGTGCCTTGGGTTTTGCTAAACCCTTCTAAAACCTTGTCCTACATGCCTTCACCCTACGATCCCTTCTTAATATAGGTCCCACATGCCCACATGCCTTCTTTTACTTATCCAATATTATTGAGGCCCAAAAATTGGAGTAAAGAAAGAAGTGAAAGTCATTATCGATTATGTGAAGAGGTTTTCTCTTATGGAATGTCTTCGACTAATATGAATTGAATTATCCTTTTAGATTCAACACTGATATTTTGTAGAGTTGTAAATTCTTAGCTCTAGTCTCATATACTTTAGATATCTAGTTTTCCATAAGTTGTGAATCACCCAACACCCTAATATTAAGAGCACCCATTATTTTGGCTATAATGAGACCAAGTAGAAGGGATTCATACTCAACCTCATTATTTGTGCACTCAAAGTCTAATTTTAAGGAAAAAGGTAGAATCTTTCCCTCGGAAAGGTAAGAATCACACCTTCCCTATTGCTAAAATGACACTTGGATCCATCAAAATGGAGAGTCTAACAATTATTTAGAAAAATGGACGTTATATCATCCTTTGAATCTTCCTCCTTTGCCTCAGTTACCTCAACCATACAGATCTCATCTACTAGAAGAGAACCGAGTCATAGGTTATGTCCCATACCCATAGAATTGAATGGAAGAAGGATACGTAAATCCTTCTCCAATAGCTCAACAATATTTGCAGTGGCTCCTAATGATACTATCTCTATGATGATGGTTTCATCTTTGATTGTCAAAATTCCTTCAATCAAACCCATGACTTCTAATTCCACTTTAGGAACTAAATTTTCCTCTCAGCACTTGAGCATGTAGATTTATTTAAATAATTTGTAGGAAGCTCAAACTCAGAGTGGATTCCTAGCCTCTTTTTCAAGTTATCTAGGTGTATGTCTAAGGGTTTTGGATCACCCTACACCATAAAGACCTTCCCTAAATGTAGGAATCTTACTTCCTAAAACAAAGTGGAGGGAATCACCTTCATACGGTGAATCAAAGGATGACCAAGGATCATATTATATTTGGTTTCTCGATCGATGTTTCCTAGAGGTTTTCATAGCCTCTCAGCATGTTTCATGTTGAAGAGAAATTGGTCTCTCCATAACCTAGATTTTAAAGGAAAGAGAAGGGAACTATGTTAATTGTTTCCTTATCATCAATCATCGCATACTTTACGTAGTTATTGTAAATCTAGACTTGTAGAAACAATGTCGTATTACCTCTATGAGCTATTTTAGCATCCGTGGGCATATTTTTATGTCGAATACAAATCTAACATCTCTTTTAGGCTTCCTAGTGGATAGACATCAAATTCAACATGGTTTATTTGTGCTTCTGGAGAAGGGGTGACGTTAATCAAATGACCAAGACCTAGTGCTTCTAGTAGAGTGACTTTGTGAGCAAGGGAATTCTTTAACAGAATTAATAAGGAAATGTGAGAGAAATTCTTGGTTAATTCACAAATCAATTAATAAGCTCCTATTGGCTTGCCTAGCATATCATGAATGTTATTTAATATAGATGGGTAGACCAAGATTATCCATGAAGAATAATCCTTGGTTCTAGTGACAACATTAATTTGAGGTTTAATGTCCAACTCCACCAACCCCATAATTTTCATTTGTTGGAAACCATCCAAAGGAGGTGCCACTTATGGGTTTGACAAAGTTGAGGCTTCATAATCGTGGGTCCCTATTATAATATTTTTTTTTAACCATTGGGATATATTCTACCATCCTTTAGACACATGGGGAGAGGATTGTTAAAGATTATGAGTGATGTTTTTTATGGAGATACCGGTCCCATATAGTTTTTTTGAGTGGGCATTATCGGGTTTGCCAAAAACATGTCAAAAATAATTGTCTTTGATCATCTAGAAAACACCGTAAAAACTTGTTACAATTGTGGCATGTTCTTGTGGCATGTTCTTGCATCATGCCCACAAACCCCATCGAAACCGTAATATAAATTAGGATCATAATATCAAGGCCTTTGGTTTACACCTTTTTGTGGTTCTAAATTATGGTTATTGTATAGTTGTTGATTGTTATAGTTAAAATTTGGGAACCCTTAGGCTTGGTTTTGAAATTATTTTGGATACCCACCTAGGTATTGGTTATGGATTTGGGTATGTGTTTGTGTTGATTGCTAAGGTTGTTATTGTTTTTGTTATTGTTATTGTTATTGCTTTTTTTTTTACGGTTAAAATATACAAAGGTGTTATTTGAGGGCATGAAGTTATTGTTTCATTGCTTTTTTCCATTGTTATTGTTGTTATTTGAAGTACTTGTATTGGGATCATTAACAATGCTAGGTTTTTTAGGTTGGTCCGTCACACCATCCATCATGACTCCATAATTCTTATTAAAGATTTTTTTCCTTGTTTGTTATTCGTGTTGTTGGAGTAACCAAGGTTATTTTGATTAGGGGTGGCTAACCTTCCATTAGCTCCATAAGTCTTATGACCACTATTAATGGCTACTTGGTCAATTTGAAGAGCACCCTCTAGTACCTCTTTATAGCTCTTTAAAGGGAACTTTTGAACTTCTTCCTTTGTTTCCATATTGAGGGAGTGGAGGAACAAATCACAAAGCTCTATCCGATCCATATTTGGAATGATTGCAGAGGAGTAGAGAACTTGTCGCCACCTCTGAATGAAGTGGGCTGCAGACTCATTGTGATCATGTTTGATATGAAGGAATTATTTGATTCATGTTATAAATAGTATTTTCATATCAAAATCCTTAACAAATTCTGATACAAGTTGCTTGAAGAAGTGTATTGAAGCCTTTGGTATCCTATAGTACCAATTGAGAGAAATACCTTTCAGCATACTAGGGAGAATTTTCACAACTGCGTCCCATGGGAGCAACTCTTGAATGGCCATCATGTAATCTTTGATGTGGGCTTTAGGATTTCCCTCCCCTTTTAATTTCGAAAGATTGAGCAAGGGTCTTAGAAACATGTCTGTCTAGATGGAGAAGTCTATATGCTCCTTAAGAAATTTAGAATAGGTCCTCATTGCATATATTTCCACCATTAAAGATCCTTTACGGGGAGGTGGAGGTTGCATTGGTTACTGAAATGGGGAAGTGTAATTTTTTTGGGACGTATGGCATCCCATGTGGCTATCCATATAGACCTAGATAAGTATAAATATTGCCTTGTAGAGATTTAGAATACATGTGTACGTAGGGGGTTTATTACTTTGATATGGAATCGAAGGCACGAAGCTAGGGAACACTTCATTTCCAATTGGTATGATGTTTGAGATTGCACTTCCAACGGGTGCTTATTGTAGATATCAATATGTGGCATGAGGGGCATACACAAGGTGCCCATTCCATCCAAGAAATATCTAGGGGTTGGAGTACCCGTATAAACTAGAGGATTCTATGTAGTAGGTATTTTTATATAATTATGTGGATAGGGAGAAGTTCTTTCTTGCACCGTGTATGAATTTTGAGCATTTTGGGAAAGCTCTAGCTCCTTGAATTTTTCTACCAACACCGAGATAACATCATCCATTGATGGGGTGGTGCTTTTCTTAGGTGATTTTTGTTGAACCCTTGGAGGTTGTTTAGGAGTGTGGTATCCTACTATGAATTGTTCACTATGATGCCACCCCTCATTAGCAATATTTTCAGTTGGTGGAGGGGTAGTGTTATTATTTTGGATGAGAAAATCACCTTGTCCTTGTAACCTATCAAAATCTCAATTCATATTATGGATGTGTTGTTCACTCCTAGCATATCATGCTAAGTATTCCTCATCTATATGTAAGAGGTGGTTTGATTTCATGCTAATGGGTTATCGATACCATACCCAAGGAGATGAACTTGATTCCCCAGTTAAATTCATGTTGTTTGAACTTGATTTCTTGTGAGGATAAGTATGTGTGATTTTGTCAAGTTCCTCAACACGTACAAAGGAACCAACATTTTTTCCTCAAGAAGAGGATTTTGAGCAGTTGATCAGTTGTTCTCCCAAGTGTAGATTAAAGGTGTCTGTTGTGGTATACCTATTTGGTATTTATACATCTCAAAACATGGGATGGGTCGACCATATCATCATCTCCCAACATATTAATGGGGTATAAGAATACCCGTAGAATAAAGGATGGATGAATAATGTGGAAACATTTAGAGACTAGCTCTTCATGTTGGGTTTAGCAATTTGTACTATAGAAAATCAACATGTGACCTTCTTTGCACCTGACCTCTTGAGGTCTTGCCAAGACAATTGGTCTAGAGTGGAAGTGAATGTAGGTGTTGTGATGGTGATCAAGTTAGTTTGGCAATATTATGTCTTCAACATGCAATATCGAGATCTGTGAGTCTAAGGTGAAGAATGCTTTCCTAACCTAAAGTGGTGTGATGGATCGATCTGATATAATAGCTTCTCAGAGACTCCAATCAATATCAAGATCTATCAAGATTATGTTTTTTTTTTTTAATATGTGTAAAATGACCTGCAAGTGCCTCGTATGAATTTCAAAACAAGGTCATGGAAGTGAGAATGAGATATGTAATGGAGCCACAGGGACTATGGGAAATTTTCCAGTCTAGTCTAGAAATTCTTAGTCTAATTGGATATTGTGTTCAGTAAGGAAAGTTGTGAAATAATGTTTGGTGTAAGTGGTGAAGATATGAATACTAATGTACCCAAACTAGTGTAAATTTCTAACTAGTCAGCAAGCTCATTGGGTTGTGGGACCTGAGGATCATAACCACATACCCGTGGAGGTTGTGGCCCTTGTATGGTCATGTGCATAATCAAACCCTATTTCTAGGAGAACACTAATAATCGTAGGATTAATTAGTAGTGATGTTTAGTGTATTTAGTTATTCTATTTTCTCTAGAAAAGTTACAGGTGTGTGCAAGACCATCAAACGTAAACTTGTATCAATGTCAGTTATCAATTCTAGTAGATTGGGTTGTGGGACCAAGGGATCACAACTGTACATCTTTTCTTGTTGTGGACCATTGATGGTCATACAAAATGAAATTAAATAATTTTAATAATAAAACTAATTATCAAAGGAAATATAATCTATGTTTTTGGCATTTTCACAATAAAAGCAAACTAATCTATCAAAGTAAATGTTTTTGATCTTTTCTAATTTTTAAGCAATACATTGTAATCTAATAAATAAACTAAATAAAATTAATCATCCCGATGTAGCAGGTTACTTGTGTGAATATGTGAATATAATATAAAATAAATAACCTAATCTAATCAAAACCCTTCAAACCCTACCTCAGAGGTGAAAAACAAATCATGACCCTGAAAGAGCTATTGTTCCCCACAACTTCCCTAGTAATGTCGGAGAGAAATTTCTAATGATTTGATCTACTTGTAATTTACCAATCAATTAAAACAAACAATTTTTATACTCTATTTGATATGTAATTGAAACTAGTGATTTGAAATTGACAATTTAACAAGTAGAAAAAAACACAATTCCAACCTGGATAAGGAAGAGATTTGGTAAATCTGGTTGTATTTGTAGCTTTCCCTCAATTTTTTTCCTTTTCATATGATTCTAAGGGATTGTGAATGCAAGAACAACGACAGGAGAATGGTGCCTAAGAAATGGCAGCTTGAAGGAAATATGGATGTAATGCAATTAGAAGAGATCTAAGCTTGGTTATGTAATTGCTAGGAATATTGTAGTAGAAATACAATGCAAGATACAAAAAAATTCTCGAGGTCCTTTTACTTAAACACTAGCATGGAATATATAATAATTAGGGATGGGATGTGCCTTCATGCACAAGGCAAGAAGAGGTAGTTCCAACTAACTAAATCATGCAAAAATAGAAGAGGGAAGGACGACTAAGAAATAAAAACTATCTTTAGATAATTTGGCTCACGGATGCATACTAAAAGTCAAGTGAATCATCATATGTTAAAAAAACACATGACAAAATCTAGAAAAATCGATCAGGACCGTCGCCATGCATGGGCACCGGTTTCAGAACTACCACCTAGGAAGGGCGGCGATCCTTACACTAAAGGAAAAAACATGCACAGAACAAACCAGGAAGCTGGAGAAAGATGCAGGAAGGCTATGTAAGGATGTATAGGTTATAAATATACTCTATGAATGGGTTTTAGAGCTTGAACAACTTTTTGAAAGGACCTAAATCATCATTGGGGAATTTTTAACCATTTTTTTCAATGTAGAACATGTAATTTTGGGTGCTTACATTCATCTAGTAAAAGGTATCGTCTAAAGAGAGGGTAGCGATGGATTCTTCCGAGAAACAAAAGTTAGAGGATTGATTGCTGGAGAGAGGTACGTTTGTAAGTTAGTCAAGAATGGTTTATCCTTTGACAAATTTTTGATGTATGAATTTGAGTTCTAGGTCTACATGAAGCATAAGTCAACATGTGGTACATTGTTATTGATAAGGCTTGATGTACATGTAATGTAAGGGGTCCAGTATTGGTGACATTGAAGGTTTTTGGTTAATTAGGTGATGACAAAAACTAAGGCTAAGAATTTTGTTTGGCATGAGTATATCTAGTTTCATAGTCCAAAAGAGTATATTTGTAAGTTAGTCAAGAATGGTTTATCCTTTGACAAATTTTTGATGTATGAATTTGAGTTCTAGGTCTACATGAAGCATAAGTCAACATGTGGTACATTGTTATTGATAAGGCTTGATGTACATGTAATGTAATGGAGTCCTGTATTGGTGACATTGAAGGTTTTTGGTTAATTAGGTAATGGCGCATTTTAGTGCTGACAAAAACTAAGGCTAAGAATTTTGTTTGGCATGAGTATATCTAGTTTCATAGTCCAAAAGAGTATAACTTATATAATAAACCACTTGCTCCCTATGTTGCTCATCACAATGAGTGAGAATGGCACCCAAGCAATGATCAGTAGAAAAAATGTACAGGTAAAATGGTTGGTCATCCTTAGGGGGAATGAGAATAGGTGGTTAGAGGAGGTATTATTTTAAGGCTTCAAAGGCTTCCTAGCATTCATCACCCCATTTGAAGGAGACATCCTTTTTGAGGAGATGATGAAATGGGTGGCAGCGGTTAGAAAGCTATGAAATAAAATGATGAATAAATTGCAACTTGCCTTGCAAACTATGCAATTGATGAAGGTTAGTAGGTGTAGGAATTTTGAGAATAGCCTTGATTTTAGTAGGATCAACTTTTATGCCATGTAAAGAAACAATAAAACTAAGGAGATTACCAGAGGAAACAATGAAGACACACTTCTTAGGTTGAAGGTGAACACAATACTTAATGAGGCGGTCAAAGATGACCTTAAGGACGGTAATGTGTTTAGCCCGATGTTTGGATTTGGCAAGAATATCGTTAATACAATCTTCCAATATTCAATGCATGATGTCATGAAAGATATAATTCATAGCCCAGTGATATGTAGCACCAGTGTTTTTAAGGCTGAAGGGCATGAATCGATAGCAGAAGGTCCCCAAAGGAGTTATGAAGGTAGTTTTATGTTGATCTTATTGGAAAAGTAATATTTGGTTATTACCTAAGAAACAAGCCATGAGGGATAAAATCTCATGGCCGATGGTGAGATCAACTAGGTGGTTAATACTACCTAGAGGAATGTCATCTTTAGGGAAAGCTAAGTTAAGGTCATGGAAATCCATACAAATTCGGATTCCCCCTATTGCTTTTGTGATATGAATGATGTTAGAGATCCATTGGGGATAATCAATGGGTAGGATGAAGGAGACTGAAAGAAAGCATTAGAGTTCTTATTTGACAAGAAGGGAAATATGAGGATGCATTTTTTACAACCTCTATTTTACGGCTTTGTCTTCAGGAATAGTTACAATATTGTGGACAACAATGTTTACATCAATATCGGCATATCATCATAAGAATAAGAAAAATATTTTCTATGATCTCGGGAGGAAAAAATCAGAAGCTTCTTGTTTAGTAGAATCTAAAGATTGTCCTATCTTTAGAATGTGTGGGTCGTTTAGAGCTCTAATATTGATTTTGATGGTCGATTCATTTAACATGGTTTTTGTCTTAGAGGGTAATGACTGATGAATATAAGAATCTTCCACACCAAGGTATGTGAGAATATAATCATCATCCACGATATTGAACAACATTAATAGAAGGTGTATCGTCATTGATCATGTCGGGATACATGAAGGGAATAGAAGAGGGAGCGTCGTTATCTCGTGAATAAGTTAGAGGTCCCAGAGAAATGGTGTTCATGAAAAAAGTTATGAGGAATGGATTCTAGATCCATAGACTTTGTGGGTGAATGTGGTGAAGTTGGTGAACCAAATAAAGAAGGTTTATCATCCTCAATGAGTTTGATGCGAGGCCTTCTTCGGAGATGGTTCGAGAAGAGCCAATACCACTATGGTCTTTGTGTATATGAGTAGTGTGCAAGATGACAATATGGTAGAATTGTTCATAGAAACCAAATACAAAACCATTCCATGCATAACGATGGATGAAGGTGTGACAAAGCAGTGGTTGGTGAGAGATTGGAGGTCGGATGAAAATTCTCACATTTGAGAAGGTGGCTCAAGAAAGTAGGTAAAAGTATCAAGTCCCCCATATGTTAAGTTAGTGTGAAGGTGGAGAGGAACATAAGGAAAACCTTTCCTATGGAGTGATTATATTGGGGATGTTGGCGAAGCTTACCATACTCCTAAGGCGTAAATAATGTGTTGATGTTGTATAGGTGATACTCCCCCAAAGTGAGACATTGAAAAACACCTTATAAGGGATCAGTAGTTGGTATATGGGTAGCGGAAATGAAAGAATTACTAGAAGAATAGACATTGGTTGATTAAGAAGTAGATGGGTTAGCTGGAAATTTGTGATGACGGTGGGAATAGAGGAGTTAGGTGTGGGAGAGGTAGCGGTACTGTTGGTGGATGGGGTCATGGGTGAAGGAGAGGTGGCGGTGGCGATAGATACCTTAACTAGTATAAGGACATCATTAGGTCTATAAAATATATTACAAATTTTGAATGGTGAAGGGTCAGCTAGAATGGTCTAGTTATGTCCTTCATGTTCAAATTTTACATAGTGATGTAAGGTTGAAGAACCAAAACCCATGATGCGTATCCAAGGTCGGCCAAAAAGCAACTTGTATCTTTGGAATCCCCCTCTAATATATAGAATAATTATTGAACATTATGGGGGCCCACAAGAATGTGGAGAATGATGGTGCCAAGGGTTGAAGTTATGACATCATTGAATGAATGTAGCATAACTGGGTTATTATACATGTAATTAGCAAGGATGCATGTAGTCATTTTCATTTACTTAGAAACAACATTCTAATCCCATGTGCACTGACCTATCACCCAGCGAGCACTAGGCACTCACCCAAGGCACACGCGGGTGTCAAGCCCCTCCTTTATGTAAGTTTTATGAGAATACATCCCCTACTGATAGAAGCTTAGATGCAATAACGTAAATAACCATGAATTCATTCTGAGGGTCTTAGGATCAGTTACTACATAAATGCATCCATTTATATAAAAAGGAAAATATCAAATAGATAAAAGATCTGATAATACAAAGAAAATGAACTAGGGTTTATTCCCACGAACAATGTATATATTTTAAAATAAAGTCATATATTCATATTAATCTTTGTTCAGTAACCACATTACATTCCTTAAGTTTATTATAGACTAAATATCTTAATGCAAATAAGACTTTTACATTAGAATCCTAAACTATGCTTTCTAGATTATAAAGATTTTCATAGACCCATCCCTCTAGATATGTCACCTCTCCTATAGCCTTCCTAATGAGAATCCCTAGAAACCATCAATATTTTTTTAGAGCTTCACCTCTCTTATTCTTCTTCTCATCCTCTCTTGATATCTCTCTTGACACCCTTTTATTCTACCCGAGCATCTCTATATATAGATTTAGCATCCACCACCATGTTGTCCTGAAGTAATAGATTAGTTTCCAAGTGTCCATGTCATCCTTCAATGGAGCATGATTCCTCCCATCTGATATCTCCACTTTCTGTAATGATGTCTTTCTGGACCCTTCCATTGCATTGAATATTCCTTCATTTTCCATCGATTTTCCAAGTTGATATCTTATCCACTCCACATGCTCAGTCGGGTCACACTTTTCTCATGTGCTTCTTAGGACACCAAATATGGCTAAGTCATGAAACCCCTTCCTTTGCCTTTCATGTGCACATTTGATTCAACTAAACCCTTCTAAAACCTTTTCCTTTACACCTTCATCCCATTCACCCTTATCCATATAGGTCATGTGTGCCCACGCACCTTCTTATACTTAGCCAATATTCTGAGGCCCAACATCACCACACACTACGCTTGTTCTCTGTCCTCACGAAAAATTCTCTTCAATGAATTAAGAAAGGTGGGATCTGAATAGTTGGAAAAATAATGAAGGAATGAAGAATTGGGAGAAAGAATGAAATAATGGGGAAATGAAGTAGAACATGTTCATTGTTGAAGGAGGAGAAGGAAATCCTTCCCTATATCTACCTATAGCTTCTCCTAGGAATTAACCTCACTATGCACTTACTGACAGATGTCACCTACTAGGGTGATCACCTCCTCAAATCTTAGCCCTTCCCCTTGGCACTCATTATTTCAACAATGCCTTCCAGTTGTTTTCCCAAATCTGAGAGGGCATCCATCCTACGGGTGATCTAGGGGTATAATTCCTTCAGTTGGTTTTTGATCAATCCCCACAAGGTTTTGATAGCCTTTGATTTCTTCTCCACCTCATCCAGGATCCTATCACTCTCTCCTCTATTCCCCTTATTCTTCTCCTAGAACTCCTTGAGTTCCATCTCATGTGTAGCAACCAAGATGATTACTTCTTTATCTCTATCAACACAATTATCATAGGTAGCTTCAACAACTTACGCAATGACCTTCACATCGGATAGGAATTTGGTATACTGAGAAACAATCTCTATCACCTTCATATTTTCTTCTCTCTTTTGGCATGCCAGTGCTTCTTTAGTGGAATCTAAGGTGAGTGGCCACCTCTCCATAGTGAGGCTGAATCTAAGGTGAACGGCCACCTCTCCGGGCATTGTAAGGTTGAGTCATATTTTTTCTCGCGTGGCGCTAGGTTAGGATGCTTTAAAAAAATAGCATATGTAATCATTTCAATTTTCTTTTGTAATTCATGCACCCTTTCCTTCTCCTCTTTCAGTTCATGCCTTAACTATGTGCTTTGATCAGTTATTCTCACTTCACGTCCTTTATTTTCTCAAGAATCTCCTCCTCCATCTCTAAGTCCACCTCTAGGAATCTCACTCTATAATTCCTTCCAAAAAGCCGGCCTCAACCTCAACTGAAATTTTGTTTAGTACATTACATACTTTCTCATCTCGAAAATCATTGAGCATTAACCAAGGGATTTACTCCTTTTGTCTCTCGGCACCTTCATTAGCACCCTTTAGCTTACCTCAAACTCGGGTTCATTAACATGGGATTTAAATGCACAATATAACATCTCCCGATTTGTGGGTATACTCCTTCCACGTCAAATGAAGGCATGACCAAGGGTTGTTCTATTGGCATGGTGATCTAGAAGTGCACACATAACAGCTTTCTTGGATTATTGATGTAACCCATTCCTTTCTATTGTGTTGCCACCATGCTCTTACCACCTATTCCCATATCCTTTGGAAAACTTATTGCTAGGCTAGGGTCTCCACACATGCTACCATATTCTTTTCAAATGATTTCTTCCTCAATATCCTTCATCATTTAATTTGCGTTGCGCTCTACTTTCTATCCCACTAACTTTTCAATGATTCTTGTGACATCTCTCTCCTTGGCCTCTTCTATTTGTTCCTTAGTGAGGCTTCGTGTCCTCTCGATCTCTTGTGTTTATCGTGCCCACCCCTTTTCCTTGAGCACCTACTTCTTCCTCACCATCCTTCCCTTCACTCCCTTCTTCTTCTGAATCATGTATATCATACATGGGATAATTATTCACTTCTTCATCCTCATCTTCATCCTTCTTACCCATGTAAGCCTCTAAGTACTCTATTTATTCTAAGTCTTCCCTTTCCATCACCTTTTATTTTTTCCTAACTGGTGATTCCATTATAGGAGACTCTTTCTTCTATTTCTCTTCAGTGGGCAATTCCCTCCTTGGTGACTCTTCTCTTATGAGGGGATCCTCTTTCTTTGGAACCTCTTCTTCTTGGGTCTTCTCCTTCACTTGGTAGTTCTTTATACATTCATAAGTGCTTGTCTTAACACTTTTTTCTGGTATGCACATAGATTGTGTTGTTTGAAAACTTGGTTCCTTCTTCTCCTGCACCTCTTCTCTCTCCCTCTTATTTTACATGGCCATCTTTCTTACTTTGGGGTCTTCTAGAATGGATACATAATTCACCATGTAGGCTCCATTCTCAAACTTTGGCCTTATGTGCAGATATACCCTTGTTGCATTCCTTTCGATGATTAAAAACGTTATTGGTTTATCATCTCCACTTCATGGGAGACATATTTCTCTACATATGCATGCTTCTTCAGATATATGAGCTTTTGGCATAGCTTGTAGTTATCTTGATCTACCTCACTAAGGTTAAACCTTAGTATCTTTTCCCCCTTTAAATGGTTTTACCCACTTAGAAGTATTGCGTAATGAAATAAAATGGTAGCTTGCACCATGGAATCTTAGTCCCATCTATTAAGGTGAACTAGCTAATACAAAAATGTTGATATATAGAAAAATCCACTTCCCCATCCACGAGCATGGGAAACTACTTAGGTATCCTCCACTCTTCCCCAAATGTGTCGTGCATCTACTTGTACCATTTTTCAAGGTGTGCCTTGTGAGCGGCTGTCATGGTTTCACAAGTATATTCCTATAACCCTTTTTGGGAAAGGGATTTTCTTCTCGGATACTACCATACAAAATTTTCTGTCCCATTGGGTATGCCAATCACTAAGAAGATGATGGTGAGGAGAATTTTTCTGAACAATATCTTCTCTCCCTCTTACGCACTGCTAATGATCTCATCTTGAATGTAAGTGGATAAGTTGTTCACTTATCTCCACCTTTCTTGATCATTCATCTTGGTAGCTAAGTGTGTGGCCATTCTTATAACAATTTCAGGAATATCTGTGATATCGAAGTAACGTGAAACCTTCTTGTAGTAATAGGCCTCCACAGTTTCCTTGATGGCCTCCTTATCATCCAAGTTGTCATCTATTAAGTCTCCTTTATAAATAAGGCCAATGAAATTTGATGTGAGTTGAGGAGTTATGCGCATTTTGTTTCCTACAAAATTGAAGTGGTCTTCGTGTATGCATGACATAAACCACTATTATAATCACTCGGGCTTGCCAAAATAGGGCAACTCATATAGTTGCAACAACCCGACCTTCTCCAAACTTCACCTTCACTTCATCGCTGTAGATAGGCATTCCTTGGTGTCCTCTTGTTAGTTAGATGAACCAGTTCCAATGCCATCTCTTTTTATGTAGTACTTGTGCGATGATTGTAGTCACTTACGACCATCTTCCTCAAGTGTGATTCCCACTCTTTCCTAGCAACACTCCATCTAGGTACTACATTTATACATACCACTCTTCATTGGAACTAACAATGGAAATGGTTTGTTTTCCTTTTCCCTTTCCCTTTTGTTTCTTTAGAGAGATGGTTGCCCTCTTTGGTTCCATTCTACTTTTGAGTTAAAACTTACATTCCTCCTTGCTCTACTCTACTATTATTCTCAACTCTAAGGATAAACTTCATGAAGAATCCTCCTATCTCTATGCCCTAGCTGCAAAACCCTAACTAGGAAAACCCTTACACAAGATGGCATACTCCAAAAGAACTCTCCCTATTCTCATGTACTCCTTCCACTCTGGTTTTCAGATCAACCTAGTTACACACTTAGATCTCTATGATTCTTTTTCCTTCACACGAATCTTTATGGATGCCCTAGTTCGCAAGATCTCTTCCACTTCGTAATCATAAGGTAAAATAGTTATTCACCTGACCTCATACCTATATATTTTTCCTCCTTTCAAGCAATAAATACTATGCCACCTAAAAATTACTTAGCATTAAATGTGGCTTTTTACACTTAAGCCAACCTTAAAAACCCTTACCTATGTGCCCAATCTTCTTGCGAAAATCTCTTTATAACCTTTGACATGTAAAAATACCTACTAACCGAAGACTTTTATGTGCACGTATATGGTACTAAAGGTACCACTTCTACCCTTTATCAAAAATTTCCCTCACATACCTAATGTTGTTCCCGTGCTCATACTTCTTTGTACATGGTCTTTATAATGCCTTACCCTGACAAAAACAATTCTTGTCCACCATTTTCCCTGGACGTGCTTTCTATCCTTCAACTGGGCCATTGAGATTTTATTGTCATCTTATTATTCACTTCACACTACTCTACATTACTCCACCTCACACTAAATCAGATGTGTTGTCCTCTGTGCATACATAATATTTTTGGAAGTAATAAGTAGTTACTAATGCACAAGGTGTAAAAAAACACAAAGAAAGGAACAAGAAACGAGAAAGGGAAAGACAAGAAAAGAAAATGCATAAAGGGAAATTGAAGATAATTGGAAGTACTACCTTATTAAAAACACTAGGAAGGATTATTTATAGTAGAGCTTCAACCTACTCCCATTGAAATGGACATGTAACTTCATCTCATCTAGTTCTTGAATCGACATGCACTGAATCAAGGATGTATGAGATAATGTAAGGGCCCAACCAATATACTTTAAACTTCCTGGGATGGGGAAGATATTTGGAATCATACAACTTAACCATCTCCCCAACCTTAAACTACTTGTTCTTGATATGGCGATCATGCCTTTTGTCTAGCCTTTTAGTCTTTCGACTCCATCTAGCAATTGATCATCTCTCATCTAAGCTCGCATCAACTTATCGATATTTTCTTTGAGTTATTGTTTATAGGCCAATCCTCTTGCGTGCCTTATACACAATGATGGTAACATGAATTCAACTAACAAAATAGCATCATGCCAAACACCAATTGAAATGGTGTGTCCTTGTTCAATATTTTGTAGGTTGTCTTGTATGCCCATAGAACGGATGATACTTTTTCATCCTAATCTTGTCTTCTGACATCACAAATCTTTTTCAACATGTGACTTAGTATCTTATTAAATGCCTTAGAAATTCCATTTTCCCTGTGGATGATAGGGGTATTATTTTGATGGGCCACAATAAACTCTCGCTACAAGAATCCTGATGTTTCATTGATAAAATGTGTTCCCATATCACTAATAAGGCTCAAAGGACATCCATACATGATAATTATGTTCTCCCATTAAAATCTAGTAGTTGTCACTGCAATGTAATCCTTTGTAGGCATTGATTCTACCCATTTTGTCAAGTAATCAGTATAAGTAATGATGTAGCACAAACTAGTCCTTCACGTGGATAGGAAAATTGGCCATATAAAGTGGATTGCCCATTTTTCAAATAGATCAGCACTAGCTGTTGGTTGCAAGGGAATTTCATCCCTCTTTCCAGGTTTTTCTAGGTGCTGATAATGGTCATAGGCCTTGTAAAATTCCATACAATACCTAGTAGATGGTTTCCACCAGTCCTATGGGTAGAATCTTTCATGTGGTTGTGTTTGATGTATAATGTCCTCCGACAATACCACCATGTGCTTCCTCCATAATTACCACATGCTCATGTTCCAATATGCATTGGCACAGAACCTCATCACGTCCTAAATTATACACATCTCCACTAATCAACATGTAAGGTGTGGTGTGTATATTAAACTTCTTCCTCTCTAGATCCTTCACCTCTTCCAGTGCCATACCAATTTTTAAAAATATTGCAATATCTTCTAAGTCCGATGGTGCACGTTGAAATATAAATAGTTACTCATCTGCCATGGTATCCTCAATGCTTTACATGTTCTCCACCGAGTCATAACTTGATAAGTTTTAAAGCCCTTAATTGCTTTTCCTTTTTTACCATAACTAAAAACTCAAATTTATGAAATAACAGGACGCAACGACATATACGCCCTTGCAGAACATGCTTGTTCACAAGGTATCTCAATGTCATGTGTTTGGTATAGAATACAAAATGTGTTGCCAATAGGTCTTGGATGAAGTTATGCAAAGACGTAGATCATTGACAATGCCTCACACTCGGTAGTGGTATAATTTTGTTAAGTGGTATCAATTTCCTACTTGGAAAACATAAGGGGTGATAAAAAATCCCTCGACTAAAGTTGTGTTATTAATGCTCCAATGGTTGTTCCTGAGGCATCAACATGCACATGGAAATGCTTATCCCAAGAAGGAAAACACGGTATGGGCGCAGTGACAAGTCTACCGTTCAAAGTGTCAAATTCCTTCTACTGCGCCTCTCCTCAATGAAAGGAACTCTTTTGGTTTGGAAATCTTAGCATATCCTTTTATGAACTTCATGTAGTACCATGTATTCCCAATAAATCCATTTACTGCACTTTGACTAGTAGGCTCCCCCAATCCCACAATAACTACTACTTTGGTGGGATCTACTAAGAAGCCCTCTTTACATATAATATGTCCAAACATGGTTCCAAATGGAGTAGAAAAGACATTTTTCTTAATGTTGAGGGATATCCTCAATTTCTGACATCTCTCAAATATCAGCCTCAAATTTTCACAGTGGTCCTTCACTAGGTCATACACCATCGAATCATCCAGGTAGACTTGAAAAAACTTATGGATAAAGTCATGGAATGCTTGTAACACGATACATGAGAACACAATGGAAGGCACATACTTTAATCAAAAAGGCATGATAGTGATGGAAAAGCTTCCCCACTATGTGGAGAAATCTATCTTTCTCTGGTCTTCCTTTGCAATCTCGACTTGGTGATGCCCTGAGAACCCATCCATGAAAGAATAGACCTTACGCCCAACTAATCCCTCCAGAATTTCTTTAGTAAAGGGGGTTGGGAAAGGATTGATGACAATCACTACATTTAGGTCCCTAAAGTCAACACAGATCCTTATTCTTCCATCCTTCTTGATATTGAAGACCATTGGGCTTATCCATTATGATTCCTCTATAACCTCAATGATGCCTGAAGTGATCATCTTATCTATTCCCTCCTTGACCCATACACACAAGTTTGGATTCATCTGATAAGACCTCTTCCAAATTGGGTGTGAACCTTCCTTCAACTTTATCCTCATCTCCCCCAAGGAATGGTGGATGCCTTTGAGCTCATGGGACAGTCATGGGAATAGATCTTGAAAATCATGCAATAGATCAATGATTTTTGAAACCTCTTTCTCCTACTAATAATCACCAACAATATCTTCCTTAGTGTTTGGCTCTATCCCAATTTTAACCTTATTTGTTTTTAAGGGCTCATGGTAGGTGTGCTCTCGCTCATCAGTGCTATCTATGACTTCGCAAGTACCTACAAGAATGGTTAACATCCACAATTTCCATCTCTTCACCGTCCATTACATAGACCATCTTCCCTTTTTCCTTTTCAATACATGCATGCTTAAGATGTATCTCTTTTGATTTCTCTTCATCAAAGCACATCTCCAAATTGTTGGTGTAATTTAACGGGTTCGCACACTTTGCTCTGATTTTCCATGCTTCACTTTTGCTCAAAAACATTTTATTGGCTCGAGCTGGTGATTTGTAACTCATTTTTCAGTTGGATGCTTTCAAATGCCCTCATTGTTGTTATTCTGCCCTAAATTGAAGTAAAATCCAAGTTCCCCCATTTGTGCCTTGATTTATTCATTTTAACGGGTTGTACCATTTTCTCCTTTGCCAAATCATGAAAGAGCTTGAAATTGATCAAATCCACGAATTCATGGAAATGTTTCGCAATCCCAAGGTCGCAAATGATGTCAAGAGATGATTCAGTTCATTTAAAATGAAGAATTCTACCTTCCGTGTCAAAAAATTTAGTTTCTAGGGAATTCCCTGAATTTTTCACGTTTTTGACGTGCTCTCGGGCCGTCAAATTTATCATTGTAAACTTTATGTTGTCATGGCAGGATCTCATTAGCAAGGTGCGGTTGGAAAAAATGTTATAACTTGTCAAATTTTCAATTTTTGGTGAAGGGAGAATTTTCTCCACGGCCCCACATTTTCCTAGTGTGCCTACATGGCATGATTTGATTGGACAGATGGAGCAGCGAGTGGCGGAGGTCACTTAAAAATTTTGCCTTCATTTTTTGCAAATTTCTCAAAATCAAATTTCTGCCCGAAGGCCCACAGTGAATGGCATGATGACACGTGTCCAGAAGGTCAGAGTAGGTGGCGAGGGTCACTTAACATTTTCTTCAATTTTTGAAAAATTCTCAAATGTCGAAGTTTTCCCACAAATCTATGCCCAATGAGAAGTAGACACGTGGCAAAGAATGGTCAAGTGGCAATGCTGGGTAGCTTAAAATTTTTTCTTCATTTTGGAAAGAGTTATCAATGTTAAATTTCACCCAAAGGCGCGTGCCTAATGAAAGGGGAACATGTGTCCATGGAAGCAAAGAAAAAGCGGGGTGATGCGTGTTTTTGGATTTTTTTCCTTTGGAGGAAAAATTTCAAAGTAACATTTTGAGCTAGATCTCGAATGCGAATCACAGTGTGACACGTATGCACAGGGATGAAATGGAGGGGTGGAGGCTTGGAGGCATTTGAAGTTTTTTAACTTCAAAAGGTAAGAAGGAAAATTTTGGCTCGAGGTCCCTCCACCAATGAATAGTGGACACGTGTCCAACATTTGATGGAATTTCGAGCGCGGAGGAAAAATGGAAAACCTTCCAAATTTGGTGAAAAATCTCAAGGTGAAAAATAAACCCGCGGAAAAATTTGGAGGGTCGTCTCCACATCTAATAGGACAGTGACACATGGCATGTTTCAGAAGGGAAAGGAAAAAGCATGGGCCCACACGAGATTTTGTGCTCACGGAGGAATGAAGGTAAATTTGGTGAGTCGGCTCCGTATCCAATGGGAGAGCGACATGTGGCAGAGAAATAGTAGGCGTTTGGGGGGCACAGAGCATTTTGAGAAAATTTTCCTTTTCTCAAAAAAGTGGCAAATTCATCAAATTGGCCCATGGTTTTGGTGAAGGCCCACAGAAGGACACATGGTGCATCCAGGGGCTTGCAGGGGAAAATTTTCAAAATTTTCCCAAAGGCAGAAAAGGTTCAAAACACATTTTTTAAAGTTGGAGGCTCAGGTCACCCAATGGTATTTGGACATGTGTCCACTTTATCCAAAGTCAAAGAATATATTTCTTGGTCTCGCATGATGAATCTCATCAAGACACATGGAGGGTAGAATTTTAAAGTTTATTTTAATTAATGACACTATTTTATGCATTTTCATTTTTTGGGCGCCATTGGAGCTCCAAGAAGTGTGGAATCATCATTTTTACACCAAAACACATGAAATTTTATATGAATCTACATCCCTTCAGCCTTTTGAACACAATGGCATCATTTATTTGAGCTGATTCGGTGCCCTATAGTGTTTTTTGTGAGATATTTTTCTCATCCCGTGAAAAACATGTGAAAGGTAAAAATGAAAAGTTGCAGAGTTAAAAATGATGAGAGAAAAAGGTGAAAAATGATTGCAAATGCATGTTGGCATGGTGGAATGCCAAAAATGTAACCTTGGGATGGATAAGGATCCAAGTTCATGTAATATTTTAAAATATTTGTGCATCTCTGGCATTTGGCGAGCTGTTTCATAGTTTTATATAATTTTTCATCAAATGGATAGGGTTTTGTAACAAATTTGATCCCTTTGGCATAGTCTTTTCTTTGGATGCAAGGATCCAAGTTGGCATTTGGTATATCATGTAGTTTGGAAACATTTAAGAAGTATGTTGAGAATTTTTGAGAAGGAGAGAAGAATTTTCATAGTGAAAACTAGAAGAAGTCCATTTTTTTTGGAGAACCACCTAAGAGCCATTTTTATTCTAGTTTGCATCAAATGTTCATCATGTTGAGTTGGTTTCAGTTGTAAAGCTATCAAAAAGCTTTGAGATTGTCTAAATAACATTCCCTTGCTGATATATTTGATCAAATTCTTGGATTAACTTGTTTTATCTCTTGGCAAGGCTTGCATACACTTGTATTTCAGTATGTTTTCAATTTGTGTTTCATGCTCATGTTGCAATCTTGTGTTTGGGATCTTTATTGGTCATGCATGGTCTCATTTCTTGTAGAGGGTTTGAAGGCATCTGTAATCTTCCATTCAGAAGAGTATTTATTTGAGTGAAGATAAATAGATTTAAATTCATCTTACCTTCCTTGTAAATTGAGGGTGTTTGTAAACCTTTGGGTGTACCTTAGGACATGATCTAACAAGGGGTTCCTAATGATTTATTGATATTTTTCTTCAATCCTTTGTGGCAGGCTATCAAAGTTTGTATGGAATAGTATAGATTTGGGCATCCATATGTGTACACATCTTGGTTGAAAGAGCACTTCAAATTCATTGAAATATCTCTGTTGTTTAGGTGTTGTAACTCTTTTGCAAGGTTTCCCAAAGAAGGTGATGACTCCTAACTACTCTTGTCCCAACATCTCTCATCATAATTTCACTTTAAACTAACTCATCCTACCTATAATACCCATGTATTTGCATTGTGTCTCCACAAAAGAATTCAATCCTTTCACAAAAATGCACAAAGTTGATCAGGATTTTATCATGTCTTTAGCAGCTCTAGCTTTGTTTTGAGAACATTTCCATCATTTAGTAGTGACATCTCCTTTGAGTTTGGATAATGGATATTTGATCATGTTTTCACAAAGCCTCCTCCACATCATACACAAAATATAAGGATATCTCCATCTCCTTACCATATAGGGGCTGCAATATAGGTTCTCTTACCTTGGTTGATAGGCACAATCTAAAATAGTGAGGGTTAGATCAAAACCCTTATGAAGGTGTTATCCAATCCCTCAATTATTGAATGCAAACAAGCAGATAGGTGTGATCCCTAGCTACAAATGACATATAAAACATCTATCTATCCTTGAGTGTCTTGTGCAAATTCATGATGTTGTTCAAGTTGTGAAGGAGATTAAATTTGGATACCAACACCCAAGTGGCACCATTTTCTGGGGACTTGTTACAATTTCTTTATGGTTTTGAAGTACTTGAAAGGTTTGAGCATTTGTGTGATCAATTATTTGAGCTGTTACATTCTTGAGATATTATTTCATACTTCAGATCTGGATGTTTTTGGTAAGAAAGACTTGAACTCAGCTTGCTCTCCTCACCTACCAGTAGTTTATATGATTTGGATGCATTGTTTTTGGTTGAATTAAGAATAAGAAAATTTTATTTATGTATCCCTATAAGTTTTCAGTACAACATGCATTTGAGAAAATATTTTTAGTGTTTTCTTGCACAACTAAGGTGGAAACCCTTGGTGGTGACTCCATACTGTTGGGATCTTGAAATACCAGATGTTTAACACATTTTATCATTTGAAACTTGTTGTTTAAATCTATCAAACTGGAGGGAAGGAGATCCCTCTTCATCAAGGAATCTTCTAAGAAGTTGCTCACCGAATCAAGAAGCTCAAAACTAGAAGTAATAAGAGTGTGGAAATTGGTTGGTGATTTGGTTGCAAGGAAATGAATCCCCATGGTTGAATTTGAAGGAGAGAAGCCTGCCTTTGAAGATTATAATTCCTCTTCAAGTAAATCTGATTCAGAAATCTTCTTGCTGATTTTCATTCTCCATCAAGTGAGGGAACTTCTTGTGTATTTAAAAACTTGCTCCTAAATCTGCTCCTGTGGTTTCTATGTTTACTAAAGTCTATCAAGAGAGAGATCCTTTGGGGGTTGTCATTTTAAATATCATTCATCTTTTCCAATCAGACCCATTATTACTCCTCATCAGGTTGTTTCACCTCCAAAATCACCCCCACCAAACAATATGGCTCAACCTAGACCTTCATTTGTTGCAAACACCTTTGGTCCTATAAATTTTGAGGAATGGATGGTTATCAAAATGCTGTCCCACAGGGTGTGAGAAATAGGTTACCAAAATTCCAAGGTAACAATGCCATAACTCGGAGATCAACATCTCAAACTCTTTGTTAACATGATGGAAGACTTTGAAATAGAATTTGAGGATGTGTATATCAATTTGTTTATCCATAAAATTGAGGAAGATGGAAGAGATTGGTATAAAGCTCATCTCGATAACTCTATTGATTCATAGACCGAGATGAGTAATGCATTCAGATTACAATATGGAGACAAAACAAATCCAAGGTTCCTTCTATCTGAGTTTGAGAATATCAAGAAAATCCGTAATGAGACCGTTCATGATTTCAACACAAGATTTAATAAGACATTGAGAAGGCTTCCTGTTATTTTGAGGCCTTGTGATGAATCTCGCTTGATCAAATATGCAGATGCATTTAATAAAAAGGTAGCCTATTACTTGAGAGACAAAAATCCTACAAACTTGAGGCAAGCTTTCACCATGGCACTTCAAATTGAAAATAATATTAAATCTATGGGTAAACCACTTAAGAGGGATGGTATGAAGCCGATAAACCCCCGAGAATCTTCAAGCTAGCAAGGGTGCTGATTTAGAAGATGTTGTCAAGACTTTGGCAGGGGCTATCAAAGAAATTTCCTACAAATTATCCCGGGCTAAGAAAGGAATTGGGCAAAGTTCACAAGGACAGAAAAGAACTCAAAACCATGATAGATTTGGCAATCATCCTAGGGGTGATCAAAGATAAGATGATAGAGGTAAAGGGATTATTGGATCTACAAATAGACAACCCCAAGAACATGAAAATAGAGTGGTGCCTGACCCTCTGATTGTGAGAGTTGCTGTTGTTCAAGAAGTTGCTGATATGGATTAGTGTGATAGATGTTTTCTTCCTCATCCTCCATGTGAAATGGACCAACAAGATATTGATGATGATAATGTGAATGAAATGGATGGTGACATTTGTATGATGGGAAACTCTTCGAGCTCAATGCAAAAGCAACATCAATAGATGTGATAAGTGCAAGGACTGCTGCAACCTTTTGGGATTGCATAAAAAGGGTACCATTTCTTTCTCTTCCTCAAACTCATGATGTAGATGTAGTTCAGGCCTTTGAAATTCCTAATAATGACTTTGAATATTTAAGGGATTTAATGATCAAGAAGTATGATGGTGGTATTCCTTCGAGGAAGATAGACAATTGTTAATGAATGATGTGGTTGGTCAAGAAAAGGATTACAATGCTAGAAGTAAATTTGTTAGAGGAGATGGTCCTCAAGCCAAGCCAAAGACACCCTTGCTCACAAGAATTCCCAAAGATAATCCTAGAAGAGAAACAATTGCTAAGAACCCTGCTATTCCATGTAAAAATATCAGTCCTCTCCATGCCCAGGCTGCCAAGAATACTTCTCCATTTGATGAAGCTTCTTGTTTCCCTTCCAATGTTGTTTTGCCAAAGAATGTTCCATATGATATAGCCCAGGTATTGAGCCAAATTAAAGTGAGTTTTCCCATTATTGAATTGCTTAGGATTCCTAAACACAAGAAAATACCTTTTGAATACTTGGGATTGAAAGAAGAAAAGATTATACCAAGCATAAATGTAAATGTTGTTGAGAATCCTCTTCAAAGCATTTCTGGCCCTAAAACACCACCACCAATGGAAGATCTTGGAGAGGCACCTGAAGTGTATTTGGGGACATCCTTGGTTGATTCCCAATTGAATGTTGATCCATTCTTCACAACTTTGCTCATAAAAGGTAGGTTGCTTCACAATTGCATGTTTGATTCCGTGCATCATGTAATGTTATGCCTCTAGAAGTTATGAATGAGTTGGATATCAAGGTGAAAACAGCATATGGGAAGTGTACAACCATGGATTCAAGGGAAGTTCCAGTTGTTGGATGTGTGAAGGGTTTAGTAGTGCAACTTGCAGCCTATCCGGGTAAGAATTTAAAACTTGATGTTGTAATTGTTGATTGCCCTGCCAAATGGGGTATGCTTTTTTCAAGGAAGTGAGCTACAAGTTTTGGTGGTAGTATTCAAATGGACATATCCTATTCCACCATTCCCATTAAGGGCAGCCTTGTCAAACTCTATGGTGAAAAGAAGATGTTACACTTGATTGAAGATCCCAACAATGCTTCTTATGAAGTGTTGTTTGCTGATGTAGATGTTGACAATTTCATTGGTTTTGCTGATGGAAAAGAGAATAAGATGGATAAATCAGAGTGCCTTGGTATGGTAGGTTCTCCATGGACATTACTATTTGATGGAGCTTGCTCCAAAATTGAAAATGGTGCTGGTATGGTGTTGGTTTCCCTAGTTTAGAGGAGTTTCTTTTTCCTTCAAGCTAAATTTTGAATGTACTAACAACATTTCTGAGTATGAGGCATTATTATTGCGATTAAGGATTGCATGGAAGTATGGAGTAAAGGATATTGTTGCTAAAGGAGATTTAGAGCTGGTTGTAAAGAAAGTAAGAAAGTTGTATGCTACAAAAAATCAGCGTATGAGACAATATAAGCATGCTGTTTGGGACTTGATTGAAATGTTTGATTCCTTTAACATTGTTTACCATGATAGAAGTATTAATGTTGATGCTAATCAGTTGGTTGTTCTAGGTTCTAGATTTGACAATTGCACCATTTCACCTTTTTGTGAATATGATATTGAAGTGCTAACAAGGCCAGTTGTCCCGGATAATGTGAAACATTGGCAGATTTTTGATGATGATGCATAAGTGTTGAGATTCTTACAATGCCAAGGAGAGTTTTCTAGTCAGAATATTGATTGGGAACCAATGGTGTGCATGAATGAAGGTAGAGAAACTTTTTTTGACAAGGATATTATACAATTGAAAACAAATACCATTCCAAAGGGTCTTGTTGCACTTGAATCCAATTTTAGCAATGCTAATTGCATTATTAATAGAAAGATGTCTACTTCAAGGGATGTGGAAGAGCACAACTTGCGAACTAAAGAAAAACCAAGGAAGATCTAGTTGGGTAGTCATCTCAGCAAAGAGGAGAAACAATCCTATGCCCAACTTTTAAAGAAATATAAAGAGCGCCTTGCTTGGTCTTATTTAAAGTTGAAGGCATATAGAGAAGATTTCTTTCAGCATGAGATCCCTCTTGAGGCTAAAAACAAACCATTTAGACAAAAACAAAGGCCTATTAAACCACTACTTTCCATGAAAATGCAAGAATAATTGAAGAAATTGAGAGATGGTGGCATCATTCAGCGTACTAGATACTCTTCTTGGGTTGCCAACCTTGTGCGATTAGAAAGAAGAAGAGAGATATCAGAATTTGTGTGGATTTTAGGAATCTAAACAACGCATATATGAAGGACAAATATCCTTTGCCAAACATGGAGAATATGTTGTAGCTTATGACAGGGTTAGAAATTCTTTCTATGTTGGATGGTTTCTCTGGATATAACCAAGTAGTTGTCAAAGAATCAGAAAGACTTAAGACAGCCTTCACTACTCCTTGGGGGACTTATGTTTTTGTAAGGATGCCTTTTGGATTGATGAATGCTAGTGCTACTTTTCAAAGGGAGATGGATGTTGCTTTTTCTGGTTATATCAATGAATTTATTGCCATTTATCAAGATGATGTGACTGTTTTTTCAAGATAGTGAGCAGACAATCTGCAACACCTAGAAAAGATGCTAATCAGATGTAAGGAGTATGACATTTCACTTAATCCAAAGAAGTGTCATTTTGGCATGAAAAAGGCCAAGTTTCTGGGACATATTGTATCTAAAGAAGGTGTTATGATAGACCCACGATAGAGTGGAAGCAATCAGCAAGGTTCCTATGCCAAGAACCAAGAAAGGTATCCAATCTTTCTTTGGCCAAATCAATTTCATTAGAAGGTTTGTCTCCAATTTTGCTGAGCTAACTCTTCCAATCACAAGCATGCTAAGAAAGGATCAAGTTATTAAGTGGGAAAAGGTTGCCATCCAATATTTTGAAGGAATAAAGGATGCACTCAAACATGCACCTGTTTTGGCAGCTCCAAACTATAAGATGCCTTTCCAAATCTTCTCTTTTGCATCTAAATTTACTATTGCTTCAGTTTTGCTACAAAAGGATGAAAATGGAGCTGAGAGGCCTATTGCTTTCTTTAGCAAGGCTTTACAAGCAGCTAAATTGAGGTACACAATTATGGAGAAACAAGCATTTGCATTAGTAAAAGCAACAAAGATTTTAGGCCCTACATTTTGAGTTCAAAGGTTGTTGCTTATGTTCCCCACACCATGGTTAAAGACATCTTATCTGACATGGAGATATCAAGCAAGAGATGTAGATGGGTTAACAAATTACAAGAATATGATATGGATATCCAAACAACAAAGTTGGTAAGAGGTTTAGGTCTTGCCAAAATTATGGCTGAGAGTAATTTGTAGAATGTAGAAGTGAATTAGCTAGGGGAAGAAAGGGTAGATCTCCTTGAAAAATTGATGGATTCTGGGTGGTACAAGGATGTGGTCTATTACCTCAAGCACTTATGTTTTACCAGTCACTTAAATAAAAATAAGAAAAGAGCCCTCAAGCTAGCTTCTTAGAAATATGTCATAATAGACCTTGGGTGGCTTGGAAGAACCCTAAAGGTGTCCTCTTGAAATGCATAATTGAAGATGAAGCTCCCAAGTTGATTTTTGATTTCCATGGGGGAGTTTGTGGAGGACATTTTTTGGGAGAGTGACATCACATAAGATTTTAAGAGCTGGTTATTGGTGGCCAACTCTTTTCAAAGATGCAAACTAGCTAGTTAGAAGGTGTGATAGTTTCCAATGTTTTTCAAGAAGATTGAAAGCTTCGGGCTCCCTTCCTTTGTAGCATGTATTAGTTGAAGCTCCTTTCAAACAATGGGGAATGGATTTTATTGGTGAGGTTTTAGATCCTTCTAGTGCTGGTTACAAATGGATCCTTGTAATGAATCGATTATTTTACAAAATGGGTTGAGGCAATTCCATCTAGAAAGGAAACACACAAAGTGGTAATGGATTTCTTACTTGAATCATATCATATGTAGATTTGGAGTTCAGTTAAGATTGTGTCTAATAATTCTATGTGTTTTAGAGCCAAGCCTTTGATGGTAATGTGCAATGAATATGGGATAAATCGACCTATTATTCAAACTACAACCCAGGAATGGAATGGGCAAGTTGAATCAAGTAACAAAAAATTGCTCAAGATCATTATAATAACCTTGGAAATCAACAAGAAGAAGTGGGGAGAACAGTTGAAATTTGTAGTTTGGGCTGATAGGATAACTCCAAAAAGAGCAACTAGTAAAAGTCCATTTGAACTGGTGTATGGAACTTAGGCCTTATTGCCATTACACCTACAATTATCCACTTTTAGTATTCCCAACAGTTGGAAGATCAAGAGCATGGCCCATATGGATCAAGAATTAATCAAATCATTGAGTTGGATGAAGAAAGGAGAGATTCTCATCAAAGTCATGTCGAGTTTAGGGAGAAATTGAGGTTGTTTGATAAGAAGGTCACCCTTAGAGATTTCGGTGTTGGAGATCTGGTTTCTTTGTGGGATAGTAGGCATGAAGACAAGGGTAAGCATGAAAAGTTTGATGATTTATGGATGGGCCCATATGCCATTAATATCGGATTGGAGAAAATACATTTTTTCTCAAGGATTTGGATGGGGATTTGCTAGAGCTGCCTATTAATGGTAGACATTTAAAACATTTCTTGGATTAAATCCCCATGGGAGGTATGCACAAGTTGTACATTTTGTATAGCCCTTTTTCTTGCTATTGTTGGCTTGTGGTTTTCCCTTTTGTCCTTGGCAACCATTGTTGGTGTGGTTTTCTCGGTCTGTTTTTGGTGAAAATTCTAGTTTTTAGGGCTTCTCTGCATGTTTTGACTCCTTTCCCAATGGATTTTTGGCACTTGGTCTATGTCTTGTTCTTGTGGCACTCACTGGGAGTGCCCATCCCTAGGAAAGAGCCAATGTTGGTGCAATTTATGGGTTTGCACACTTTTCTCTGATTTTCCATGCTTCACTTTTGCTCAAAAATGTTTTATTGGCTCGAGCTGGTGATTTGCAACTCATTTTTTCTAGTTAGATGCTTTCAAATGCCCTCATTGTTGTTATTCTACCCTAAATTGAAGTAAAATCCAAGTTCCCCCATTTGTGCCCTGATTTATTCATTTTCATGGGTTGTACCATTTTCTCCTTTGCCAAATCATGAAAGAGCTCAAAATTGATCAAATCTTGAATTCGTGCAAGTGTTTCCCCAATCCCAAGGTCGCAAATGATGTCAAGAGATGATTCAGTTGGTTTAAAATGAAGAATTCTGCCTTCCCTGTCAAAAAATTTGGTTTCTAGGGCATTCCCTGAATTTTTCACATTTTTGACGTGCTCTCGGGCCGTCAAATTTATCATTGTAAACTCTATGCTGACATGGCAGGCTCTCATTGGCTAGGTGTGGTCGGAAAAATGTTATAACTTGTCAAATTTTCAATTTTTGGTGAAGGGAGAATTTGCTCCGTGGCCCCGCATTTGCCTAGTGTGCCTACATGGCATGATTTGATTGGACAGATGGAGCAACGAGTGGCAGAGGTCACTTAAAAATTTTCCTTCATTTTTGCAAATTTCTCAAAATCAAATTTTTGCTCAAAGACCCGTAGTGAATGGCATGATGACACGTGTCACAGGAAGGTCAGGTAGGTGGTGAGGGTCACTTAACATTTTCTTCAATTTTTGAAAAATTCTCAAATGTCGAAGTTTTCCCGCAAATCTGCACCCAATGAGAAGTAGACATGTGGCAAAGAATGGTCAGGCCGGTGGCGTGGGGTAACTTAAAACTTTTTCTTCATTTTGGAAAAAGTTCTCAATGTTAAATTTCGACTTGAAGGCACGTGCCCAATGAAAGGGCGACACGTGTCCATGGGAGTAAAGGAAAAGCGGGGTGATGCGTGTTTTTTGGATTTTTGCCTTTGGAGGCAAAATTTCAAAGTAACATTTTGAGCTAGATCTCCACACGAATCACAGTGTGACACATTTTCACAGAGATGAAATGGAGGGGTGGAGGCTTGGAGGTAGTTGAAGTTTTTTAACTTCGATAGGTAAGAAGGAAAATTTTTGCTCGAGGTCCCTCCACCAATGAACAGTGGACACGTGTTAAACATTTGATGGAATTTCAGAGCATGGAGGAAAAATGGAAAACCTTCCAAATTTGGCGAAAAATCTCAAGGTAAAAAATAAACCCGCAGAAAAATTTGGAGGGTCATCTTCTTATCAATAGACGGTGACACATCGCATGTTTCAGAAGGGAAAGGAAAAAGCATGGGCCCATACGAGATTTTGTGCTCATGGAGGAATGAAGGTAAATTTGGTGAGTCAGCTCCATATCTAATGAGGGAGCGGCACATGGCGAGAAACAGCGAGGCTTTCGGGGGCACGGAGCATTTTGAGAAAAATTTCCTTTTCTCAAAAAAGTGGTTAAATTCATCAAATCAGCCCACGTTTTTTTGAAGGCCCATAGAAGGACACATGGCGCATCCAAGGGCTTGCGGGGAAAATTTTCAAAATTTTCCCAAAGGCAGAAAAGGTTAAAAACACATTTTTTAAAGTTGGAGGCTTGGTCCAATGGTATTTGGACACGTGTCCACTTTATGTAGAAGTCAAAGAAGATATTTCTTGGTCTGCATAATGAATCTCATCAAGACACGTGGAGGGCAGAATTTTAAAGTTGATTTTAATCAATGCAGCTGTGCATTTTCATTTTTGGGCGCCATTGGAGCTCCAAGAAGTGTGGAATCGTCATTTTTGCACCAAAACACATGAAATTTTATATGAATCTACATCCCTTCAGCCTTCTAAACACAATGGCATCATTTATTTGAGCTGATTTGGTGCCCTATAGTGTTTTTGTGAGATATTTTTCTCAGCCCGTGAAAAACACGTGAAAGGTAAAAAATGAAAAGTTGCAGAGTTAAAAATGATGAGAGAAAAGGGTGAAAAATGATTACAAATGCATGCTGGCATGGTGGAATGCCAAAAATGTGACCCTGGGATGGATAAGGATTCGATTTCATGAAATATTTTAAAATATTTGTGTATCTCGGCATTTGGCGAGTTGTTTCTGATTTTATATAATTTTTCATCAAATGGATAGGGTTTTGTAACAAATTTGATCCCTTTGGCATATTCTTTGCTTGGGATGTAAGGATCTAAGCTGGCATAGGGTATATCATGTAGTTTGGAAACATTTAAGAATTCTTTTTAGAATTTTGGAGAAGGAGAGAAGAATTTTCATAGGGAAAACTGGAAGAAGTCCATTTCCTTTTTGGAGAAACTGCCTGAGAGCCATTTTTATTCCAGTTTGCATCAAATTTTTATCATGTTTAGTTGGTTTCAGCTGTAAAGCCATCAAAAGCTTTGATATTGTCTAAATAACATTCCCTTGCTGATATATTTGATCAAATTCTTAGATTAACCGGTTTTATCTCTTGGCAAGGCTTCGTACACTTGTTCAAGTATGTTTTCAATTTGGGTTTCATGCTCATGTTGTAGTCTTGTGTTTGGGATCTTTATTGGTCATGCATGGTCTCATTTCTTGTAGAGGGTTTGAAGGCATCTTCAATCTTTCATTTAGAAGAGTATTCATTTGAGTGAAGATAAACAGATTTAAATTCATCTTACCTTCCTTGTAAATTAAGGGTGTTTGTAAACCTTTGGGTGTACCTTAGGACATGATCTAATAAGGGGTTCTGAATGCTTTATTGATATTTTGCTTCAAGCCTTTATGGTAGGCTATCAAATTTTGTATGGAATAGTGTAGATTTGGGCATCCATATGTGCACACATCCTGGTTGAAAGAGCACTTCAAATTCATTGAAATATCTCTGTTGTTTAGGTGTTGTAACTCTTTTGCAAGGTTTCCCAAAGAAGGTGATGACTCCTAACTACTCTTGTCCCAACATCTCTCATCATAATTTCACTTTAAACTAACTCATCCTACCTACAATACCCCTACATCTGCATTGTGTGTCCACAAAAGAATTCAATCCTTTCACAAAAATGCACAAATTTGATCAGGGTTTTATCATGTCTTTAGCAGCTCTAGCTTTGTTTTGAGAACATTTCCATCATTTAGTAGTGACAGCTCCTTTGAGTTTGGATAATGGATATTTGATCATGTTTTCACAAAGCCTCCTCCACATCATACACAAAATATAAGGATATCTCCATCTCCTTACCATATAGGGGCTGCAATATAGGTTCTCTTACCTTGGTTGATAGGCACAATCTAAAATAGTGAGGGTTAGATCAAAACCCTTATGAAGGTGCTATCCACTCCCTCAATTATTGAATGCAAACAAGTAGATAGGTGTGATCCTGGTTACAAATGACATATAAAACATCTATCTATCCTTGAGTGTCTTGTGTAGATTCATGATGTTGTTCAAGTTGTGAAGGAGATTAAATCTAGATACCAACACAAACTAGGTTCACCTAACAACTCTAGTAGACTATCTTCTACCATGGCACTATCTCCCATTGTAGGGCACTTAACAACTTGCAAAACCTCATCCACTAATGGCTTGGTACTCTAATACTCAAATTCTTGAATGATATTAACCATTAAATCCTACCAGTTCCTGTGATCTGATGATGTGTCTCTGAGCTGATATATCATGCACATGCACAACCTTGTAAAGTGGAATAAAACTTATGAACCCATAATGAAGGTGGTAAATCTTCTACGCTTCTCATCCTAGCATTCTCATAAGCTGGACATGGAATGAGGTGGGTTATTTATCATGGTAGTTTTGGATAATAGTGGGCACATTGATTCTGCATAACCTTTAAAAAATGTGACTCTCTTTTTGCGCCATTCTAGGAGACTATCATGATGTGTTTCCCACCAACATGATGTAGTCCAAAGAAATTTATAACTAAGCATACTTCTTCTTTCATCCTCATTTTTCAACCGAGCCTCCATTTCTCGTAAGAAATCACCATATATTTCTCCTCCAGGCGTAACTTTAGCTTCTATCTTCCCGGGAACTTGACAGTGCACCTTTGTGAGCCTTGATAAAAATCCTCTAAATTTTTCCCAATCAACTCTTAAGTCATGTGTGCCTGATTGTCACATGTTACACTAGTTGTATCCCTCATTGACTGAGCATATTTAAATTAGATGAATCCTTTTATAGGATGAATTACCTTAGGATATCTAATGGAGTGCACATAGATTTTGTTGAGGAATTCTCTCCTAGGGGCTCAGTATAGGGAACTAACTTCCCATATGTTAAAGGGATGATAACCCATTCCTCCTTATTCTCGAAAATAATATACCCCTTGTTAAACCATAGGTTGGCATTGTTCTTATAACACCAATGGTTCCTAAGTAATATTGGGAAATTATCCACCTCGACGAGCACCAAGACTTCAAAGTCCCCAGTGAACTTGGCTCCTTAAATAGTGATAACAACATCTTTCAAGAATCCAATGGGTATTTCATTTTTCTTATTTTTCACATACAACACATTCAAATATGGATGTAATATGGGCCTTCCCATTTGATGTCATGCATCCAATGTAGTAACATTGACCTCCACTCATGTGTCAATGAGGAAATTGCTCAGAAGCCATCAATCAACAATTACATCTAATATGATCTCTTTATCATAATCAAGGTTGTGAGGAGGAAGGTTGGTATGTAGAACCTACCTTTCACACTCTCTCCTAGTGCATGGTACCTTCTCCCATAACCATTCCCATAGCAAGGGAATGATATTCTCCTACCTTAACTTTTTACACATTTCCCTGACCTCATCCAGATCCTTTCTGCGGAGCCTCAAAATTATTCCTTTTCCCTGACTTCCTTGACTACTTATTCAAAAATTGGATCTCCCCTTGAAAACTCTAAATCACATCCATAGTATTTTGATACACTTCCTTCGATGAGTAGGGTCTAGATATTTACCATGTACTAATTCTTCCCTAATGACCGAGTTTTATCTTGGCATCTCCCTTGCACACACAACCTCTACTCATGTTGTCTCTAGTACATGTTCTAATCATAACTCATGCACCACCCTCAGCATTCACTAAGGGTCATCCTTCTTTATTCTCACCATCCCAACACAATTTTCTTTCCAGTGCTTTATTGGCTCATGTGCTCAAATAACTCATGGCACTCCTTGTACTTATGTTACTTTCTACACTAGATTAGGAAACTCATGCTTATAATGCTCTATAGACCCACAATTATAACAGGTTCCTCATGGGAACTCACTTCTTCCTCTTCCATGGTGACTACGACCACAAAATCCTATGTAAAAACCTCTTCCACGTGCTCCTCCATATGTGTGCCATTCATGGTAGTGATCATCATCCTTGGAACTACTTGCAAGGTTAGTATGGCACACACAAAGATCAATAACATCATGAATCTAGTCAACCAACATGTAATCCTTAGTATCATGGGTCAAAGAGGAACATGTATTATAAGAGAAAGAAACATTCTTGTGGATTGTGTGTTGTAGTAAAGGACATATATTTGCATCACGATCTCCATGACAAATCTCATAGTCTACTGCCATGGCACGTACCAACTTCCAAGGGAAAATATCCTTTGCATTCCCTTCCACATCACAATTTTTACACCAAAGACCACTACAAACCACATGCACTGAGTTTTTAGATAGTTTCTCAAACTTCTTGGCAATTGCAACAATTTGAGCCTCTAGAAAAGGGCTAACACTAGTATCAACACTCCCAATATCCTCAACGTGTAAGGCAACTTCCAAGGCCTCATGTGGGTCTATGAAAGTATTGTGTGATAGTTTCATTCTAAATAGTGTTATCAATCCCTCAACAAACCATTAAGTATGTTGAGAGGGGTAAATGTAATAGGATAGTTTTGACAAGAGAGTTTTGAACCATGCGCCATAGTCCTACACACTCTCGACATTCCTTATTAGATATCCTTTAGAGCTCTGATGCTCTTCTACTCAAACTCATGGATATGGAACTCTTCTAGGAAGGTGTTCTTCAACATAGTGTAATCCACCACCATTTGATGTGGGTCATAATTCTGGTACCATTTGTGTGCGCGCCCTTGCAATGTCATTACAAACTGACTTTATTTTCACTCTAGGGTAGTGATTCCCATTGCACGCCACAACATTTCACATTTGTGTATGTTTTTATGGAATCCTCAATAAATTTACAATCCGTAAGTGAAAATATATTTCAAATAATACTTGTGGGGGTGGTTGTGGACCTTATCCCGTTGATCCAGAACCTTGGTTCCCTTTGGTGTTTCCTCTACCATAAGATCCACTAGACCCACTAGGTCTGTCCCACGACCCACTAAATCCTCTAGATATGCTAGATTCACTAGGTCCTCCAGCTCCTCTACCATGAGATCTACCTCCTATAGCCAAAAATGGCTTGAATTGGTCACGCCTAGTGTCTCCAACATCCCACTTTGAATTATGTGTTGATGGTTTTAATATTGTCCCGATGCCGGTTTGTGTGTCCCATGCCACTTCTTGACGTGATATCCAAACCTTGTGTATTTTAACCTTGTCAAAAAGTTCCTCCAAATACGAGAATGATTTGTACAACAATAGATGTCCAAAATGAAACATTATATCTCCTAGGTGTAGATTGATTACTTCCACTAATAGCAATTGAATTAGCAATACTTATTCCTTGATCTAGAAAACCAAGCGCCAAGTGTTGGTCATCGGGAGGGTTTAGATGTGCGTCGATGGATCATATTTTTCCGTGGGATGAAATCTGATTAAAACTTTAAGGGGTTTGTCTCCTGCGCTTTCCAAGATGGGGTAACATATATTTCTCGAGTTCCACATCCTCTGCATAAACATCAACTCATTCCCACAATTTTTTCCTCCATAGATCCATCACTTTTGTAACCTCACTTTATCTAGCCATCTCCATTTCACGAGATTCAATATACTTGAGTCATCTCTCTTCCTTTTCCTTTTAAACCACAATCTCCTTCATCTTCCACCACTCTAGATTCCTTTCGAATGCTTAGATAAGCTTATCTGGCCATATAAAATTCCTCTAAACTTAGGCTAATGATCAAGATTTTCATAACCAAAGGGATAACACATAAAAATGATCCTCTAGGTTCCCTCAAAAACTTGAACTCAACAAGATCTTAGAAATAATACATAGAAATGGCATATTTTAGAGTATAACTCGTGAAATCCTTTCCACTAGTGATCAACAACACAAATGCAAGTCATATCTACATCTTGCATCCTCTAGTAATCATCTCAGGTCTATATGCATGATCTATAATACTATCTCGATCTAGATGCATATGCTGAAAGCCATTCATATAGTTCTATTGGAAAACAACAAAATAACATCTTGTACAACTCATGGTACATGTTATCTTCTACCCATCTACGTACATAAAACTTAGGTCCAGTGCTAAATCTTTGACCAAACTTTTCCTCCATGATTTTGAACCATCCTTTAACACTCTCCAAGGTCAGATGTTCTTTCATCACACATTACAAGGACCAAGATGTATGTCATTTCTCAAAACAACATAAAAAATAGGTCACGATAATGGAACCAAGATGTACTCATTTTTATGTCCTTAGAAACAACAATCTAATCCCATGCGTATCAATCTATCACCCAGTGGGAACTAGGAACTCACCCAAGGAATGCGCAGGTGTCGAGCCCCTCCTTTATGTGAGTTTTTTTAGAATACATCCCTTATTTATAGAAGCTTATATGTAAGAAGGGAAATAACCATGCATCTATTCTGAGGGTCTTAGGATGAGTTACTATATAAATGCATCCATTTAGATAACAAGGAAAATATAAAATAGATAACATATATGATAATACAAAGAAAATGCACTAGTTTATGCCCATGAATAATGCATATATTTTAAAATAAAGCCATTTATTCATATTAATCCCAGTTCAGTAACCACATTACATTCCTCAAGGTAATTACAGACCAAATATCTTAATGTAGATAATACTTATACATCAAAATATTAAACCATGCTTTCTAGATTATAGAGATGTTCATAGACCCATCCCTTTAGATATGTCACCTCTCCTATAGCCTTCCTAATGAGAATCCCTAGAACCCATCACTATTTTTGTATAGCTTTACCTCTCCTCCTCTTCTTCTATACCTCTCTTGATACCTCTCTTGACACTTTGTTTTCTTCTACCCAAACATCTCTATATATAGCTTTAGCATCAACCGCCATGCTATCTTGAAGTAATAGATTGGTATCCAAGTGTCCTGTGGTCCTTCAATAGAGAATTCTTCCTCCCATCCTAGCTCTCCAATTTTTACAATGATGTCTTTCTGGATCCTTCCATCGCATGGAATATTCTTTCCCATACCATTGAGTTCCCAGGCTGACACCTCATCCACTCCAAATGCTTAGTCGGGTTATGATTTTCTTGTGTGCTTCCTAGGATGTTAAATATGGCTAAGTCTTGAAACCCCTTCCTTTTCCTTACACATGCACATTGGGTTCTGCTAAACCATTATAAATCCTTGTTTTTCATGCCTTCACCCTGCACATCCTTATTCAAATAGCTCCCACGCACTTATGCACCTTCTTGTACTTAGCTAATATTCTAAGTCCCAATAGTGCACATTTGGTTGGATTCATGGGAAGAGACAATGTTGATTCTGGCACTGCCATCAACCATAACATGTTGAACATGTATATTATCAATGTAGATGGATATGAAAATGGTGGGATTAAGATCATCTTATTAGAGAGGTAAAATCTCATCATTATAGAAATTGAGAGCAAATACTTGATGAGTGGTAGTGGGTGTAGATGAAGCAGATGAATTGGTAAGAGAGATCACATAGTGAGGGTGATAATGGAGGCCATAGGTGTAGGGTCATTAGATAAAACCTCTATGGATTACGAGAACCTCCATGAGGGCCTTTTGAAGAGGATCGAGAGGTTTTGGACAAGGTCGTATAATGACATTTTGAGAGGATATTGGTACAACTATTTGATCATTATACGATTGGTGACCCCGTCAGAAATAGGGTATGTGGGTCCTCGAATGGTAATTCTTGGTGCAGTGCAGATGGTATATTGGGAACATGATTGGTTGATAGGATATTTGATTTCTCCTTTCCTTTTTCTTTCTAGGTGCGAGTGGAAATGTTAACCATATTAATATGGGGTGAGGGAGTAGTTGAGTCATGATAGGTGTATCGATAGGATAGGAAATAGAATGAAGGAAAATGTTTTTGTGAAATAATTTAGGCACATTGAAATTTAGGTGGAGGTTTATCTAATTCTCTTATTTAGACTATGTTGATCTCGAATGTTATGGGTGGATAAAAAGGTTGTGGAGGTGGAAATGCGGGTCAATTAATAGGTAAGTGGCGAGGGTGTGTGGTGAGAGGTGAAGGTTGAACAAGGTCCTCGTATAGAAGATCATCATCATAAAATTTTTCTTTAGGAGGATAGATTTGGAGAATAAAAATTTTTAGAGCCTTATAGTTTTCTACATCATGTCATGACATACGATGGTAGGCTTAACTATTTGTATCATCAAACCCTACTAGTTTAGGTTTGTATGGGTCATAAGGTCTAAATGGTGGTAATGTGATGACAGAGGTCTTTAAAATATTTTCTCATATGTTGGCGTAAGATATTTCTAATGGATAAT
This sequence comes from Taxus wallichiana var. yunnanensis, assembly GCA_018340775.1. Classification (NCBI taxonomy): domain Eukaryota; kingdom Viridiplantae; phylum Streptophyta; class Pinopsida; order Cupressales; family Taxaceae; genus Taxus; species Taxus wallichiana. The sequence continues at coordinate 460,895,504 of CM031238.1, read as the reverse complement.
AATGTAAAGTAAGTGTGGGTCGAGATGGAGGTAAGAGTGATTTTGGTGGAAGAGGTGCCACAGGAGGTGGAATCGAAGGTGGAATACGTTTGACCACTGGTTTGGTAGGTAGTATTATTTTGGGTTTATTTTTTACTTTCTTAGGTAAAGGTGTAGTAGATGAACTAGCTATAAAAGGTGTTGTAGGATTGACTACCTATTTGGAGGTTAGTTGGTTTTTAAATTTGGTTGTGCCTTCCTTGGTAAAGGTGAAGATGTGTGTGATGTAGAAGGGAAGGTAAATGGTGTAAGAGGAAGGGTTAGCCAAGGTAATAATAGAGGTGCGGTGAAGGTTTTGGAAGAGACAAGGTGGAGGATATTAGTTAAAGAGTGGGGAATAACATAGGTAGGGACAAGGTTACTATAAATGGTGTGGGTATAGGTGGTAAAATTGTTGCAGGTGATGACAAAGTTGTATGATGTGTTAGTAAGGTGTAACAAAGGCTTGTAATAAGGATGTGGGTTCTTGTATTTTTATTTTACCTTGGGTAAGAGTCTGCTTGGCCAAGGTGGATGGGGGAGGTCCTAGGATGGGTGGAATTTGTGAAGGTGACAAAGGAGTAGTAGGAAAAACTAGTGTATGTGGCCTACTGAGGTTAAGTCTTCCATTTAGATGGAGGAATAGTTTGTACATGAGTTTGTGAAGATGAGGCTAGATCTAATTTGACAAGAGGATGGAATAGAATTGATGTTTGCATGACCCCCAACGTGGTGATGGTTTTGGATATGGGGAAGGTATAGGTGATGGAAAAAAATTTGGTGTTGGAAAATTTCAATTATTGGTAAGGGTTTAGGTACGGGAAAAGGTGATGAAGGAGAGACCGTTATGAGTGGTATGGTTATGGTTGGTTTGGTTTTTTGAAATACCGTTGGATAAATCGTAGAGGTATCGGCGGATGATATTTTCATTTGAGTTGAAAAACGTAGCCAAAGGCATCCCCAAAGCATGAAATTATCAACATAATCCAAGCGGTCAAATAGTCATGAATATGACATTGTTACTGAGAGGATATTTTGTTTATTTAGTAGTAATCCCTATAAATTATGTCTATGAGACATGGAACTGGTTGGATTTAGACTTTGTGGGTAAGAGATTCGAGAGAAAATCAACATGATCCTAGAAGGCTAATGGGGAATGGTCACCAACATGAAGTGGCACTTCTAAAGGATCTTTGATGGGTAGGGGAGATGATGAGTGGGATGAGGTAGGTTCCTCTTTCGGTGGAGAGGAAGGTGAGCATGACTCTCCCATGGGTAAGAGAGTTAACAAAATGGGTTGCTCATTAGGTTGAGAGGTGTGTCAAGAAAATACATCTAGAAAATATTGTGGAATCCTCTGTGGGTGAAGGGGGAGATGAAGGGGACTCCTCTATAGGTGAAGGAGTAGATGAAATAGGTTCCTCCATGGATAAAGGCACTCATGCAAGAATCTCCTCGATAGATTAGATATGAGTAAATTGATGAAGAGATGGTACAAATCTGAAAACAACATGAACTTCATCGACATTACTAGCATTAGTCGAAGGTTTTCTAGTTTTTTTAGATGATATGGTGTGATTAGGAAAAAATTTCTTGAAGATATGCAAGTTCTGATTAGATGATGCATTTGGCTTGTCCAATATGAGATCTTCATTGTGTAACATTTCCTGGATAATGTTTTTGAAGTTGATACAATTAATGTCACTATTACCTTTAACACGATGATAGTTGTAGTAATCATGTTCCTTGTACCATGCATACATAGGAAGATCAAGGTCAAAACTAATATTTGGCTTGATGGTGGAGGAGAAATTTCTTTGGCTTTTATAAGTTTTTATAAAACATAATAATAGGGCTCTCTTATGGGAGTGTACTTTTGTTGCTCCTACTTGAACTGAAAATCTTGGATGGGAGAAAGGTTGGATATAGGCTTTGATTGATTAGATGGCTGAGATGGGCCATATTTTAGAACTACCATGATGAAAGATCCTTTATCTTTAGAATAATTTTTTTGGGGTTTGGAAGAGGAAGAGGCATCATTTGAATTGAATTGCCTCATCGAGTGTGCAAAAGGTTTAAACTTGGATAGTTGGTGAGATGTGTCTAGCAAAATCCCTAGTAAACATCTCTATAAGCTCAGTTTGAGGTAGTTGGAATGTGAGCTGGTTGATGAGGCTTCACCAACGAGTGACAAAATCTATGATAGATTCATCTTCATATTGTCGTGTTGAGTAGAAGTCGGTCATGGGGACCTTCTTGATTACATTGATAAAAAATGATCCAGGAAGGCTTGAGCCACTTGGTTGAATGAGTAAATGGAATGTTGAGGTAAACCACTATACCAATCCAACGCAGGTCCTGTTAAGGACATTGGGAATGTCCGTAAGAGTATAACATCATCATGAGTGATTAGATAACACCCATGTTTGAAAGACCACAAGTGTTGTTGTGGGTCCTCTTTGTTGTTGAATCGGTTGAATTTGGGAATTTCCCAATGTATAGGGTATGGAAAAATGGGAATATACAAATGAATGGGCTCATTGTAGATTTCGTAGTATGTTAAATAGTTGCGATATAGCTTGAAGCGATGCTTCTAATGTTTGTATATTTTCCACCATCATTGTAATAATGTTATTGGTAGGTTGTGATGACTGGGAACCCCCTGTAGTATAAGGGGGTAGATGGTGAATGTATGATGAGGATAGAATATATTGTTGTGCCGAGTACAAGAACTGTGATGGGGGAAAAGATATAGGAGGAAAATATCCCAAATAGGTGATTAATGATATAGGGGGTTGTTGGTTATATGTGTAAGTAGGTGGGTGGATGTAGCGATTTTTTTAGTTATTGGAGGTAAATACTACAGGATGGAGAGGAAAATGTTTTGGAATGGAGTATGATTTGTTGACACCATGGGTGCCTGTGATATAATAGGTTTATAGGAGGTGAAGAGTGTAGATGGGGCTATGCTCAAGGTGGATGATGAAGAAATGGTTGACACCATGGGAGAAATTGATGTCAAAAGTGTGACCGATGCCATAGGTGCCACTAATATTGATGATGTTGGGTCAATTTGGGATACTACAGGTGGTAAAGTTAAAGAAGGTAAGGCTGAGCTAGTACTAGACAATGTAGAAATGGGTACAAGGTCAAGAGGAAAGGACACAAACATACCGTATACGAGTTTTCTGATGAATATCGAGTGGATAAATGGGTGAGACAATATTGTAAGGCAGTGGGGTTTTGGTCAAGGAAACTTTTGAACTCCTCGTCACCAGTATTGATGATAATGGGTTTAGTAGGATCCATAGGTGACAAGATGGAAGGTGGAGATGGGATATGTGGGAGCAAATTAAGGCTTGCATAGAATATAATGGTGTTGGCTTGACTATGAGTCAAAACCATGGTAGTTAGAGAAGGATTTATAGTGTTCTCTTTGTAAATGACACATAAAAATAGAAGGAATAAAGAAAAATAGTTCTAGAAGGTGAAAATTGGTGTTGTTTTAATTAAAAATTTAAAACACAAGAACCAATGGTGGTTGGGTTAACCGATGACAGGTGATAGAGGGTGACCGATGATGATTAGGGTGAACAATACGAGTTATAGTGGAATGATCAAATTTTTGATAAATGTGGTAATAACTGATGAAAATGAAGAAAAATTTGGATTTGATAGTGATATTAAAGGTCTTAAGGTAGGATTATGTATCTCGAAACCCCGGAAAAGAATAGAAATGTGATGAGTGTTTTTTTGGTGAAATAACCCAAAAAATTAGGAAACTAACAATGGTTAGGTAAACCAATGACGGTTAGATGTAAACCAGTGATGGTTGTTGGACCGACACCGATCACTATGAAATTTGAAAATATGAAGAAAAATGGGAGTTACTGACTTAGATCACATAGAATACCAAACCTAAAATGTGAGTATAGTAATGATGAACCTTGACACACTCAGAAATAGTTGGAATACACTAACTATGATTGTGGAGTGTGAAAGGAAGAAAATAAATTGATGAAACGACCTGTCAAATCAAAACAAAAATAAAGTAAAAACTAAGAAACACGAAATCCTCTTGGTGAATTTTATGTTTTAGCTTATGTTATTTTGGATTGAGTTGTGAATAGAACATAATTTTTGATTTAATAGAAGGTACCCTATGAAAATCCAAGAACTAAGGATGGTTTTAAGTAAATTTTTGGTGGGGACGATCCTTTCTCTGAGATAATGACTAGACAGAGAAACTAGATGGGCACCCACTGTCAATCCTTTGATCATTCAGAACTTCTTCTAGGTAGGATGATTTTAATGAAGATGTGTAAATTATTTAAGTGGTTTGGTATAGAGAGTGTCCAAAGTGAACTAAAATTATATTATTCAACCATTAGTTGGGCATTACTTCCAGCATATAGGTTTCCCTTAATTAATGTGAGCTACAATGCAATAAACAAGAATGAAATGCAAATGTTTTAAGCCCAAATCCATAATTACATTTGATGTATAAAATGGAGAACAGGAAGAGGAATGATCTTTCACTAATGCAATGCAGTAAAAAGAAAGACGTGTTTTTGAAGCACCAAAATCATGATTTCTTTTAGACAATAGAAAGAAGGAGAATATTCCAGAGAAGAAAATTAATGTGAATATTTTTCAAAGGGAAATAAAAACATAATTTTTACCTAGGAATGAACAAATGCAACATAACCCCTGATGGGTCCCATCGGCATGCCAAAATATTTCACCGGATTATTAGTAGATTAATGAAACAAATAAGGGTAAATAGGCCAACGAGGAATACATTTTATCATGTGGTTGAAGGTTGAGTGTGCACGCTTCTGATTTCCAATCCAAATTGATTCGTGAGATTCCTTTTGGCTAGGAGGAACTACCTGAAATATAAAGCAAGACCAAAAACATAGTTAATAGAAAAAGGTTAGTGGATTTCCTAGCATGAGCTAGATCCAGGAAGAGTGATACTTCCTTGATGGTTGTAAATCCACTGATATATAATTCAACATAAAATAATTGAACATGCAAATAAATGAATCTAATGTTAGTGTTCTAATTTAGGTATCTCAGATTACTATTAAAGTCAATCCAATCAAATGCTTTGACAATTAAGCTAGTGAATGTCCCGGGTAAGGTTATATGTTAGGCAGGTGGTTTGAGGATCACAAGAAGGGTCTAGGTAAGGTTTGGGAAAATTTTATTGTTTTTGGGGTGAGTGGGGATCTTACTGGTGTGAGGTAGTTTACTAGACACAGAGACCGATGTCCATCGAGTACGACCAATGATGGTTGAAGTATGACCAATGATGGTTGTTGTGGGTAATGGAATAATGTCAAATTAGGTGTCCAGGCTCTCTCTGTGTCTACACAAAGATATGGGAAGGTCTGTGATGAGGTTGCAGGTAGGGTATCAGGATTGGGTGAGGTTTTTATGAGGCTTTTGGGGTGTTAAGGTCAATTTAGTGAAAGTATGATAGGAGACACAGTAACCGACATTGGTCTAGTAGTGATCTTTGGTGAAGGGGAAATAAACAATGGTTAAAATAAGCAGCATCGGTAGGGGAAATTTGGTGAAAGTTGATAAAAGGTGATTTTGGGATTCTTTGTGATTGCACAAAGAGTGAAGGGGGACTAGTTGGGTTTGTAATAAGGTGAGGAAAAATAAGGAAAGTATAAAGGTTAGGTATGGAGAGCCAAAAGGTTTTGGTGGCTAGGCAGCGGAGACAAGTAGGAAGGTGGGGATGGAGGAATGTAGGGAAGAACAATATCTAATAAAAATGATAAAGAACCTATTAAGAAAGTACTAAAATGATGCAAAATCAAATGCATTTACTTGTATTTTGTAAGTGTGCTTGGTGAAGGAAGGTGATGATTAATCCATGATGAACTTGGTGGTCACTTCCACCAAATTACTTCCTCAGAGCTATCTTGTAAATTCTAATTCCTTTGGATCAGTCTCAGGTACTTGCTTGGGCCTCTAGATGAATGTATTATGTCTTCTTAATCGTTGAGAAAATTCCAGTTTGTGTTTGAATCATATATCTCTCTCAAAAACTCGAAGTGACCTACCTCATAAAAAGGTTACAAAATAGTATAAATGGTAACCAATGATGGTTAGGGTAACCGGCATTGATTACTAATTAACCGACATCGGTTAGGGTGGAAAATCCTAGCTTTTCCAAAAATAATAGATCTTGGCTATTTTTTGTGTGCTCTTCTTGTCATTCTGAGTCTCAAGTGAGGGTTGGCACTTAGATAAGCATGATTATTGTTGGATAAGGAATAGGAATATAATGCTAGGGTTAGGCGAGTCCTAGTTAGTTAAGATAAGTAGACAATTATTCTTAGTTAATTAATAGGCTAATAATAAGTCCATGGTGAGGTGTCTAGGTTAGGTTTCTAGGTGATGTAGTTGGGTGATGTTTAAATTAACCTAATTAAAGTAATTAAATTAATTAATAATGTGGGTATGGCCATTAATACAGTTGTAAGTAATTAAATTAATTTGAATTTGGGGTAAAGGGGTCTGGTTAGGTGAACACGTTATGTTAACTGATTAAAAGGGGACTAAGGGGAGTGTGACCCAAATTTGGTGTCTAAATCCATGGTGTCGATTGACGATCCTTGATATTGTTAATGAAAAGGAGAATCTACATCATCAATGTTGGTGGGTGGAAGAGAAAAAGGAGGAGGAGACTTTCATTTTCCACCAACAATTTTTATCCTTTCCTTCTTGGTGGGAACCTCACCTTTATATTTTGGTTCTTGGGAGAGACCCACCTTTTAAGTGGTGTTTATCTTCACCTTTAGGAAGTTAGGATCCTTAGGATGAATATTCATTGAAGAAAGCTAGTTATTGGTTCAAATTAGAACTGGAATACATCACTCCTTAATAGATATGACTTATTTTATTGACTAATATATTGGGGAAAACCTAATATTTTAACTTTCATTTGTCCATACATAGGACCTAAGGCATCCCCATCACCTACTATGCCTTCTAGAATATATGAACTATTATACCTAGTTACATTATCTATATTTAGGAAACTCTAATTATTATTCTTAGCAATATCTCATCCTTGTAGTCATCCATGCATTTGCAAGCTCAGGGACATAAAATTTTAGTGTTCCAAGGCTTTTCTGCACTCCTTGATAATGAAAGGTAAGCCTTAGATGGAATCTGTTTATAGTAACCCCTTGTATCTCATTGGATATATTATTTCCTTTTATTACTATTGTGCATGTGTATCAGACAATTGATATTCTGAAATGAATTCCTTCCTTATGCTTGAATTGTTGGAACTTTTGAAGATAAAACAATTTCCTTACTAACTCCATCAAAACCCACTTGTCACTTGGAAATCTTGGCAACAAATATGAAGAACCTTGAGATCCTCTAACTCAAATATAGGTGAAATTTTATAATATGAGGAAGATATATCCCCAATGATATTCAATGTTATAGGATGCATAATTACACGGAACTTTTAGATTTCTTTATCCAATTGTCAAATGATGTGATAGAAAATGTAATCATTCACCACCCAAAAATGACTCAAGCTTTGCTTCAGGGAAAAAAGAGAGTAGAATTCATAGACATAATTTGGACTTATAGTTCCATGTGTGTTTATCTCATGATATACCCTCATTCATGTTGTTTCATAAGTGACATATTATGTCATGTAAAACTTCCACATTTTGCACATTTCCTTCAATTGATCGTGCGGGGTGTTCGATGAACTCCCCAATCGAATAATTATTTGATCTTCCTCAATATGGTAAGGAATTGATACATAAATTGTTAAGAATATTTTATGAATGCCAAAAATCTAGTTAGGAGTGTGATAATGTCATTTATTTCTAAGATGGGATCACTCCTTAGTAATTTTTTCACAAATTAGCTAAATGCAAGCTTATATTTCGAGGATATAACTTTTATTTACATGCTTCATAAATGTTGTTGTATTTTCATCACAAGCCTTTTGGGATTGCATGAGATTACTATCTACATACTCATTAAGGTCAGAAAGCTTAAGGATTTTCTCAAAATATTCTATCTCTATGTGGATTACCACTTCTCTATATTGATTAATTACGGCCCTAGAATCAGTATTATAATGACTGACAAACATAACAATGAATTTTAGACATTGTGAAAAGATAGAGAAGGTTGCGAAAAATTCAATCCATGATTATATATGCATTATATCCATGTCATTTTAAATTTTTTTGACTTTATTCTATAAGTTATCCATATCAATATGTCCTAACTTTGTATCTCTAATATCAATATTATAATCAATGTTTGAAGGGGGACCAACCCCTTAATATTTATATTTCATTTCATTTTCTCCTCTAGATGATTTTACCTTAGCTTTCCCTTTCACTTATTTAGACATCGAATGATAATATGAAATTTTTATTTAATGACTCCTCTGGATGCTTAGAAATAACAACCATAATTTTGACATTGATCTACACACTAAAAATTCAAAAAAATCCTATCATATTTTCCTCCTTATTAAGAACCTTGAGAAACCCAAAAACCTATCAAAAATTTGATGATGTATTCATCTATGAAAAAACTAACACCTTTGTCAGAGAGTTGGACTTATTGAAAACCATGTGAAACCTAATAGATTTTTTGAATTCCTTGATGTTTGACACCCTAAAATTTCGACACAATTGAGTTGAGGAATGACATCAATTATGTATCTAAAAATTCTAAAGTAAACAATTGAGTTTAATACTTGTTAGACATTCTAAGGAATTTAAAACACTAAGTCTAGTTTATCATTATGATATACAAGTTTAAAATCTCAAAAAATTCATGTTGGGGTATCATACATGATCATCATGGTGAAAACCCTGATTCAAGTTTCAAAACTTGATTTATTTTTAGGAAAAAAGTTACTTTCTCATCATGATACGAGATAAAATAATTGAGGAAAATCCCTTAAACTAATAAAAAATAGAGATAAAGAAGGTGAAAACCATAATATATCATGTTGTGTAAGAGAGTTTTGATTTTCAACTTTAACTTAATGAAGTAAAATAACAAAAAACAAAGCTGACCTCGAAGGATGGATGGTTTATTGATACATGCAATGAAAGATATTAATTGACAGATCCAAATGGGCACAAAAATTATTCCTTCAATGGGATAGGTCACATGTAATGCACATACACTCAAAAAAAAAAGATAAGATTATATAGATATATAAAATATTAACTAGAAAAGGTCGGTCCCAGAATTCAATGTCTTTCATTTCAATCAATCCACATTCACGAAATCAATCTCATAATGATGAGATAAAATGATAAAATAGATGATATAACCAAAAATGGAAAGGAAAATGAACTTGATGTAATACAAATCTATATTATGGTGAGATGGTGATACGATTCAATGGGATTCTAGGAATCACAAAATGGCTTAAAGGAGAAAGGATGTAGATAGTTTTGTACTCACAAATGTGAGTAGGGTGATAGATTTGATTGAGATAAATGATATAATGTTATAGATGGCTCAAGGGAGCTTGATATGACTGGATAGACACCTGCAATGGAAGAGTGGAAATAAGTGACATGATATGGATGTCTTAAAATAAATCTTAGAGGTCGAGATCATCGAAAGACAGGATTGTCAATAATAAAGGCTGATCTTTAGTGATTAGGGCTGATCATCAGTGATTAGGAGAATCACCAGTGATTTCTATGGAAATGTACATGCTAATAAAACATAGGATAAGGTTTATTAAAGCTTATAAATGATGAATAAATGAGATAATAATACAAAATGGAATGTGCCTACCTTATATCAATTTATGAATGAAGTTGAGAGGATGAAATCACCATAGAGAAGGATATTATAGATGTAAAAATATTGTTGACTTGGAGCACTGGATGTTTGAGTGACCTCAAATGGATGAAGTAGAGATAATTAGTGTCTTGGGATGATACTTTTGAGATGAATCTAAATTTGTAAGATGTCTATGATACAACAATATTATAAGGTGAATTCCTTGAGTAATGTCTATTTAATAAGTTGAAATGGAGGAAGATGATAGATAACCTGAAATGTGGGCCCAAAAATTGTTTATATAGGTCGCCAGCATGATGAGAGATAATTACTTCAATTGGTAGGATCATCAATGATCAAGGATTTGTGGTTAAAAGGTTGAAAATACCTCCCAAATAAATATTTTTGTTTGTTTTGATGAAGGATATATGTTGGAAATATGTTATATAGATCAAGGAGTTGTGAAATGGTTAAGAAGTTGTTGATTTTGTTTTTTAATTTGATTTTGGTTTCCAAGTGGTTTGGTTAGTTTAGGAGAGAATAAAGTAATATTTTACAGCTATAGAATGATATTTATGGGAAGTAAATATGATAGGGGAGAAATAAGACTTAGGATAAGGGTTTAATAGATAATATAATAGTGATTTGATAATTAAGGGGTGCTAGCGTATGCAGACATAGGGATTAGTGGTGCTAATTTTAGGTGTCTACATTTTTCACTTTTTGTTGAGTGGTTTTAGATAAGACGCGAGATAAAAATGAGATGTGATAGATAAGGATGTGAAATATGTTTAATTTTATGATGGGTGCTCCCCCTCAGAATAGGGATTGATGAACTAAAAGGGAATTTATCATGATTTTGAAAGAGATAGATGAAAAGATGAAAGGATTGAAAGATGAGAGATGATGCCCCAGGACGAGGTATAGAAACAAGATGGGTACTGTCATAAAATAAAATGATAGGGGAAATAAAGGGCTCATGTTTTATAGAAGTATGACTTAGTGATAGATAGGGGAAATAAAAAGGATGTTTTGACAAGGTCAAAGGATTGAATTTTGAGTTTTCGACAAATGTAGGATTAAGAGGCCAATAAGTAAAATGATAGGGGAACCTAATGGTTCATGTCCTATAGATATATGACTTTAATGATGGCAAGATGATGGTTTAACGAGGTCAAGAAACCAAAATTTATGTTTCCACAAAGGTAGGCTTACAAGACCTATAATTCAAGTGATAGGGGAACCAAAGGGTTTATATATATGACTTTAATGAAAAAATGGTCTTGATATAGGACTAGATATATTTCCTAATCGTAATTAGAGGTGTAGTGCTTGAGATGGAATTCGGTTAAATTTTTTTAATTTTAGTGATTAGATGTGATGTTTTGATTTATACAGTGATACTGAGAGTTTCTAAGACTCTAGATGATGTAAAATGATACTGCGATATGATTTATGATTGTGTATTTAAGATTCACGTGTTGATATAATATTTAGATGCAATCATGATTGTATGGATATTGATATATGTGTATATTGTGTCGATAGATGTTGATGGATGTTTTTGATGTGATGCTTTGGTGATATTTATTTCAAAGTTACTTTAATGTATATCAAAATGTATCTTAACCTTCATCAAGAATAAAATGTGGAATGATTGTTTTATATTATATTTGATACATATGTGATGGGAATAAAAATAGAGTGAAGAATTTTACAATTTGTTCCCTTATAATAGATGTTAACACATGACTAATAATGGGTAATCATGTATAGGATCTGGGATAAAGATGGAATTCAAATGTATACCTTCCTAGAACATGGGAATGGTTGACATATGTTGTTTATGTAGGAGGGTAGGTTCTCATTTCAATTGTTTCATAGGGATATGCCCCAGCTATACATTTATTTTTAATGAAAAATGATTGATGCAAGAAGTTTTATTTAATTGGAAATTTAATCGATGCGGGAATCTTCCTAGGATGATTTTTATTTTTATTTTATTTTTTAAAGGTTGCTCAATGTGAGGCCTTTTTACATGGGTAGCCATCCTTGAAGAGAGTGGTCTACAATTTTTATTCTTTTGATCTTGTTTTGTATAGATAGCCATGCTTTGGGGATCGGTCTATGATTTTAAACAAGTATTTGTCCTTGAGGATAGTCTAATTTTCTTTTTGATAATATGGTTTGTATTTTTGATAGTTTTCTGCAAGAGATCATTCTATTATTTTTGATAATATGCATATATAAACATTGTTTACTTTATTTTGAAATGAGTGAAAACCCTAATAGACCATTTTGAGGAGGGGAAAATAAATGTTTACACATACTAAACATATGTGCCCCATGACATGGCTTTTGTTAGTACAAAAGGTAGATGGATATAGTGATTGCATGGTTCTAGCTAAGGAGTAACTTTTCCATGTCAAATATGTGATGAAAAAAGTAGTGGTTCTCATCTTTAAGGTTATTTAAAATTAGTGATGAAGAGAACTACATACATTCAAATCATTATGATGATAAAATTACAAGTTTGTGGTGGAAAAATATCTTTAATGTGACTATTTTCATGACTATCAAAATGTTAATAGTACAAAAGCCACAAGTGCAAGGAATACAAAGGTTCCTTTTCAGGTGTACCATCAAGGGTGGATACATGATAAGCTCTCAACCCATACTTATGAGTGATGACATATGGACCTATCTAGCTAGGTGAAAACTTTCCATGTTTACTCATTTCCAGAGTAGTGACATTTTGATTGGATTGAGAGGATAGGGTTAGTGAAGATTCACTAAGGGTAGGTGTATAAGCCAAGAATTTTGAAGTCTTAGTAGAGAGGAGACCCCTTAGCATGATGATGTAGTTAGGGATAACATACGCCGGGAGGAAAGATGTATTTCATCTTAGGATTATGGAAGCTTAAATGTTGACTAATTGAGTATATGGTAAGTAAATGAGGATGTGAATCCTTTGACAAAGAAGTTGTTGAAATATAAATGAGATATGATAGGATGATTGAAATATAAGTGAAATTTTTACTTTACCTTTTCTTCATGTATCACGATTTTTGATTCGTGCGGTAGGTGAACCATACTTATTTGAGACAAGGGACCTTTAATGGAAGGTGATGAGAAGACATATGAGAAATTTTTTCGAGATCGGCGAGGAGTAACCCTATTTTTCCATGGAAATTATCAGTGACTTAGGTATATATGTTGATGAGATTTAAGGACCCTTAATGGAAGGTGTTTACGAGATGTCCGGAAGAGGTTTGTTAGTACCAGATTTAGGATGAACCCCTTATCCTAAATATGTTGATAAGGACACTTAAAAGGGTATAGGTGTAGATTATAACAATGATGTCTTAGGCTGGTATTATTTTGGGAGAATATCATTGATGAGGAAGATTCATTGGATTATGTATTTAAGATCTTTAGAACTCTTTGTGTTATGACCTTGGCTTCTATGGTAAAAATAGGTTTTATCCTGGTCATACCATGTAGGTTTCTAGATATGTTGATTGGGTGTTTTTATGGGTGGTAATGTGATAAGATAACCCTAAATGACCCTCTCAAGGATGTCAATGTAATTCCCCTTTGGGGATTTGGATTAATGGATTTTTATTTTGATTTTGATTTAAAAGGACATTTGGTAGGACGTGCTTTGATTTTTATGAGGGTGGATTCATAGATGTTTTATGGTGTTGGAGAATCATAGGGGTGTTTTGAGGTTTATATGAAAGAGGATTTGATCTAAGGATGGGATAGGATATGGGATTGATAAAATTGGATAACATATGAGGTCCCAAAATAGACAAGGAGGGATGGATTATGGATAAGATATGGTTCGTACATGTGATATGGTATTGAGATATAGGATGGGGTCCCAAAATTGATGATGAGGGTGGAACCATATATTTTATTGGGTCCCAAAATGGATGGTAATGTATCCTTAAATGATGTATGTTTTTATTTTGTAATGTAAAATTTAGGTAAAGGAGATGGTCTTATGAAAAATTATGAGTATGAGGTCATGGATGTCATAGGTTTTGATTATATAGTGTTTGGTTAAGGATTATGTTATAAAATGGAAAACAATTGAGGAGTCAAGAATAGGATTGATTCTAATTCAGATTAGGAGTTGTTTTTATGGAAATGATTGGAATGGCTTACATTTATGTGGGCTATGAAATATTTCTATTAATTTACAATATGGTTGGATGTAGAGATATTTGATTGTAGGTTACCCCTTTATAATGATCTCTGAGGTGGATTCTAAATGCTGTAAGGAGGTAGCAGTGATTAGAGAGTAAGAGAAGGTGATGTTGATTCGTGAGGATTATTGAAAAAAGGATCTAAGGGATCATGTCATTTAAGGGGAAGCATTGGTGATGAAAGGGTCTCCTCATGTGGAAGATAATATATAATAGTATTGATTATGTGACTCAAGGGATGTGCATCATCTATATGAACTGAATCTATCTAGGGCGTTGGGTCAAGATGACATGTAATTGAATCATATGTGGTAGTTTCATATTTCTCACAGGAAGACCTAGGGGTAAGATTAAGGATCAAGATGGCCTTCTTCAAGAGCTTGGATTTATATTTTCTAGCCATGGTGAAGACTTCATCAAAATTATGGAATATGTTGATATGGAGGTTACATGAGATGTGATGGGAACATGATCGAGAAAATAACTCAGCCGATTCGATTAAGGAAGTGAGAAGGTCAATTGATTGATAATTTTTTACCAGCTAGTGATGATGTCAAGAATGGATTTGTTTTCATATTTTTTATAGTAGAGAGTTCATAAATAGTTATTTTACGAGTAAAATGATAATAGAGAAGTGTTTGAGAAATATCAGGGCTAGTTGTGATAAATATAATAAAGAGTGTTGAGGGAGGGAATTGTACCAATCTGAGGCAAGTCCTTCTAATGAAATAGGAAAGGTTATAAGTAGGATATATTTATCGTGGATGATGAGATAACACAAATGTGTAAAAGCTAGTATGTGTTGCTGAGGGTCCTCCTAACTATGGAATATGGTAAATTAAGGTAATTACCAATGAAGAGGATAAGGGTTATATGGTACTGATGGATGGATGGGTCCATTACAAACCTGGTCATAAGTGAGGATGTGTTTAGGCCCCTTAGTAGTGGCCTCTAAATTGTATAATCTTCTCAACAAATCTTACATGGGACCATTTTTAGGATTAAGCATGAGGGAATTAACATATGAATGTGGAAAAGAATGTGTTGGATTGGATTGATGATAATGGAGAGTAGGATGGTCCTATTATGGATGGGCCTAATGTGGGGGTTAATGAGGGCTAGCTTGAGAATATATCATTTGTAAAGTAGGTTGTGATAAATGGATGTGGGGAGATGTGTAGAGAATTTGGATATGTTGTTGTTGTTTGAAACCAAAAGTCGAGAGCGAGGTTGAATCAATGTAGATCAAATTTTTAATATTTGAATCCTCTTAATTTTAACTAAGATTAAACCATAAATCAATCAGAATGCATAAGAAGAAAAGTGCATAATACACCAAGTTTATGGTGGGAAATCCTTAAAGGGGAAAGACCCACTAAAATCAAAGTATCTATTAGGAACACCTATTACAAAGTCTTACAATGATTTCCACCTATTTGAGTACCCACTCAAACTATGAAGCAACCACTTCCATGTTTTTCCTAGCACCCACTAGACTGATTTAACAAGCTATAACTTGCAAGGAGCTCCTAACCCTGTATCCCAAGTACCTACTTAGGAAGCAAACACAATGTCAATAATACAAACTGATAATTTAGTTTTATATTGCTTACTCAACTAATCATGATCCTTTTCTAGCTCAATATACTTGTCTCACTAATTTTGCATTTCAGTTTTCTTTAACATCTTCCTCTTTGTTCATTTTTTCATTGGTATATGCATTCACTTCTACACAATCACCGTTATCAAATTTCTTACATATTAAACTTGATTTTGATTACATTCATATGTTATCATGTTTCATGTCTTAACTAAATGTGCATTCACCTATTTACATGCATGTATTTCTTTGTTATTGACCATACTTTTCATTTCTCCAGACATATATAATTTTTCTCTAGTTTTCATAACAATCTCTCTATCATATCATCTATTTTTCAACTTGTTTACCTCATTTTTTCTATCTTCTTTACATCCGATCTCTTTATCTATTTATTCTATGTCCGGTCTCTTCTTATTCACTATTCACCTAGCACTCATTTTCACACACTACACATTATTCTCACACTCTATGTACTTTTTTTCTATTTTTCATATCATTTCTTATCTCGATTCCTTATTTTCTTTGTCTATCTATATTTTCAACTTTTAGTGACATTTGAAGGACTTCCCCCTTTTTTAATTTTTATTTACCTACATATTTTCTATATGACCAAGAATTTTCATTGTTATACAATAAAATATTTTATATCCTTATTCATATCTCTTCAAAGTTGAAGGGTTAGAAGGACTAGGTCTTTGATAAAATGACTTTGAGCTTCATCTTCTTGAAGGAGGTAGTTAAAAGAAGATTAATCACTATCAAATTATTTTTTAATTATTCAACACATAACTCATTAGATCAAGCAAGTGGATGATTTTTAACTTGTTTAGAGAATTAAAATGCTCCCAAGATCAAGCTACATTCACTCTTCAAATTTATACAGGAGGTTCAAGGTCTGCCAAATTGACTATACCACCATTTCACCACTCTTAGACAATTTGATCTAATTTTTTCTTAAAGATAAAAGAATGTTTTTCACATGATTTTTAGATCAAAATTTTCTCCTAAATGAGCCATATGTTGTTTTCCCCTAATACAAAATAGTACAATCCTTGAAATTCACAACCAAATTTAAGATAAGTTCATCCAACGGTCAAATTGTGATTGTGCTCAACCATTACAAAATTCATCTAAAAAGTTCTCTTAGTATACTTCATCAAATCCAAAAAATATTCTTACAACATGCTTTTTTTGATTCAAAGAAATACCTATCAAAATTTTATGCAAATTGGTTGGATGAGTTTGGAGAATGAGTCAAAAAACTATTGAGAAAACCCTAGTTATGTGGAAAGAACCCGAGAATGCTTTCCATGCACTTATTTCAACAATTTCACATGGAATTCAACTATGAAGTTTTCTAAAGCACCATAACAATTATTACTTCTTGTTCAAACTTATTTGAATCAAGGAGTTTCTTTAAATTTCTTACAAACTACCCTTTGTTATATTGCGAGATATGAAAACTACCTTGCATAGTTTCTTATTTGAGAAAAATGGCTTCATGAGTAGTTTAAGTACTCTTTCCTTAATAGTCACTTGGACCCAAGGATGATTGAGCTTCACATTACAAATATGCCCTTCATAGTTTAGGTTTAAGATGCAATTTAGAAGAGTTGATTGATATCCATGTTTCATTGCCATAGGAACAATTCTTTGCAAAGATATAAGCTTGAACAAACAAGAAATATGTTATATATCCGTTAACTAAGGATAATTCCAATGTAAGTAGTGATTTCTAGATATTATAAAACTTGTTTCATCACTGTTGGGTTCTCATGCACATAGACTTGAGACAACAACCTTAATTCTTTGTCTTTGAGTGCCATATATTTTCAAGAGGATAAACAACATTAGTAACTACGTACTAATCAACTCAATATGTCTCAAATATTCCAAGAAGGGTCTATTTGGTCACAAAAATTATGGAAAGAATAATTTTAGACCATATTTGAGGAAAAAAACTTGGATTAGTGGCTTCTTGTATATTTTAGGCAAGGTTCATGAGTGCACACTTTGAGGACAGTATAGAAATGACAAAAATATATGCAAATATTTGTTTTACAAAAAAATTAGATGCTCAAGACACCTTTGTAATTAGATATATAGAATGTTTGGCCACTTGATAAATTACCAAAGATCAATAAGCACTCAAATACACCTTGGAGTTCAAAGCACATGCCAGAATATTGAAGAAACACCTCTAAAAATGATGATATATTTTTAACTACACCTCCTTTTGACTTGAAATTTTTTGTGATAGATTTATAGGACAATTTACTCTAAAAAATCCTTCTACTATTTATTTTAAGTAGACTTTATAATTTTTTTGGAAGGCTAAGAAGTCATGTAGCTCAAAATGAGCTTTTCAAAAGACATGTTTTACAAAAAGTCACATAACTTGAACAAATGACCTAAATTTGAATTGAAAATTTTCTTGAAGCATAAATAAACCTTCCTTCATGATATCCTATGATTATTTTGAAAATAATAGGTCTAAATTTGTCTAGCCCATCTCATTCGCAACAAAGACCATTTTGAGTTCTCAAGTCCATTTCGACCAACATACAAAACTAACTTGTGGAGCTAAGATGAACCCAAAATTTGCTCAAAAATGTTGTAGATACTTTCTAAAAGTATTTCCCATGAATTTTGGACTTGTACCATTATGTTTCACTTCATTAGGTACTTGAAACTACCCTAAAATGACACTTTCACTCAACTTTCCAAGACCATGTCTTCTTGAAACCTCATGAAGTCATCTTAAACATCTAAATAAAAATTTAGAAGAATTTTATTTCACTCTCCATTTGCCATCAATACCTTTAACATCAATGAAAATAACTGGTAAATCAATAGGGTGTAATAATTGTTGTCAAATGAGAGTGGTTAATTAGACCTGAGCAGAGAAGTGCATGTGTGATTAGAATGTATGAGGTATCAAGAGAGATATTGAAGTCGATATAGTTTGATTGGATAAAATATGGGAGATTTTAAGATTCTGATGAGATTGTGATGAAGGAGGAGATGTGATAAGGATTGATTGATGGGAATCAATTTCTATGGGATGAGGGTGATAGTTTCAAAGGAATCTAGATGTGAAGGATGTTTGTAGGGTTATTAGATGGAATTTTTATAGGGTTGTATGATTGATTGAAAGGTAGGGGTTCCATAGGGAACAAAAGGTGATCTATATGGCCCTGTGAGCATGTAGGAGCTAAGTGAAGTTGAATAGGGTGTGATAGGTTGATAATATTGATAAGGATTAAATCCTCGTGTATGGGATGTTTTGAAATTGATTAGGATGAAAAGAAATATACAAGAAATCAAAGATGATTGTAAAAATGAAGCATAAGGGGTAAAATAATATGCTAATATAGAGGGTTGATCTATATTAAATGATAGTTAAATAACTATGATAAAAAAATCCATTACAGATATACAAACATAATAGACAAGTCAAGAAGAAGAATTTTCATTATCTTGATTGGAATTTATATGTGGAGGGAGAGGCGAGAATCGGGACCTAATGATATGGTCATTCTAAGGCTAGTTTTAAGAATGTTAAAGGCTAGAGTCATTGATATACCAAGAGGTACATGAGGCCTGAATCGTGTTGGTGCCGTGCTAAGACGGGGCATGGTGTTGGGGCCTAACCCATTAGTTCATGTAGCCACAGTGATAACAGAGTCAAGTTCTCGGCCAATAGATAGACAACCAAGATGATTATACTCACCTGAATATCGATTTGGCTTCCCTATTAGGTGATGAAATCCAAATAGTTTCACCTGGGTAGGAATGTTTCAATGCACGTTTATGTTTGATGTGATTTGGTTGTGTGTGAGAGAGATTAAGTGAATGAAATCAATTAACCACATAATTAGAATATGTGATCAAGTAGGATGAAAGTTTCTTTTTAAGCCCTAAATAATGATTGATTTTGATGAGAATAGACAATAAAATGCAATGCTTAAAAATAAGAAGAAAGAACAAAATACACTTGTAAAATGGTTCCATTTTTAATTTTTTAATTTTATTTATTTTTAGCATAGAAATAATGAAGCAAGAAAAATCCTCCTAGAGCAGCAACCTACAAGGGTTAGCAGGAAATCAAAGATATGTTGGGACCCAAAATATTGGCTAAGTGTAAAATTTTTGTAGGTGCACAAGACCTAGTTGAAGAAGGGCACACAAGGAGAAGGCACACATGACAAGGTTTAAGGAAGGGTTTAGGAAAACCCATGGTGCACGTGCAGACAAACCTAAGGTTTTAGGACTTAGCCATATTGGGTATTTTGGGTAGGAAACGAGAAAAGTGTGATCTGACTACATATGTGGAGTGGATAAGATGCCATCTTGGCAATATGATGCCCATGAAAGGAATATGCCCTACGATAGAAGGTTCTAGAAGACATCATGGAAAAAAGTGGAGAGTTCAGGCTGGAGAAGCATGCTCCCATGGAGGACAATTTTTAGACACTTGGCATCAAATCTGAGGCTGCATAAGGATGAGTTGGCACTTTGGGATGCCTATATATGTGAGTTCCCGTAATAGAAAAAGGAAGATAGTAGAGATAGATCAAATAGACTGGAGGAGAGTATAGAGAACGGAGCTTTGCAAAAATACTCTAAGAAATTTGTGGGATTAGGTAGAGGATATATAAAGGAGTAATGTATTAAGGGGCTGGGATATAAATTTTTATTTGTATGGATGAAGGACATGATCCTTGTTGTGATGCATGAATTTGGTCTGATCAAGATGTGGTATTCTAATGGATCCATTGAATGTAATGACATTTTTTTATTAAGGGAAAATAGTTTTGAAGGGACTATACCCTGTGTACAAAAGGGCTCAAAAGCCAGATAATAAACATGAGAAAAGCAGCCCAGAGAAGGGAAAAACAGTCAACTAAGAAAGGCTCAGCAGCCAGATATTACAATAAAGGTGAAGAGTGGATCTAAACGTACAGAGATCCAGAGCAAAGGAGACAAGTTCAAAAAGAAACCAAAAGAGAAACAGAATACAGAGCTCAAAAAACAGCTCTAGAACCGCATGGATGATGCCGAGATCACAGTAAAAAAATAGCAGTACATCAGCCCGTTACTTGAGGGCTCTGTCAATCTTGGCCTTGATGGCCTGCAGTGACATGAAAAAGGCAATGGTTGTGGCCTGAGAGGGGTCCTTCATGTCTGCTTGGGAGATTGCAATGTCCCTATTTTCTTTAGGGCCCCATATATCTTCATTGATTCCACTTAAGCTGCAAAACACCTTTGTGGGCGTGTTGTTCAATGAAGTTACAAACATGAATGAGAAGGATTTTAATTGATTCAGTTCATATCTATATTTTTTCATTTATTTTCATGGATGTTATGGAATAGATCTAAATACTTATGTATTTTCCTTTCTGCTTTGTAGCTCTATCTATTATCTACAAGTACCCACTATTTGGAATGAATACATGTGTCTAGAGGTCATTCTAAGCCCTATGATGATTGTATGTCTCATTTCCACCTTTATTCATTAATTTTATGACATATATGATGGTTTCCCACTTAGCTTGCATAAAAGAGAGACTTGGCACCCACACATGCCTTGGGTGAGTTCCAGACCTTGCCTGGGTGATAGGTCGGCGCACATGGGATTTCTTTCCTATGTGATGGGTAAAAATCACTAAATCTTGGTTCCATTTTTGGGACCTCTTTTCAAAGTTGTAGTGGGAAATTGCATACATCATGATCTATGTAATGAGTAATGAGAGAGTGTTAAAATTTGGAAAGTATTGAATCATGGTTCAAGAGCACGAAGGATGAATTTTCTTAGAGATTCAACACTGGATCTGAGTTTAATACACGTAGATGGGTAGAAGAGAACCTCTACCATGATTTATATGAAACTATTTTCTATTTCTTCTCAGTAGAATTGTATGAATGGATCTTGTCATATGATTCTAGATAAAGATTGTATTATAGATAATGCATGTGGACCCAAAAAGAATACTAGATGTTGCAGGATGTAAATCTGATGTGGACTCGTGTTGTGGATCATTGGTGGAAAGGTGTGTTGGCTAGCTACACTTTGGAGTATGCTATTTCTACATATTATTTATCGAAGTTGCTGAGTTTAAATTTTTTTCAGAGTTTAGACGATCATTTCTACGTGGTATACATTTGGAAATGAAGATCTTGATTGTTACCTTGAGTTTAGAGGCATTTCTAATGGCTGGATAAACCGTTCGAGCACTGAGTGAGGAAGCTAGGGTGGAGGAAGATGGAAGATATTATGATGCGAGAAAGAAATGGAGGATATATGGCTCAAGTATAGTGAAGCACATGAAAGGGAGATTTCTAGACAACGTGAGGTTACAAGTGTGATGGATCTATGGAGGTAGATGTTGTGGGAAGGAGTTGAGGTTCACGGTGGAGGACATGGAACCTGAGCATTATGTGCTACCCCATCTTGGAAAGTGCGTAAGAGAGATCCCTTTGGATTCTGATGAGATTTCATCGCATGGAGAGAGAAGATTCATTGGCATGTATCTGAACCCACCTAGTGACCAAACCCTGGCACTTGGTTTTCCAGATCAAAGGAGTATCATTGACCCAGTTGGTATTAGTGAAAGTGACATATCTTCACCCAAGAGATAATATTTTTCATTTCTCACTTCTATGGCTACGCATATTCCAATATTCAGAGGAATTTTTGGAAAAGGAGAAATTACAAAACCCTTCAATCTCACATCTAGGAGTGGCATGGGGTATACTAGTGGTAGTGGGGCATTATCATAGACCGTCTATGCATAGTTCAGTGGAACCTTAGGGATCCTTAGCACTACCACTACATGATTTGGTTGAACATGACTGGTGGATCTGGAGGATCGGTGGCTTAGGAGGAATAAGACCTGGTGAATTCGGAGGCGGAGGAAACACTAGAGGGAACCAAGGCTCTAGCTCAAGAGGACAAGGGCCCTAGCCACCCCCTCAAGTCTTCTTTGAGATGTATGTACATTTTACGCTTTACACAAGTATTGAAGATTCAGTAGAACATGTTCACAAGTGTGAACTGGTATGGTGCACAAAGGGATCACAACCACGGAGCGAAAGGCTAGTCATTTTGTAATGACGTTGCAAGGGTGCGTGCGTAGCTAGTATAGGAAATATGACGCTCATTAAACGGTGGTGGATTATCCGCTTTAAAGAATGCCTTCTTGGTAGAATTCCACATCCCCGAGTTTAAACGAGAAGAGCATCAAGTGCCTAAAGTAGATTCAACAGGAATGGTGAAGAGTGTGTGGGAGTATGATGTATGGTTCAAAACCCTCCTATAATGATATGTGATTTCTTGTAAAAGGATGTGTTCCTCGATTGAGAAATCATGCTTGATATGTACTGTATTTCTTTGCAGATCTTTGACTGAGTCAGAATATGATTAGACTCTTTTATCTATTTCATTTTGTATCTGAGTTTAATCTGATCTCGGAATAAATTATAGAGTTATCCATCTATAAGATCTAGTCTTGGATCAGTGGAATTGATCCAAGTAATGCTTTAAGTTTGTTCATGATGATTTAAAATCACAGACCTTGAACAGGTTGCAAGGTTTAGCAGCATTGAATAAGCTAGTCAGGAGTATGACTCAGGCTGATCAAGTGAAATGGATTGGTTCCCGATATCGAAGAATATCTGGAAGGTCTCGATCGTGGACCAGGTAATAATTCGTTTACATACGATTCTGCAGCAGAACAGGAGCTAACCCTGTTCAAGAAGGTAAGAGGTAGGTCTTTTCTGAGTGTACAGAATGTAGACCTAACTGGAATTATTAAATGATTAGTAACCTAAGACTAAACCTAACCTAGGGGTTAGATTAGTGTTAATCTAACCTAGACCTAGGCTATGTGTTAATGTCCTAAGTTAGTATCTATGTGTAATATGGTTAGAATGAGTATTATCCTAAATTCTAACCTAAGATACTAACCTAACTATGAGCAAGAGTATAAAGGGGCCTATGGAGGGGTGTGAACCATGGGCGGCGTTTTCTATGTTATTAAATGCATGGGATAAGGATGAGGGGGAGTCTTGGCGGAGGTTTTGGGGACGGCTAAATGTCAGGCCGACGTGGCAGTCGCCAAAAGCGGAAATGAACTTGGGATTTTGTTTGACTATCGCCAATTCTGGCGGTCGGTGGAAGTGGAGTTTTAGCGGGAAAGTTGGTTTAATTGCATTCAATATTCTCGGTAGTCGAGCTCGGAACTCGCGAGAAGGCATGCAAACAGGAAGTTTGTTGGTTTGTTTGGCTTGTCGCGATTTTCGGGTTTCTCTCGCTCTGTTCCGGTTCTTCGCACTTTTGATCTTCTCGTGTTGCATGGCAAGTATGAACTTATCTAGCTCTTTTCTCTATCAAGGAGGATATATATGTGATGGAGATAGCAAAATTTTGTTGGTCGCTCTAACTTGGAAAAGGAAAAGAAAGTCTGAGCTCTTCCAGTGGTCTGCTTCGGAAATTTGAGCAAAAATCCAGGCATGTTAGGCCCTAACCTTTAAAAATCTTATTGTCTTTCAAGTGATTTCATTAGAACAACTCTGTTCAAATGTTTTGAGAAAATAGATGATTTTCTATGAAGGTCTTGTTTGATTTTGTATACTGTATCTCTTCTGGTTCGAAATTTTCATTTATCCTTTGATGGGTGTTTATTAAATTCGAACTGTAGCATTAATTACTTGTGTTTGCATTCTGGCTTAATTATGCAAAACATGTGAAATGTAAGATTGCTCGGCCTGTTCGGCGTGAGCCCATGAATCATTCCTGTGATGGGTATAGGCCATTGATTGTCTGTCGATTTTTGGTCGTTGATTCTTGTTTTGGAAACAGTCGGAAGAAATATTGATGGAACTGTTTGTTTGTTCAGTATTATGAAATCATTGTAAGCTCTGTCATGGGTTTTAATGACAGTGGCTAATGATACTTTTTGGTTTCGTTCTGTCTTTTAAAATTGTTTAGGAACAGGTAACTATTGTGTTACAGTTTTCCTTTCGACTCGGTGGTAGTTGTTTTTCCTTGTTATTTTGGTAACGGGATCTAACCCGTTGACGAGGTACAAGATATGGATATATGTATTTTATTCGGACGACTCTGTTGAGTCCATTGAATGATTCATATTGTGGACCACTGTTGAACTTCGTTTGAATATCTATTTGGATACTGGTAATTCGATTTTGTACTCGAAGAGTAACGGGTAGCACGACCTTTGTTATTTTACCTTTGTGTTGCAAGAATTTGTGGTTTAAACTCTTTGGATGAAATTCTACGTTTCTTTCCTGTGCCATCTTGTGCGAAATGTTGGTAAGGGTACCGTTGGATTCCTTGTTTTGGAATTTCAGTATTCTGGTTCGTTTTTGCCTGATTATAATGTTGCCATTGTTGGCACGGATGGATTTATCATCTTACATTATTTTGGTTACTGTTGTTAGGACTCAGTTGAATTCTTGACAGATGGACAGTGTAACTGTTTCAATTAGGACTGTTGGGTTTATTCTGCTGTTTGACCCTGTGGAGGGTATCTTGTTTCTTTTGGCTTCTGTATAAGCCTGAGATTGAACTCGTGATGTTTATTTGGCCTTGATGGATTTTTGTGAATAGTTTGACATCTTGTATATCGGCTTTATGATATAGGTCATGGATAATAACCCGTAACAGTATGCAATTGTTTGACTTGTTACCACTGTTGGAATCATTTGAATTCTTGGATGGTAACTTGTATTTCTGTCTCTTATTGAACCTAATACTTGGACACTGTCGTTTGTCACTGTTTGAGTTCCTTGAGTATGGATAATTATTTCGTGTTCTGGCTCTGTTGAGGTGAGTCGCGAATACCATACTTTAGACTTGCATGCGCCAAGGTAAGAATAGATTGGTTGTATTCCTTTCCGTTTACTCCTGTCTGAGTGAGACTGAGCATGTTTCGGTATTACTGTGTGGTCGTCTTGGCATAGTCTTTAGGAAACCTCAAATTGCTTAATGCAATGAAGTCTGTTGTTTACAGCTTTATGCTAAAAGTTCCTTGATTTCAACTTGTGTTGAAAAGCCATACTGTGTATAAAAGGAACCAGTGTTGGGCTTAAGGTTGATATATGGGATTGTTGATGTGTTAGCTGCTGTACAGGAGTTTTGTTGTGTTTTATTTCTTGATTTAAAACAGCGATCCTTCTTGTGGCTTGTCGGACTTGTTCATATACATACTGGGTGAATGTTTTTCATATGTGTAGACAGTACAGTAATGAACTTATGTGAAAGGAAGTATGAATGATTTGGTTCTTTCTCTTCTTTTATTTTAATATTTGTTGATATCTGTCTAACAGTGGGAATTGTTTTGTAACATATTGGTGGAATTATGAACTGTTATGATATTTTCCTTTTTGGATGAATGAAACGATCTGCCCAATGTTGTGATTTTGGATTCAATGATTGTTTGTATACATTCGTCCCTTGATTCTTAATATTCGATGAAATATTTGAGAAGTGTTTAGGACTATTCTGTAACGGTGATAGAGTTACATAATCGTAGTCATTTTGGATTACAAAGGAATAGTCTGAATCATGTTTACTTGTTTGGATTATTGATATCATTTAAACAGGGTGTTTAATGAAAACAATTGATGGATTGCAATTGTTTTAAAAGTTAGTGCTTATCATGCTCAGTTCATTGAACTGACTCATGTTGACTATTTTGCAGATGGTTGCCGTAAGTGGTAAAAGCAATGTAGATCTGACAGGATGATCAGATTATTTAATTTGTTTCATAATGAATTACAGCTTGATTATATAAATGTACTGTATGTGGAAAGATGTTTCTTTTCCGTTAAGCATTGTATCAAGTATGCTGCTTGCATAAAATGTAATTGTATAATTTTGAAAGGAATGGAAATAAGTGTTTGATACTTATGTATTGTATTCTATTTCTGATAGTTGACCTTCTTCGGTTTATATACCGGAATGGCAATGATATCTTTGTAAAATTTTGGATGCTTTTGGGATTAACTATGAAAGCTTACAAGAAAATGTGGTTGAATTCATATGAGTGTTTAGCAGATCTTATTGTTCTAGCGAAAGCAATATTGAATTTAAATAATTGTCTTTCTAAAAGATAGGTTAAAAATGAACCTAAGCAGAACGCTAAACAAGCTGGATTAAATTACTAATCCCTAGTCCTGAGTATGACAGGACAATATTAAATTGGATTCTTAATCATTTATATCCTTATACTAATAAGTATGATATAAATTCAGTTAAGAGAACTGATATAAATCAAATGAAGTTCGGATGGCAATCTCATGTGAAGGGTATGAGATATTGTCCAATTCTGTTGTTTAGAAACAGGTGTATTCTAATGACTCCTTGATGAGAGTTTGACCTTAATACCTCTACCATGTAATGGGTTTTATAGAGGAGGGTCGTCTTAAGACGAAGAATCCAGGGATCGGGAAAGGCTAACCTTAGGGAAAAGTCTTTAAAGTAATTTAAACTCAAGTGCGTAACGCATGTTGTTAAGTAGATCTTTTCGAGGCGGATTTAAAGGTTGACGACACAAGTCAAGCTGCGAGGTTGTACCTCCGAGAAGATTAGGATCTTCTCAAAGTTACAACAATGCGGGAGAGACTGGCGACACCCTTTGCATTGATCGCTAAGATTTACACTTTGTTCTCGCACGAGTTACTCAGGGTCCGATTATGAACGTGGTCATGTTATAAGGCTGCCTAGGAGATTCGGGGTATCATGACACACTGGTTGAACTGCAAGGTTGAACCAGTATGTCACCATATCCCTAATCCTCGTGGGCATCCATATAACATTATCACCTTGATAATCTGCCTCCGAGTGATTCGTTTGTGAAAGGAAGGACTGACAGTAGTCAGTGTAAGACATTCTATATAACATAAGAATGGGGTGAAGGACGTATTCAGTTGACGAGTATGCCGTTAAGGAATACGAGACATAAACAGTATGTTTCAAATCTTTGGCCAAAGTATCGCAAGCTGCTGATTGCGTTGTCCTAATTCACCTAGTCTAAGGGATGAGATGCCGATGAATAATGGTAACAATTATTCAGTTAGGTTCCTTGGACAGAGCATTCTGAATCCCAGAATAGGGAAGAGAACCACAAGAGTGAAGGGTTAAGTAATAACGCCAACTCTTATTACTCATGAATAGATCGGTAGATTACCGAGTCATGGAATGAATAGATCGGAAGTAATCCGAGTCATTACAGCTGCATATGGTTGTCTGTTATATGAATGGTTATTTGATTTGTGAGTTCTAAATTATGTATTTAGAACCAGAATGCATTTATCAAAAAAAAAAAAAAAAATCGACTTGTTCTATTGTCTAAAATGAGGATGTTACATCTTGGTATCAGAGCTGAAGGTTGCAGCTCTTGGACCTATTGAGTCCATAATCTGATAAAAACCTAAATTTTTCTTGTAACAGAAAATGGTTAGAACAAGGGGGAACGTTGCGGGTAATGCTCCACCTGAAGGAGGAGCGGCAACAACCCAGAAACTTGATGAGATCCTTGCTGCCCTGTTGGACACAAGAGATCGCTTAGCTGTATTGGAACAACAGGTGATGGGAAATGAGGAGGATGAAGAAGCTGATAATAATAATCAGCCACCTCCTGAGGACAACCCCAATATGGGTGTTGATGTTAATGCTGTGAATGCACCTGTCCAACCAGAAAACAAAAAGGCCAGATTGGCAGCAGAACTCACTAATGATATAAAAAGGATAAGTCCACCTAAGTATGATGGCACCACATTAGGAGATGGAGCTGAGAACTGGCTCAGTGAAATGGAGAAGTACTTTGCAATAAGGAACTTCTCAGAGGAAACCAAAGCTATTTGGGGAGCCTATCAGCTTTCACACGAAGCATCTTCGTGGTGGGATAGCCGTAAAGCTGAACTAAACATTGATGAGACCAATATTACTTGGGATCAATTTAAAGGCTATTTTAGGCAACGTTGGCTGCCACAACTTTTCTATGATCAGAAAATGACAGAATTTCAGAACTTAGCTCAAGGGAAGCTAACGGTAACTGAATACTGGGAGCGGTTTACAAAACTCCTCAAGTATGTACCGCAGTATCAAACTGACGAAAAGTTCGGGATACGGAAATTCATCATGGGATTGAATCCTGTGATAGGGGGAGAGGTCGATGTTCACAGTCCAACCACTATGGAAGGAGTTGTTGAAAAGGCCATAAGGCAAGAACAGAAATTAAAGGCTATTTCTGCCCATAAGGAGGAAGTGCGGAAGAAGACTGCAAACCCTTCTTCAACCTCTCTTGCACCCAGAAAAGGACCGTGGAAAAAGTTTGGAAACAAGAGTAAGTTTCCAGGGGATAACAATAAGAAAGCAGCAGTAAATAAGCCTGCTGGAAATGTAAGGGATAATTTTGTTAAAAATTATAACAATGGGCAGAAGCCCTATGGAGGACAGCGTGACAATTACAAGGCTGGAGGTAATTCTGAGCCTAAGAAGGGACCTGTAGGAGGCTGCTACAATTGTGGCAAAGACCACTATGCTAATCAATGCCCTTTGAAGAAGGATGATCGTAATCAGCAGCATAAGATACATGCTGCAGTAGCAGACAAGCAAGCTGAAAAGCAAGTAACACCTATAGAAGTTCCGGGTAAGTTATTCGGCATACCTGTCACAATTCTTTTTGATACAGGAGCTACTGAATGTTTTATTTCTAATAAACTTGCTTCTAAACTTAAAAGAAAAGCTGGAAAAATGGATAAATCTTGGACTGTAGAGTATGGTAATAACTCTGTTCATACAGTGAGTGAGTGTCTTTTTGGGGCAGTCCTTGATTTACCTAACTTCTCCACGGAAGTTGA
Source organism: Taxus wallichiana var. yunnanensis (assembly GCA_018340775.1). Taxonomy (NCBI): domain Eukaryota; kingdom Viridiplantae; phylum Streptophyta; class Pinopsida; order Cupressales; family Taxaceae; genus Taxus; species Taxus wallichiana. The sequence continues at coordinate 460,865,966 of CM031238.1, read as the reverse complement.
TCTCTATGTTACACCTTTAGGATCATATGACATTATTATTGGTGTCAATTGGTTAGCTGACCATAAGGCAAAGGTAGATTGCTATGAAAAGAACATAAAATGTTTAGATGATCAGCTGGAATCAGCAGAGATTCAAGGTGTGAAACGGGAAATTTCAGTTAGAAAACTGTCAGCTATGCAGCTTAAAAAGGCTAAAAATAAAGGATGTACCCTTTATGCGGTAAAGATATCTGAATCTTCTGAAGAAGATGATGATTTCATGAAACGATTCCCTCTTTTACAAGGTTTCAGGGATGTTTTTCGAGGAATTACAGGTTACCACCCAAGAGAGAATTTGACTTTACCATTGAAATCAAGCCTGGAACGGAACCTATTTCCAAAGCGCCTTATCGGATGACTACTACTGAGTTAGTCGAGCTTAAGGCACAGTTACAAGAGCTTTTGTCTAAAGGATTGATTAGACCAAGTGTTTCACCTTGGGGAGCACCTGTGATATTTGTGAAAAAGAAGGATGGAACACTAAGGCTGTGCATTGATTATCGGATGTTGAACAAAGCAACAGTCAAGAACCGATATCCACTTCCTAGGGATCGATGATCTGTTTGATCGAGATGCGTGGAGCAGCGATTTATTCTAAGATAGACCTTCGATCTGGTTATCATCAGTTAAGGATTAAAGAAGAAGACATTCATAAAACAGCTTTCCGAACAAGGTACGGACATTATGAATTCACAGTTCTACCCTTCGGGTTAACTAATGCACCTGCAGCCTTTATGAATTTAATGAACAATATTTTTCAAGAATACCTGGACAAGTTTGTACTTGTATTCTTGGATGATATTCTCATTTATTCTAAAAGCGTTGAGGAGCACAATGAGCATTTGAAGATAGTTTTGGGAATTTTGAGAAAGAGGAAGTTGTATGGTAAGTTATCCAAATGTTCTTTCTTTGATTCAGAAGTTCACTATTTGGGTCATGTCATAAGTAAAGAAGGAATTGCTGTAGATCCTTCAAAAATAGTGGCAATAACTGAATGGCCTGCGCCAAAGAATGTACATGAAGTAAGAAGCTTCATGGGTCTTGCAGGTTACTATAGAAAATTTGTAAAGGATTTTTCTAAAATAGCTGCACCAATAACTTCTTTACAAAAGAAGGATAAGAAATTCATATGGAATGATAAGTGCGAAGCGGCTTTCAAAAGTCTGAAGGACCAGTTGACTTCTGCACCTATTTTAGCTGTACCAGACCCTAATGGGAATTTTACTGTTGTAACGGATGCTTCTGGGGAAGGCCTTGGAGGTGTTTTGCTACAAAATGATCAAGTCATTGCTTATGAAAGTAGAAAACTTAAGATACATGAGCTGAATTATGCCCCTCATGATTTGGAACTTGCTGCCATTGTTCATGCACTTCAAGTCTGGAGACACTACTTACTTGGGAAACCTTTTGAGTTGAAAACTGATCACTTGGGACTGAAATATATTTTTACTCAGCCCCAATCTGAATGCCGGACAAAAATAAGGTGGTTAGAATTTTTATCACAATATGACTTTGATATTAGCTATATCAAAGGGAAGGAGAATAGAGTAGGCGATGCTCTAAGTCGTAGGAGGCACATTTCTGCTCTTATAACATTAAGAACTCAGTTTAAAGACGAGGTAAAAAGTGCTTCAGAATCAGATGCATACTTTCAGCAAGTAAAAGTAGCGCTTCTGCAGAACCTAAGGATATAAGGTATAAAGGTTTTCATTTTGATAATGAAGGAATCTTGCGTTATGAAAACAGGGTATATGTACCTATCTTTCGAACGATTTGAGAAAGAAGTTGTTAGTTGAATTTCACAATTCACCTTTCTCTGGACACCCAGGTATCACAAAAATGCTTGCTGATTTGAAACAGCAATACTTCTGGAAAGGTATGAAAAAGGATGTGATTAATTTTGTGACTCATTGTCTGGAATGTCAGCGGGTGAAGGTAGAACATATGCACCTGCTTTGATCTGTTATATCCTCATAGCATACCGCAGTACAAATGGCAAGTAATAACCATGGATTTTGTACAAGGACTACCTATGTCTAGGAATAAACATGATGTTATCCTGGTAGTTGTAGATAAACTGACCAAGGTAGCTCATTTCATCGCTGGAAATCTAAAGGATGATTCACCAGTGCTGGCCAAGAGATTCGTACACGAAATTTTCAGATTACATGGTGTACCAGAACTGATTATATCTGATGGGATCCTAGAATGACGTCAAGGTTTTGGCAAACGCTTAACGCAGCTCTTGGAACGAAACTAAACTTCAGTTCTGCATATCATCCGGAAACGGATGGACAAACTGAGAGGGTAAATCAAGTGTTGGAGGACATGTTGCGAATGTATTGCATGGATCAACAGTATAAATGGGAAGAGTATCTTCCATTAGTTGAGTTCGCATACAACAACACTTATCATTCATCTCTTAAGATGGCACCATTTGAAGCACTTTATGGAAGAAAGTGCAGAACCCTGTTAGTTGGGACAGTGTTGAGGATAGAGTGGTAATTGGACCAGAGATTCTCACAGAAATGGAACAGCAAGTTAAGCTGATTCGTGAAAGATTAAAGGAAGCAGCGGATAGGCAGAAGAGCTATGCTGACCTTAAGCGGGTTGATAGAAAGTTTGAGCTTGGTGATAAGGTTTTTCTTCGTGTTAAACCCAGAAAGAGTTCTATAACTTTTGGCAAGGCTGCCAAGTTGTCACCTCGATTTGTGGGACCTTTTGAAATTGTCGAAATAATCAATCCTGTAGCTTATCGTTTAGCTTTGCCACCTGCTTTATCTCGCATGCATGATGTTTTCCATATTTCTTTGCTTAAGAAATACGTTTCAGATCTGTCACATGTTTTAAATTGGAATTCCTTGCAGGTCCAAGACCCAGGAATAATCGTGGTTAAACCCACACGAGTGCTGGAAACTCACCAATTGCATTTAAGAAATCGTGATATACAGCAATGTAAGGTCCAGTGGGACCAGTTTAGCGAAGAAAGTGCAACTTGGGAAAATCTGGAAGAGATGAAAATTGCTTTTCCTTCTCTTTTTCAACAGAATGAAATCTGTTGACAAAACATACTTTTATGAACTGATTGTTTTTAAGTATTTATGAAAGCCAGATGAAGGCAGACTTTATTCAGGTTGAATAAAATGTGTTGTGACATTGATTTCTGGAACTATTCAATATGAAATAGGCACATTATTTGTGTACTGATAAATTGATTGACCTGAAGGATAATTTAATATGTAATTCATCGGGACGATGAATCTTTTTAGGAGGGAAGCATGTAACACCCTGAACTGTTGTTACTTTCTCCTGAGCATACAAGTGTTGATATGTGATTTCTTGTAAAAGGATGTGTTCCTCGATTGAGAAATCATGCTTGATATGTACTGTATTTCTTTGCAGATCTTTGACTGAGTCAGAATATGATTAGACTCTTTTATCTATTTCATTTTGTATCTGAGTTTAATCTGATCTCGGAATAAATTATAGAGTTATCCATCTATAAGATCTAGTCTTGGATCAGTGGAATTGATCCAAGTAATGCTTTAAGTTTGTTCATGATGATTTAAAATCACAGACCTTGAACAGGTTGCAAGGTTTAGCAGCATTGAATAAGCTAGTCAGGAGTATGACTCAGGTTGATCAAGTGAAATGGATTGGTTCCCGATATCGAAGAATATCTGGAAGGTCTCGATCGTGGACTAGGTAATAATTCGTTTACATACGATTTCGCATGAACAGAGCTAACCTGTTCAAGAAGGTAAGAGGTAGGTCTTTTTCGAGTGTACAGAATGTAGACCAAACTGGAATTATTAAATGATTAGTAACCTAAGACTAAACCTAACCTAGGGGTTAGATTAGTGTTAATCTAACCTAGACCTAGGCTATGTGTTAATGTCCTAAGTTAGTATCTATGTGTAATATGGTTAGAATGAGTATTATCCTAAATTCTAACCTAAGATACTAACCTAACTATGAGCAAGAGTATAAAGGGGCCTATGGAGGGTGCGAACCCATGGCGGCGTTTTCTATGTTATTAAATGCATGGGATAAGGATGAGGGACAGGTCGTGGCGGAGGTTTTGGGGACGGCTAATCAGTGCCGACGTGGTGGCAGTCGCCAAAGCGGAAATGAACTTGGGATTTTGTTTGACTATATCGCCATTCGCGGTCGGTGGAAGTGGAGTTTTAGCGGGAAAGTTGGTTTAATTGCATTCAATATTCTCGGTAGTCGAGCTCGGAACTCGCGAGAAGGCATGCAAACAGGAAGTTTGTTGGTTTGTTTGGCTTGTCGCGATTTTCGGGTTTCTCTCTGCCTGTTCACTGGTTCTTCGCACCAGTCTTCTCTGTGTTGCATGGCAAGTATGAACTTATCTAGCTCTTTTCTCTGTCAAGGAGGATATATATGTGATGGAGATAGCAAAATTTTGTTGGTCGCTCTAACTTGGAAAAGGAAAAGAAAGTCTGAGCTCTTCCAGTGGTCTGCTTCGGAAATTTGAGCAAAAATCCAGGCATGTTAGGCCCTAACCTTTAAAAATCTTACTGTCTTTCAAGTGATTTCATTAGAACAACTCTGTTCAAATGTTTTGAGAAAATAGATGATTTTCTATGAAGGTCTTGTTTGATTTTGGTACTGTATCTCTTCTGGTTCGAAATTTTCATTTATCCTTTGATGGGTGTTTATTAAATTCGAACTGTAGCATTAATTACTTGTGTTTGCATTCTGGCTTAATTATGCAAAACATGTGAAATGTAAGATTGCTCGGCCTGTTCGGCGTGAGCCCATGAATCGTTCCTGTGATGGGTATAGGCCATTGATTGTCTGTCGATTTTTGGTCGTTGATTCTTGTTTTGGAAACAGTCGGAAGAAATATTGATGGAACTGTTTGTTTGTTCAGTATTATGAAATCATTGTAAGCTCTGTCGTGGGTTTTAATGACAGTGGCTAATGATACTTTTTGGTTTCGTTCTGTCTTTTAAAATTGTTTAGGAACAGGTAACTATTGTGTTACAGTTTTCCTTTCGACTCGGTGGTAGTTGTTTTTCCTTGTTATTTTGGTAACGGGATCTAACCCGTTGACAGTGTACAGTATGGATATATGTATTTTATTCGGACGACTCTGTTGAGTCCATTGAATGATTCATATTGTGGACCACTGTTGAACTTCGTTTGAATATCTATTTGGATACTGGTAATTTGATTTTGTACTCGAAGAGTAACGGGTAGCACGACCTTTGTTATTTTACCTTTGTGTTGCAAGAATTTGTGGTTTAAACTCTTTGGATGAAATTCTACGTTTCTTTCCTGTGCCATCTTGTGCGAAATGTTGGTAAGGGTACCGTTGGATTCCTTGTTTTGGAATTTCAGTATTCTGGTTCGTTTTTGCCTGATTATAATGTTGCCATTGTTGGCACGGATGGATTTATCATCTTACATTATTTTGGTTACTGTTGTTAGGACTCAGTTGAATTCTTGACAGATGGACAGTGTAACTGTTTCAATTAGGACTGTTGGGTTTATTATCGTTGTTTGACCTGTGGAGGGTATCTTGTTTCTTTTGGCTTCTGTATAAGCCTGAGATTGAACTCGTGATGTTTATTTGGCCTTGATGGATTTCTGTGAATAGTTTGACATCTTGTATATCGGCTTTATGATATAGGTCATGGATAATAACCCGTAACAGTATGCAATTGTTTGACTTGTTACCACTGTTGGAATCATTTGAATTCTTGGATGGTAACTTGTATTTCTGTCTCTTATTGAACCTAATACTTGGACACTGTCGTTTGTCACTGTTTGAGTTCCTTGAGTATGGATAATTATTTCGTGTTCTGGCTCTGTTGAGGTGAGTCGCGAATACCATACTTTAGACTTGCATGCGCCAAGGTAAGAATAGATTGGTTGTATTCCTTTCCGTTTACTCCTGTCTGAGTGAGACTGAGCATGTTTCGGTATTACTGTGTGGTCATCTTGGCATAGTCTTTAGGAAACCTCAAATTGCTTAATGCAATGAAGTCTGTTGTTTACAGCTTTATGCTAAAAGTTCTTTGATTTCAACTTGTGTTGAAAAGCCATACTGTGTATAAAAGGAACCAGTGTTGGGCTTAAGGTTGATATATGGGATTGTTGATGTGTTATTGCTGTCATGACAGGAGTTTTGTTGTGTTTTATTTCTTGATTTAAAACAGTGATCCTTCTTGTGGCTTGTCGGACTTGTTCATATACATACTGGGTGAATGTTTTTCATATGTGTAGACAGTACAGTAATGAACTTATGTGAAAGGAAGTATGAATGATTTGGTTCTTTCTCTTCTTTTATTTTAATATTTGTTGATATCTGTCTAACAGTGGGAATTGTTTTGTAACATATTGGTGGAATTACGAACTGTTATGATATTTTCCTTTTTGGATGAATGAAACGATCTGCCCAATGTTGTGATTTTGGATTCAATGATTGTTTGTATACATTCGTCCCTTGATTCTTAATATTCGATGAAATATTTGAGAAGTGTTTAGGACTATTCTGTAACGGTGATAGAGTTACATAATCGTAGTCATTTTGGATTACAAAGGAATAGTCTGAATCATGTTTACTTGTTTGGATTATTGATATCATTTAAACAGGGTGTTTAATGAAAACAATTGATGGATTGCAATTGTTTTAAAAGTTAGTGCTTATCATGCTCAGTTCATTGAACTGACTCATGTTGACTATTTTGCAGATGGTTGCCGTAAGTGGTAAAAGCAATGCAGATCTGACAGGATGATCAGATTATTTAATTTGTTTCATAATGAATTACAGCTTGATTATATAAATGTACTGTATGTGGAAAGATGTTTCTTTTCCGTTAAGCATTGTATCAAGTATGCTGTTTGCATAAAATGTAATTGTATAATTTTGAAAGGAATGGAAATAAGTGTTTGATACTTATGTATTGTATTCTATTTCTGATAGTTGACCTTCTTCGGTTTATATACCGGAATGGCAATGATATCTTTGTAAAATTTTGGATGCTTTTGTGATTAACTATGAAAGCTTACAAGAAAATGTGGTTGAATTCATATGAGTGTTTAGCAGATCTTATTGTTCTAGCGAAAGCAATATTGAATTTAAATAATTGTCTTTCTAAAAGATAGGTTAAAAATGAACCTAAGCAGAACGCTAAACAAGCTGGATTAAATTACTAATCCCTAGTCCTGAGTATGACAGGACAATATTAAATTGGATTCTTAATCATTTATATCCTTATACTAATAAGTATGATATAAATTTAGTTAAGAGAACTGATATAAATCAAATGAAGTTCGGATGGCAATCTCATGTGAAGGGTATGAGATATTGTCCAATTCTGTTGTTTAGAAACAGGTGTATTCTAATGACTCCTTGATGAGAGTTTGACCTTAATACCTCTACCATGTAATGGGTTTTATAGAGGAGGGTCGTCTTAAGATGAAGAATCCAGGGATCGGGAAAGGCTAACCTTAGGGAAAAGTCTTTAAAGTAATTTAAACTCAAGTGCGTAACGCATGTTGTTAAGTAGATCTTTTCGAGGCGGATTTAAAGGTTGACGACACAAGTCAACTGCAGGGTTGTACCTCCGAGAAGATTAGGATCTTCTCGAAGTTACAACAATGCAGGAGACTTCTGGTGACACCCTTTGCATTGATCGCTAAGATTTACACTTTGTTCTCGCACGAGTTACTCAGGGTCCGATTATGAACGTGGTCATGTTATAAGGCTGCCTAGGAGATTCGGGGTATCATGACACACTGGTTGAACTGCAAGGTTGAACCAGTATGTCACCATATCCCTAATCCTCGTGGGCATCCATATAACATTATCACCTTGATAATCTACCTCCGAGTGATTCGTTTGTGAAAGGAAGGACTGACAGTAGTCAGTGTAAGACATTCTATATAACATAAGAATGGGGTGAAGGACGTATTCCAGATTGACGAGTATGCCGTTAAGGAATACGAGACATAAACAGTATGTTTCAAATCTTTGGCCAAAGTATCGCAAGCTGCTGATTGCGTTGTCCTAATTCACCTAGTCTAAGGGATGAGATGCCGATGAATAATGGTAACAATTATTCAGTTAGGTTCCTTGGACAGAGCATTCTGAATCCCAGAATAGGGAAGAGAACCACAAGAGTGAAGGGTTAAGTAATAACGCCAACTCTTATTACTCATGAATAGATCGGTAGATTACCGAGTCATGGAATGAATAGATCGGAAGTAATCCGAGTCATTACAGCTGCATATGGTTGTCTGTTATATGAATGGTTATTTGATTTGTGAGTTCTAAATTATGTATTTAGAACCAGAATGCATTTATCAAAAAAAAAAAAAATCGACTTGTTCTATTGTCTAAAATGAGGATGACCAGATCCATGAGGACATTGATCATGGGGTACGCGTAGATGGAGGTGCGCGTGGAAGGGGATTTTTCGAGAGGATTCCATGGTCATGGTAACTCACGAAGGAGGAAGAAGTGAGTTCCCACATGGAACCTATTTTAATTTTGGGTCTATAGAGGATTACAATCGAGAGTGCCCTGGACTTGTTGTAGTGCTCATGGTGCGGGAAGAAACACAAGTATGAGGAGTGCCCTCAATTATTTTAGCACAAGAATTAGCAACACCAGTAAAGACAATGGTACTGTAATAGTAAGCATTAAAAAGAAGGACACATAATGGATGCCACATGTAACATGTGATGCATGCTTAGAAACTATTATGGTAACAACAAGAGCATGGACCACGTGTGCAAAGGAAATACCAAGGTATAAGAACTCGTTTTCAACGGAAGAAGTGGTACATAAGAAGTACCCAGACCCTGCACATCAAAAGGAGGCACATCAAGATACCATGGATGTCATTTAAAGTTTACAGGGATAAATCCAGTGTCTAAAGGAGTATTCCAGGAGGGAGGAGCAAAGAAGGAAGGTCAAGGTGGTGAGAGATGACCTGGATGAGGTCAAGGAAGTATGTAAAATGCTAAGGTAAGAGAATATTATTCCCCTACTAGGAGCATGGTTGAGAGAGAAGGTACCATGCACCGGATAAGACCATGAGAGGTAGTTCTTGCATGTAAACCTTCCCTCTCACAACCTTGACTATGATAGAGATATCATGTTAAATGCAATCATGGATGGATGGGTCCTTAGTAATATCCTCATTGACACATGCATAGAGGTCAATGTTCTCAAATTGAATGCATGGCATCAAATGGGAAGTCCTACATTATAGTCTTCTTTGAATGCATTGTATATGGAAAACAAAACAAAGGCAATGCCCATTAGTGTCTTAAAGGATGTAGCTATCACCATTCAAGGAGCTAAGTTTACTAGGGACTTTGAAGTCTTAGCACTTGCCGAGGTAGACAATTTCCCAGCACTACTTGGGCACCCATGGTGCTATAAGAACAATGTGGATCTTTAGTTCAAAAAAGGGTACATTAGCTTTGAAAATGAGGAGGAATGGGTCATCATACCCCTGGTTGATGGGAAGTCAACACCCTATACTAAACCTTTGGGAGAAGAGGTCTTGGATAGAATATATGTGTGCTCAATCAGGGATCTAGAGATAATCCATCCTACTAATGGAATTATCCAATTTGAGGATGCTCAGTTGGTAAGTGACACCACTAGTCTAGCATGTGATAATTGGGCACATGGAACCTATGAGTTGATTAGATGACATTTAAGAGGATCGGTGACAAAGGTGAAAAAGGCACACATAGTCCGGTGCCTAGGAGGAAAGGAGCTACCTAAGTACTCAAGAGGAGCCTCCCTTGAGGTCTTTTTGTAGAAGATGGAAGCTTAGTGGAAGGAGGAAAATGAAATAAGGGGGATGTTAAGTTACATCCTACTAGGAACTGTTGTGTGTTGGTGGGAAACACATCGAGATAATCTCTTGGAATGGCGCGAAGTGAGAATTTCCTTTTCTATTCATTTCTCTAGAAGCCACGTGCCCACCACCGTCAAGGACTACCATGGTAAGGAGCTCACCTCTTTCCACATCTATTCCTATAAGATATCCTATAGGGAAGGTGTGCAAGCTTTTCCACCATCCCTTTGGGTACACAAACTATATTTTACACTCGCAGAGTTACACATGTGCATGGTACATCCACTCGAGACTCACCACCAAATAGGGAATTGGCAAAACTAGAAGCTAATCTCATCTAAGCATTTGAGTATCAAGGCACCAAAGCATTGGTGGATAAATCATTATAGGATATGAGTTCCTCGTGATGGGGGATAGTGTAAAGGAAGAGGATAGACTTGTAGAATTGCTAGGAGATCCATGCTTAAAGGGAAAATTTGGTGAAGGTGATTCGATGAGATGTGGTTTAAGTACACATGCATAGAGAAAGAAAAAGGAAAGATGGTCTATGTCGAGACATTGAAGAGATGGAAAAATTAGAGGTTAACCATTTTCTAGGCTTGCGTGAAGTGATGGATAGTTATGATGAAAGAACATGTGCCTATCATGAGCCTTTAAAGACAAAAATATTAATAATAGGTCAAGGGCGGAACCCAAGGAAGCTATCATTGGAGATTATTGATCGAAGAAGGAAGTCTCTAAGATCATTTATCTTTTGCGTGAATTTGAGGATTTATTACCACGCAGGATCATGAACTCAAAGGCATTCACCATTCCTTGGGGGAAATGAAAATTAAGTTGAAGGATGGTATGCACTGTCCGGAAGAGACCATATCAAATGAATCCTAATCTACATATAAAGGTCAAGGAGGAAATAGACAAGATGATAACGTCAGAATCATAGAGTCGTGAAGGAGTCAGAGTGGGTAAGTCCAATGGTGATTAGTATCAAAAAGGATGGAAGGATAAGGATATGTGTTGATTATAGGGATCTGAATGTAGTGTGTGTCATTGATCCCTTCCCAACCCTATTTACTGAAGAAATATTGGAAGGAGTGGTAGGGTGCAAAGTCTACTCTTTCACAGATGGGTTCTCAAAGCTATCACGGTGAGGATTGGAAAGGAAGACTAGAGAAAGACAACCTTCACCACTGAGTGGAGAATTTTTTCCTATACGGTCATGTGATTTGAGTTAAAGAATGCACATGCTATAATCTCATGCATTATAGTGTAGGCCTTCCAAGAATTCATCCACAAGTTTCTCCAAGTCTACCTTGATGATTGGGACTGTGTATGGACTGGTCAAGGACGATTGTGACAATCTAAGATTGATGTTTGAAAGGTGGCGTAGTTGAGGATATCCCTAAACATCAAGAAGTGTGTATTTTCTACCTGTTTGGGACCTGTTGGGACACATCATATATAAAGAAGGCTTCTTTGGTTAATCGTACTCAAAATTATAGTGATTGTAAGATTGCAAGGATTATTATAAAGAGTGTGACCATTGTCAATGCATTTGCAAGCTAGGATGAAGAGATGAAATGGCTTTTCACCCTATCGCTAGCATTGAACCTTTGAGAAATGGGAAATAGACTTTGTAGGCCGTATTACACCAGCAACGTGTAGGACTAGATCACGCTATGTAATCACCTACACGAACTACTCAACAAGGTGGGTAGAGGTGGCCCCAACTAAAGATTGTACAATAGCTACAACAGAAATATTTTTGTGGGAGAATATTATCACGATGTATGGATTCCCTTTAAGTTTAACCATCGATAGGGGTACACATTTCTTGAATGATACCATGAGGATTCTCATTAGCGAGTTCATGGTGGCTCATCACAAAACTACACCTTATCACCCACAAGAAAATGGAACCACGAAGCATTTAACAAGATATTGAGTCATAACTTGACAAAGATTTGTGATGTTGAAAGACAAGATTGGGATGAAAAAGTATCAACCATATTAGGGGCTTATGGGACAACTTATAAAAGGTTGAACAAAGATGCACCATTTCAATTGGTGTTTAGCGCAAGTTATTCTCGCCGGTTGAGTTCATGTTACCTTCTCTGCAAATAGCATGTACAGGAGGGATGGCTGATGAGCAAGCACTGGAGGAAAGACTTGATAAATTAATGAAGCTAGATGAAATATGATCACTCTCCAGGTGGATCCAGATAGTAGAAAATGCAAAGTAAAAAGTATGGCATGATAGCCACATTAGGAACAAGAAATTTGATGTTGGCCAGATGCTCTTACTGTATGATTCGAAGTTTTTGCACCATCCTGGGAAGTTGAAAGTGCATTGGTTGGGTCCCTACACCATCTCATACATCCTTGATTCGAGTGCATGCCAATTACAAGTGCTAGATGGGATGATATTTCTAGGACAGTTTAATGGGAGTAGGCTAAAGCCCTACTATAAATAAGTCTTCTTGGTGTTTTTAAATAAGGTAGTATTGCTAGTTAGTTTAGAATTTTCTTTAATGCATTTTCCTTTCTTATGTTTCCCTTTCTTGTTGTTGTTTTGTGTTGCACCTTCGGTGTCGAGTAATATCATTACTTTTTGAAGTTTTAACTACGTATAGGACTACACATAATTTTAATGTGGGGTGGAGTGGAAGAAATTGAAGTGTGAAGTGCCGGGAAGGATCAGTATTAGAAATCCTAGTTGACTAGCTCTGTGAAGAAAGTACATGCAAGGAAAGGTGAAAAAGGATAATTGGTGTTAGGATAAGGCTACATTGGGGATCCACGTATAAGAGAAGAAGAAGTGCTAAGTAACAAAAGGTAGGTGAGAGAAAAAATCATGACAGAAGAAGTGCTTTTAGCATTGGTTAAACGCGCGCAAGAGTCTCTTGTTCGGATGGATTGGTTACGCGCCGGAAGGTTGGAGAATCTTCCATGCAAGGTTGGGTGCGTGAGTTAAAACACTAAAGATGGGTTTTTTTAAAAAATATACATTAAGTGTTAAAGTACATTGGTAGGTAAGGTATCATTTAATGTTATAAACTAGGAAAAAGCTATTAAATGAGGGTTGAGGACTTTCATTATTTACTTTTTGTATATGAAGAAAGAATCACTTTTACATCTTTGCAAACTAGGGATTCCAGAACTGATCTATGTGAAGAAAAATTTGAATATTCAAATTTTGAACAACTAGTTTATATTTAGGAATGTTAAAGGATAGAGTCATCGATATACCGAAGGTACATGAGGCCCGAATCGTGTTTGGTGCCGGTATGGGGTGTGGTGTTGTGGCCTACCCCATCAATTCATGTTCCCACAATAATAAGGGAGTCGGTGCTTAGCCAATAGAAGGATAACCAAGGTGATTATACTCGGACAAAAATTGATTCAGCTTCCTTATTAGGTGATAAAATCCCAATAGTTTCACCTTGGTAGGAATGTTTCAATGCAAGTTTTTGTTTAATGTGATTTGGTTGTGTGTGAGAGAGATTAAGTGAATGAAATCAATTAACCACATAATTAGACTATGTGATAAAGAAAGATGAAAGGTTATTTTTAAGCCCTAAAGAAGAATTAATTTTGATGAGAATAGACAACAAAATGCAATGCTTAAAAATAAAAATAAAAGAACAAAATACACTTGTAAAATGCTTCCTTTTAAATTTTTTAATTTTAGATTATTTAGCATAAAGAATAATGAAGTAAGAAAAATCCTCCTAGAGTAGCAACCTATAAGGGTTAGTAGGAAATAGAAGATATGTTGGAACCCCAAAATATTGGCTAAGTACAAAAAGGTACGTAGGCGCGCAAGGCCTAGTTGAAGAAGGGTGCGCAAGGAGAAGGCACGTAGGACAAGGTTTAAGGGAGGGTTTAGGAAAACCCATGTTGCACGCACAGGAAAAGATAAGGTTTCAAGACTTATCCATATTGGGAATTTTGGGTAGGACACAAGAAAAGCATGACCCAACTGCACATGCGGAGTGGATAAGGTGTCATCCTGGCAACGTGATGCCCACGAAAGGAATATGCCTTGTGATAGAAGGTTCTAGAAGACATCATGGAAAAAGTGGAGAGCTCAGGCCTGGAGAAGCATGCTCCCATGGAGGACCACTTTCAGAAACTTAGCATTGGATCTGAGTTCGTAGAAGGATGAGTTAGCACTTTGGGATTCCTATATATGCGAGTGCCTGTTGGCAAAAATGGAAGATAATAGAGGATCTCTCGCATAAATACGTGAGAACTCAATGGGATTGGGTAGAGGATATATAAAGGATTAATTTATTAAGGGGTGGGATATAAATTTTTCTTTGTATGGATGAAGGACATGATCCTTGCTCTAATGCATGACTTGATCACCGATCAAGTCATGTGGTAGTCTAATGGATACATTGAATGTAATGAGGTTACAAACATGAATGAGAAGGAGTGTAATTAATTCGGTTCATGTCTATATTTGTTCATTTCTGTTCATGGATGTTATGGAATAGATGTAAATCCTTATGTATTTTCCTTTGTTGTAGTTCTATCTCATTATCCGTAAGTACCCTCTGTTTGGAATGAATACATTTGTGTAGAGTTTGTTCGAGGCCTATGATGATTGTGTGTCTCATTTCCACCTTTATTCATTAAGTTCATGGAATTTATGATGGTTTCCACTTAACTCACATAAAAGAAGAGACTCGGATCCCACGTGCCTCGGGTGAGCACCCACCGCCCACTGGGTGATAGGCCGATGCGCATGGGATTTATTTCCTTTGTGATGGGTGTAAAAATTACTACAGGATAGAAAAGAAAAAATGTATGTTAGAGGATGACTAAGTGAGTAATTAGAAGAAATCGCGAGAGATCTTTAGTGATTGAAAGGAATCACTCGGAGATACACCCCAATCACTAGAGATTTAATAGGATCACTAGAGATTATAGACAAGAAGGCCTAGATGAATGAAAAATTAAATTAAATGAAATAAAAAGGGACTCGCATCCCATTGGGCATTCCATAATGTTCAAGATATTTTTCTTTCCAAATTTAACTTAGTGAAGTGAAATAACAAAAAAATTAACCTCAAAAGATGGTGAGGTTTACCAATACTGCGATGACCGATACTAATACCGATATTTTATGGATGAATGAAATAAATAGATCCAAACGAGTGCATAAGTACTTCCTTCCAATGGTATAGGTCACCTGTAATGAACAAACACTCATAAAAATATAAGATTAGATAAATATATGGTAGATTTCCTGGAAAAGGAAATTCCCCATGCATCAATGGACTTCTTTACGAGGATTTTAATTTGTGTACAAGAAATCCATGTGATATTGATGAGATAAAATGATAAAACTGACTATATAGCCAATAATGAAATGATAAAGATACTAACATGGTCAAAGGCTATATGATCGTCTAGTGGTGATACGGTCCAATGAGAGTATAGGAAGCAAAAATGGCTCAAAGGAGAAAGGATGTAGATAATTATGTACTCATAAATGTGAGCATGTTGATAGATTTTCTTGAGATAACTAATTTAGTGCTATATATGGCTCAAGGGAGCTTGATATGACTAGTTAGACACTGCAAGGGCACAATGACAATAAGCGACATGATCTGGATGTCTGAAAAGAAATGTTAGAGTTCATATCATCGACAAATAGAGATTATTAGTGATTAAGGCCAATCCCTGGTGATTGGGTCCAATCGACAGTGATTAGGATTATTACTAGTGATTGCTATGGAATTGTACATGCTAATAAAACATGGGATAAGGTTGATTGAAGCTTATAAAGGACAAATAAATGAGATGATAATACAAAAGGGAAGGTACATACCTTGTATCAGTTGATGAATGAAGCTAATAGGATGGAATGGCTGGAGAGAAGGATTTTGTAGATGCCAAAAGATTGTTGAGTTGGGGATTTTATTTTTTGAGTGACCTCCAAGGGTTAAAGAAGAGAAAATTCTTGTCTTTTGATGATTTTGATATGAATTTGACTTTGTAAGAGGGCTATGATATAACAAGATTACAAGGTGAATACCTTGATAACCATTCAATTAACAAGTCAAAATGGAGGAGGCTTCTAGCTAACCTAAAATGATAGCCCTAAACTCATTTATATAAGCTTGCCGCCGACATGAGATTATCATCGGCAATTGGTAGGATCGCTAGTGATCCGGTCTTTATGAGGAAAATTTGATACCGCCTCCTAAATCAATATATTTTTATTTTTACAAAGGATATATGTTGGAAAGAGTTTATACAGGTCGGGAGGTTGTGAAATGGTTATTAAGTTAATTATTTTGTTTTTTATTTGATTTTGGTTTCTAAGTGGTTTGGGTGGTTTATGAGAGGATAAAATAATATTTTATAGTTGTAGAATGATATTTACGAGGAGTAAACATGATGGGGAGAAATAAGACTTAAGATAAAGGTTTAATAAATAATATGATAGTGATGTGATAATGCAAGGGTGCTAGTAGATACAGAAACAAGGATTAGCAATGCTAATTTTAGGTGTCTACACATTCCAAACAAACAAGGAAAGGAAACAATACCAAAAATTAATCAAAAACTTATAAAAACCCATGAGAAAGATAGAACATATCAAAGAAAGAAATGGATTTGTAGGAAAATCAGGAAAATACATTGAAAACACCAAGAAATTTAATGTCGGAAGAAGGAGGTCTATAAGCATGTTTGCAAGATTAAATTTGAATTTGTAAAAGTGAAAATGACATGGAAAATATGACTATTTATAACCCAACCCACATTGATCACATGGGTGGGACTTAAAGTGACTTTGAAATTAATGCATTGACCTGGGGTGGTAAATTGACTACACTCGACATGACATGTTTTCATGTAATTGGGTTTCAAAAAATCAACACAAAGGATTCTAATTATTTTTGGGGATTTATACTTGGTTTACACAAAACTTGATTTTGTGAAAACATTTTTAGATTATTCTAACCCCGAAAAACTAACATAAATTCAGGTTTAGAGAGCACCTAACATACGACATGTTTATACCCACAGATGTTTCAATGTATGATAAGTCTATAAAACAAGATACACTAAAATGTTTCATATTTTTGTTTTGGAAAACATCGAAGATAAAGAATTTTTTAACCACTAAATATTCTAATGCTTTTAAAACCTGAAACCTTAAATTATCTAGTGTGTTGGGTTTCAGGGTTTGGGAAGCATATGATAATTGACATGCAAATATGCATGGTGATCCTGAATCCCAAAAAACACTTAGAAAAGACACTTTGGGGTAAAATTTTATATTTGTTGGGAACATGTGAAATTTTTTAAGGCCTCCAAAGATAATTTTTTTGATTTATTATCATAATTGTATTATAGACATTAAAAAATGGGATAAAAATTATAAACAATGAAACATTATACTATAAGAAATACATGCAAAATGAATTAAAAGTAATACGAGAGATAAGAAACACTAATATAGAAATAAAGGGAACATATGAGCCAAAATGAGAATCGTAATAAATTTTATAATATACATAATATGTTATACCAGAATAAAAGGAAATTATGAATTTACAAGGCTTATAAACACATATATAGGAAATTAGAATATCAGTCCTCAAAATATTATATTATCTTCGAACTTAGCAAGTAACCATTTACAATTAGATATGACTAGTATTTATAGAAAAGAGAATAAATAAAGGGGGAGAAGAAGAACAATATATGATAGAATATCCCAACTTCATCATGCTTCTCTCTTTAAATAATGATGCTAATTAAAAATATTCACTCCAACATCCTTGAATAATATTCCATGAGATATTCATAGCTTTAATTTAACATTAATGATTGAAAATTATCACCACTAACTTCTCGATACAAAATGTACAGATAAAACAAAAGCTAGCACTTATGATTGCTCAATATTATCAAAAAATTGTTCATGGTGACCTAAAACGACCTCCAATAAGAAGTAATCCTTGATATATTTCTAAAAATACTTTGTTTTCTTGATTTAGAGCTTTCAATCAAGATATATGGCCAATAATATATGGATTTGCTTGTTATTCATGATTCAAAACTATAGGGCTACCAATTTTAACCTCAAATCTTCTTATACCACTTGTCTTATCTCCATTGTTAATCTAATTTATTTAGTCCCACTCAATTTTGAGTCCATGTATTAAGTATTAGTATTTGTTTCATTTTTAGGCTCAATGCCATATTGCATCCCATTATTCTTTATGGTATCTAAATTATATCTCAACTGTCTCCCACTACATTCCTTTTCTCATCTCCTCTAGTACATGACTTCCCATGATTGGTCCCTATTGCCAAATCATTTGTTTTTTCTATAGGCCGTGTGGTAGCCCATAATTTTTTATGGATACTAGGTATTTCTCCATGGCCTAGTAAAATTTTTACTT
Source organism: Taxus wallichiana var. yunnanensis (assembly GCA_018340775.1). Classification (NCBI taxonomy): domain Eukaryota; kingdom Viridiplantae; phylum Streptophyta; class Pinopsida; order Cupressales; family Taxaceae; genus Taxus; species Taxus wallichiana. The sequence continues at coordinate 460,847,644 of CM031238.1, read as the reverse complement.
TGAGTAACTCCAACTTATGAAAGCAAACCTTTAGGATTATTTTTTTAATCTAACATTTCCTATTTTGGGATTAGATTTTGTAACATGTGGTAGTATGTGATTTGGTGAAATTTTTTTAATATAGTTGTCTACAAGATCTATAATTGGGGCCTTAGAAAATTTATTATCCTTATAGACTTTTCTATTCCCCGACCATAAGGGATTGGACCATGTCTCAAGACCTAATTGGTATGGGTTTTTCAAATCCTTTCTTTTCATAACTAATATTTTAACTCAGCCAAAATATAATCTAAGTATATCCTTCACTCAATTTAAATAATAAATCACTTTTATATTTAAACCCAAACACTCCACTCATACTTTTGAATGTAATATTAATATCTATAATTAAAAACAAAGGAAAAACCATTATCAAAGCTCCAATGTGAATGTGTAGGTTAGGAAACATAGAAAACTTGACTTTAGAGCTTAAAAAATCCTTGTGAGGATTAAAAAGTAAAAAAAGGTTGATATCCATTGTGGTTTGACTATTAATATGGGAAATAAACCGTTTTGATTGTGAAACTATACGTAGATCAAACTATCTTAGAGTAACCAAAACTCCATAATAAGAGTTCAAAAACGCCCAAGGTAGACTATGAAGTTGTAGGATCTAGACACCAATACCATGCCCAGAGCATTTATGTGATCTCAAATGGATTTCAAAGAATATTAAATTTATAAAAATTATGTCAATGCTTTCAACTTCTCCCAAATCCTAATTAAGTGTCATGAGTTATGCAGATTAGAAAAATACTAAAATTACCAAGGAAACATCAAAATAATTTGATAAAAGAGGGGAAATATATTTGGTTTCTCAAATGGGAAGGTGAATAATTTTGACAATACTATAATCCTGGAACCTTTAAATAGTACCTAAAAAGTTTCCTATAGGGTATTTGTTCTGGTTGTTCCTAGAAAGGTAATTTTTATAGGCTTACACAAGGGATTGATATTTCTATTAGCATTTATGGATAATGGAATCAATTTCAAAATCATTTATAAATAATAAATCAAGGGAATCCTCATTAAGATCCCTAAAATAATTTTTGGAATGACCAATAGTGGTGTGCATTAGAAAAGATATCAAGGTTGAAATAATCCAAGGGTTTTTAGTAGTAGAAAAATATTGAGGGGTAGGAATAACCTATTATAGAAAAGTATGTGACAAGGGTGGGTGGTGTGTTTTATAATAAATAAAACATTGATTGTGATTATGTGTGATATTTTTTCCTTAAGAAATTGTGTTATGTTTGATGGCATTAGATGGTGATTTAAGTGTTCTTGAAGGCTAATATGGTTATTTAAATTATTGTATAAGTTAGTCTAGTTTCTTTTCCTACTCAAAATCCTCTTCTATAATGATGGGAGAGATGGACCAAAACTTATATTGGATATTAGGAATAAGATCCTAGAGTAAGAGCTAAACATTATTTTTATTATCAAGATCAAGGTTGTATTGGTTAGATAAAATCTTGTCACTTTATGAAATTGTGATTTGATTAATTAGGGATTTTTTCAAGTTGATGGATTTTTTAAATGTAATTTCATGAAGTTCATGTTGTTTAAAATTCTTCATCAAATCTTCGAATATATTTTTATATCAGAAATAGAGTGTTAAGGGAGAACATTATACTATTATAAAGGATATATTATGAGGGTTTTGGCTAGGAGTTTAGTTATGGTGTAAATATAATTTTGAGTCCACTCCTTATATACGTTGTCAAAGGTTTTAAGATAGATGGTTAGATAAATTTACCAATCATAATAGATGGTAGGTTATATGCACATATATTCATAGAATATATGTAAGGAGTCAAGGGTTCATTTTATAGTGTTTGAGGCCATTAGTGTAGATTGTAAGGAGGGGAAGGAGCTCCTGTTAGAATCTAGAGGAAAAGGATGTGTCAAATAATTATAAGAACCAATAAATATTTGTGTTGATTAAGAACCCATTTTTTAAATATAATATTTCATTTAAAATATATTATAAGTGGTAAAAGATTGCATAATGGCCATTTAGTCCAACAAGTTGATAATAATGGGATTAAAATCATGTGATGGATTAGGGACAATGAAGGAAGAATTTTTGGTATTATTATTTTTTAGATGAGTTTGTGGGTTTCTTTACTTTTAGGAGGATTATTAGGATTGATGGGTTTCAATTGAGGTTTTAATACTTTATTTTCCATAGGTGTTATCTCAACGTTATTTGATTAATTTACTCTCCTTTTTGGGTTTGAAATATTTTTATTAAGGATAAAGTTTATTTAACTAGGACCCTACCCGATTCTGAGAGAGGCCAAATCCCAGATAGTACATGAAAAAATGAAGAGAAATAAAAATAATGGAGCAAGTTACTAGTTAGCAAACATCCAAACATAGTAGAATGTCACCAAAATGTCAGTAGAAATACAATAGTATGTTAGCAACAATGTAGCAAAAATATGACAAGAACCCAACAGAGAAAAGAGAGACAACCAAATGGTTACTTCACAATATTTTAGAAAATTTTCTTGATGTTTCTAAGCCCCCTATTGATATCTTTGAGCTTTGTTTCATTATTTAAATTCTCCTTCCTTTATGGTCTTCAAGGTGATTGGTGATGAGTGAAAGGGAGTCAATAGTTCCCTTAAGGATGGATAGAACATCACAAAGTGTTTGGATCTAATGTTTTTAAAATCCTTTAAAATATTAGACACCCTTATACTAATTTCATCAACAAGATTTTTGTTTGTTTTACTCCTATCCTTCTATGAATTATTGTCCTAAAGATTTCCCTTGAGTTCATAGACCTATTTGATGATACAATTGATCTTACCATCAAGATCATCTGTAACTTGCATATATAACAATATATGGTTTAGAGGATTTTTCACCCATATAAAAATGCCAAGAATGGCCTCACCTTCATTCTTAATGAGAGGGTAAGGGAGAGTGAACTCTGTAGTAACATGAGAAGCATCCTTTACATTAAAACGGTTTTCCCAAGAAATATCGTGAGATATCTTGTGAGAAGGAGGGGGAAGAATAAGGGATATACAAAGGAAGAGAAGAGGAAGAGGGGGAAGAGATGAGAGGGTTGGTCGTGGGGAAATGGGATCCAAAAGGGCCAAGGATTGGGGGTTGGGATCTAGAAGAGTGGAGTCTAAGTGGGAAGAGATGGGGGTTTGGAGGTGGGGATAGAAGGAGGAATAAAAGAAGAAGGGGATTCAACGGGGGAGGGCCAAAGGTTAAAGATGAAGAATTAAAAGATGAAATCACCTATAAAGTAGTAGAATAATAGAAAGGTGTATAGGATATAAACTTCTCCTAGAACTTTTTCTCCTCCACCTGAATTATCTATATTATATTTGAAAATATTCAAACCTTTTCTATGCAAGCCAATAACCAAAGTAATGGAATCCTCTATGATTTTAAATTATCAACCTTTGTATGTGATTTTCCTATCATTCTAGTTTTTGGAAAAATCTTATGAGAGGTAAAGGTCATGTCCTTTAACTCTCTCCATGAAAGTTTTGAGACCCCCTTTGCTCAGTATGATGAAAATATCATCATTTGTCTTCCACTCGTCAATAATAATAGGATCAAATCTACATATTTGTCCCTCATACTATGAAAATATTTCCAAAAAGAGAAGAGGTTCACACTTGTGTAGCACCTATTTGTAACTTTGGTGATTTCAAAGGAGAGGAAGTGATTATTTAAAGCTCAAGGTAGAATCCTCGACATGAATGAAATTAGAGTCACATATGGATTAAATGGCTTGTTCATTGTTGAAAATGAATGAAATGTTGCTAGAGGGATATTATCAACAGTCCACACTTGATAATCATTAAGATTTACTGCATTATTTGACATCAAATTAGCCACTTTATTTCCTTCACGATAAGTGTGTTGAATAACCTTACTAGGAAGGGTGTTAAGGATCTAAATTTCCTCCCTTAAGATATGTTTAATAGTCCAAATCACATGATTTTTTCCATTGAGACAATTGGTTATGTTTAATAAGTCCACCTCTATGATTAAGTTGTTGACATTAATCTTCCTAACAAGCCTAATGCCCCATAATGCAACAAGGGATTCAAAATAATGGTTAGAGTTAATTTTGATAGGACCAACATAAAATCTAATAATTTGACCCTTTTCATTTCTAATAAAACCGACATCCATAGACTTACGGATTGCACTTTGAAGCACCGTCATAGTTAATCTTTAGCCAACCAAAGGGGGTGAAAACACAAAATGAGACACTTTAGAGATTATTTATTCCCGGTCTCATACTACTATTTGTATGGTTTTTAAGTGAAGAAAGTACTAATCAACCCCTTTTTGGAAAAAAATTCTTTATGCCACCATTGCCAACCTTTAGCACGTACTTTCCTAATCTATTTTTGTCATTTTTTTGTCATTCTAGCCTTGCCTAGGGAGCCCATGCTTAAACTGGGGTACCTGCAGGTTTCCTAGTCTTAGTTGGGCCACTCTGATCCTTTTCCCAATTTCCCACCAATTTTTTGGCACTTTCTAGTTGTTTGAGCTTTTCATATTTCTTTTTGTTGGCCTTTTTGGGGTTAATTATGAAATTAGAACAAGAGGACCATATAAATACAAAGTTATGAAACCATAATGAGGGACAAAGCACTAGTCATTACTATCATCACCTAAGGTTGTATCCATCAAAGGATCTATTTGCATCCATCTAGCTCCATCACAAGGCACAATGCTGGTTTATCCACATAACAGTACATAAGAGGAAATTTATTCTATTCCATCCACCATTCTATTGCATTCCTACACATAGTTATATTTTTATACTTCACAAAGTGTGACTAGCACAAGCACATTGTAGTCATTTTTAAGACCTTCTCAAAGAACAAGGAAATCCCATGTGCACCAGCGTATCACCCAGCAAGCTTTGGGAACTCACCCAAGGCATGCGCAGTGTCGAGTCCCTCCTTTATGTGAGTTGTGTGAGAATGCATTACTTGTGACAGAAACTTAAGTGAACAGATTGGAAAGGAACCATACATTCATCTTAGAGCTTAGAATGACTTCTAGACCAATGTATTCATTCATATAAGGAAAGCATTATAGAACATAGATATGAATCATAACAGAAAATAAATGCATAGGGGTTTACACCCACTTATATGAAATATACATATAACCATGTAGTAGAACTGGAACCACACATATATTCATATTAAGCATGTTGATAACCATATTACAATAACTCTCAGGAAATCACAGATTCATATGATAATTCAGATCAATACCATACTAGACTTGGGCCCTTCATAGTAGAAATAAATTTTTTCAAACCCATCCCCTTAGTATAACGTATTCCTACGAGATCCTCTAAACCCAACCTCTGTACCTCTCACAATATTCCTACATGGCTTCACCTCTTTCGCTTCTATATCTTTTTCTATAGTAGGTATTTGTATTTATATCCTTTTCCAACATCTTTAAGCCTTTGCGAGAGTTGTAAATCCATTTCCATGTTTCCAAGGTGGTCCTTCATGGGAGCATGCTTCTTTAGGCTCGAGCTCTCCACTCTTTGCAATGATGGCCTTATAGAATCTTCCATCACTAGGTATATTCCTTGTGGGCACCAAGCTACCAGTGCCGGCACCTTATCCATTCCGCATGCACAGTCGGGTCACAATTTTCTCATGTTTCTATCTAATATGCCAAATATGGCTCGGTCCCAAAACCTTTTCTCTATTTTATGTGCTTTCTCCTTATGCACCCATCTTCAAATATCCTTTGCATACCCACGTGCCTTATTGTACATGGACAATATTATAGGGGCCCAACATTACCCCGCACTACACCTATTATCCATCTGTGGGAAGATTTTCAAAGAATAAAGAATGATCATTCTTGAATGGTTAGGAGAAAGAATAACGTAATGAATATTTTTGGGGAAGAAAGAAATAATGAGGAAGCTGTGATAATTTCTTCAAGAGGAGAGGGAAATATTTATTTAAGTCATCCTCCAACTTATTCTAGGTATCAACCTCACTCTGTCCTTGGTGAAAAAGGTTTCCAACTAGGGAGATCACCTCTTCAAAGCTTATCTGTTCTCCTTGGGTATTCATTGCTTCCATGATCCCCTCTAACTGCTTGCCCAAATCCTCAAGCACGTCCATCATATGATTGATCTGGGGATAGAAATCCTTTAGTGAGTTCTTAATTGAGCCCCATGATGTCTTAATATCCTCGACTTTTTCTTAACTTTGGCTAGAATTTTTCACGTTCACTCTATTCCCGTTGTTTTTCTCTAGAATTCCCCTTACTTTTTGACCAAAATTCTCACCACTCTATCTCTATAGAATTCCTTTAGCATCCATACTTCAATGGCCATGGTGACCAAAATTCTCACCACTCTATCTCTGAGGATGTGTCAATTCCTCTAGGCATTCCGGTGGATCCATACTTTTGTGTAGGTGGCATTAGATTTGGATGCTTCAAGAAAATGGCATATGTGGTCATCTCTACTTTCTCTTAATTTAATTCTTTCCTTAGTGAGAATGACTAGTTCCTCATGATTTAACTCCTTCATTCTCTTTTCAACCCTTCTTCCCTCTTCTCTAGCTTTGCTTCTAGGAACTTCACTCTTTCATTTCTCCCTAAGATTCGGCTTCTACTTCAACCAAAACTTTATTCAACACGTTACAAATTTATTCATCTGATAGTCATTGAGAATTTACCAAGGGGTTGTCACCTTTTGATTCTGGTACCTTCATTATTGCCCCTTAGCTTACCTCAAATTCTAGTTTGTCAATGTGGGACTCAAATTCCCAAGAAATAAATTTCCTTTTCCAAGGGTATGTACTAGCCTCATCAAATGATGCCATAGCCAAGAGTTCCTCTATTGGCATGGTGCTTTGAAAAAATGCTCACAACACCTTGTTTGGATCATCAATATAGCCCATCCTCTGAACCTGTGGAGTCTCTACACTTTTTCACCCTATGCACGCTACCTTAGGAAATCTCACATCCAAACTGGGATCCCCTCCCATGCTTCCATATTCCTTTTCTATGCTTTCCTCCTTTGTTCCTTCATCACTAGGTCCGTCGTTGCATTCCATCTCTTGTTCCACTAAGTCTTTAATGATCTTGGCTACTTCCTTCTCCGTGGCCTCATTTATCTATTCCTTAGTGAGGCTTGGGGTCCTTTATTCTTTTGTAACTTCCTCACTTATCCCCTATCTTGAGTATCTTCTTCTTCCTTGTTATCCTCCCTTCTGGAAAAGATGTAATTATTTTCTTCTTCCTCTCCTTCCTCCTCCATTTCATGAACCTCATAGATAGGATGACCCTCACCTCTTAGTTAATATTCATCATCATTGTCTCTCTTACCTCTATAGGCATCCAAGATTTATGTGTCCTCTAATTCAATTTCCTGTCACCTTCGCTTCTTCCGATAGGAGACACTACTTCCTTTCCCTCCTCCTCTAGTGACTTCTCCTACATGGAGAGTTCTTCGTGCTTTGACGCTTCTTCCTTTGGAGTTTTTTCCTTCACCAAGTAATTTTTTTCTCCATGTTTTAGTACTAAGCTTGACACTTGTCTCGAGCATTCTTACCGCTTGCATAGCATGAACACTTATTGCTTTCTACACCTCTTCTCTTTCCCTATTCTTTGGTGTGGGCTTCTTTCTTCTGTGGGGTCCTCAGGGATGGTTACATCATTTTATAAGTACACACCCTTCTCAAATTTTGGCCTGATGTGAAGGTATATTCTATCGAATCCCTTCTAGTGATTGGAAAAGTCATTAGTTTCATCATTTGTAACTTGTGAGAGACATATCTCTCCACATATGTGTACTTCTTAGGGTAAACCAACTTTCGCATAGCTCTCGTGGTATTGATCTACTTGATAAGGTTGAACCTTAGTCTTTTTGCTTCTTTAAAGCTATTCACCCCTACTTGGAAATATAGTGCGGTGAAGGAAAAGGGAAGCTTGCACCATGGGATCATATTTTTGTCTGTCAACCCAATTCTCCCAATGCGAAGTTTTGATATACCGGTAATTCTATTTCTCCTTTTATGAGCGCAGTACTGCTATATGGAATCCTCCATTCCATCCTGAACGCATCCCTCATGTGCTTGTACCATTTTTCTAGACGTGCCTTGTGAGTGGTTTAAATGGTCTCACAACTATATTTTGCAAAGCTAGCTTCGTGGGTGAGGGATCCTCTTCGAGTACTCCCAAACAAGCCTTTCGGCCCATCGGGAACTCTGATTTCTAAGAAGACAATTGTGAGGAGAATATTGCCAAATAGTATCTTCTCACATTCTTGCACGCTGCTGATGATTTCATCCATAATGAAATTAAACAATTTGTAGATGCTACCTTCAGATATTTTCTAGCAAATGTTCAAGCATTTCCTTGTTTACTTAAGTCCATCTCTCCTGATCATTGAGCTTGGTTACCAAGCACACAACCATCATCATTATGGGGTCTTAGATCTCAGCGATGTCAAAGTATCATGATAATTTCTTATAGTAAAATGCAGAAATTGTTTCCTTGATGTCCTCCTTGTCACTTAAGTCATCATCAAATTTTTCCCCTTCACAAATAAGGCTAGTGAACTTGGAAATTAGTTAGGGGGTTATGTGCATCTTGTGTCCCTCGAAATAAAAGTGGTATTCATGAACGCGTGCCATTAGCTCTTTGGTAGAGGTTCTCAAGTTTTTCGAAGTATGGAAGTTCATAAATTTGTAGCAACCCTACCTTCTCCAACTTAACCTTTAGCTTGACGACTTTGTAAATGGGCATGCCTTCTAACATTCTCTTATTGGTTAGCCAAACCAAATCCAAAGCCATTTCTTTCTCGATGTGCTAGTGTGGTGATTATAGTCACACACCATCATCTTTCTCAGGTGTGATTCTCATTCTTTTCATAGCAACTGCCCATCTGGGTACTACACTTCCATGTACCATTCTTCATTTGTGTTTACGACGACATCCATTTGCTTCCCCTTACCCTTGCCCTTCTACTTCTTTGGTGAGATGGTTGCTTTCTTTGGTGTCATTATTCTTGTTACGTTATCACTTCAAGTGTCTTTTCCTTGCTCTGCTCTACCACTCAATCCAGCCCCAAGTTCAATTTTTGTGGAAAAATCCTAATTTCATGCCCTAGTCACCAAACCCTAACTAGAAAAACCCTTCCACAAGATAATGCTTTCCTACTTAACTTCTCCATGCCCGTGTACTCCTTTCCTACTGGTTTGTGATTTTACCCTAGCTATACACTTCAGATCTCTCAATAATTTCTTGAACCAAAGATCTTACTTTGGATGCCCTAGTTTACAAGATCTTTCTCCCCTTTGTAAATGTAATGAAAATAATGAATTGCTCGACCTTTTATTCATAGTGTTTATCTTTTCCTAACATTAAATGCTCTCTCACCTACCATTGTACTTCAACCTTAAATGCATTTTTTTCCACTAAGTCAGTCTTGAGTGCTCTGTCATATGTGCCAAAAATTATACACAAACCCCATTACAACCTTCTGGCATGCAAAAATCCAACCTGACTGAAGCCTCTTCCGCACATGTGTTCCTAGTGCCAAAGGCAATTCTTCTATCGTTTTCCTATTTTTTCACTCGCCTACCTCATGTTTTTCCTACGCTCTTCCTTATTTTTGTATGTGGTTTCTTCAAAGTTTCTTGACACCAACCATTTACGTTCATTTCTTCTTTATGCACCTATTACCCTTACACACCTTTATTTCTTTAACCGGGCCATTCACCACAACTTCTCCGGTTCAACTCATATTACGGGCCTATGCTCTGCATCACTCCACCCCACACTAAAATAGATGTGTGGTCCTTTGCACATGCACAACCTTCAAAAAGTAATGTCATTATTAGTGCCTAAGGTGCAAAATAAACAAGAGAACAAATATCAAGAAAGGGAAACACAAGAAAGTTCATTGCATAAAGGAAACGTAAACTCACCGACAACACGACCTTATTTACAAACACCAAGAAGAATTATTTATAGTAGGGCTTTAGCCTACTCCCATTAAAGTGACCTAGTAATCTTGTCCCATCCAAACCTTGTAACTTGAAAGTGCCTAAATGAATAATGTACGATATAAGGTAAGGTCCCTACCAATGGACTTTCAACTTCCTAGGATGGTGCGAGATACTTGGAATCATACAATAAACCAACATCCAAACCTCAAACTTATTGTTCTAATATGGCGATCACGTCGTGCTTTGTGTCTTTCTTTTTCTATCTTTTAAGTCCACCTAGCAAGTGATCACCTTTCATCCAAATGCATTAATTTAATAATTCTTTCTTCCAAAGTGCTTTCTCATTGACTAAACCTCTTATGCGTGCTATATGTAATGCGAAGGTAACATGAATTCAACTGGTAAAACAACCTCCACATTGAACATCAATTAAAATGGTGTGGCCTTGTTCAACCTTTTATAGGTTATCTGTATGCCCATAGGATGGCTGATACCTTATCATCCCAATCTTGTCTTCTGACATCACAGATATTAGTTAATGTATGACTTAGTATTTTGTTAAATTCCTCAATGAGTCCTTTTTCCTTAAGGGTGATATGGGGTAGTCTTACGATGGGCCACCATAAATTCTACCAACAAGATCCTAATTGTTTCATTGAGGAAGTGTGTACCCCTATCACTTGTTAAACTTAAAGGGAAACCATATCTACTGATTATATTTTCCCATAAGAATCTAGTGGTTGTCGCCATGGTGTAATCCTTTGTAGGTGCTACCTCTACCCACCATGTTAAATAATTAGTGCAAGTGATGATATACTATGAACCATTCCTTTGCACTACTGGTGAGATTGGTCCTACAAAGTCAATATCCCATTTCTCAAATGGTTTTGTGCTTGTTATTGGTCATAAGGGAATTTCATCCCTTTTACGGAGTTTTTCAAGGCGTTGGAAATGGTCCTAGGCTTACAAAAATCAATAAAATCTTGGTAAATGGATTCCCACCAATGTCCTATGAGCAGAATATTCCACATTGTTGCATTTCTCACATAGTGTTCTCTTGTGATCCCACCATGTGCTTCTTCCATAATTGCAATGCACTCATGTTCTAGCACACATTGGCACAAAACCTCATCATCACCTAATTTTTATAAATCTCCACTAATAAGCATATAGGGTGTGACACATATAGATGACTATTTTCTCTCCATAGCCCTCATCCCTTCTAGTGCCACACTTGTCTTTAAGAACAATATGATATCTCCAAAGTCTGAGGGCACACATCATAATATAAATAGTTTTATGTCTGGCATGGTATCCTCAATGCTTTATGCATCCTCTCCCAAATCAATCCTTAACAAGTGTTTAGGCCCTAATTTTTCTTCCCTAGCTTTACCACCATCGTAAATTTAAATTCCTGAAATAGGAGGACCCAATGACATATTCACCCTTGTAGAATGGGTTTGTTGACTAAGTATTTTAATTCCATGTGATCTATGTAGAATATGAAGGGTGTTTCCATTAGATACTTCCTAAACTTATGCAGCATGTAGATCATTGAAAATGCTTTGCGCTCAATAGTTTTGTAATTTTGATCTGTTGGTGTCAATTTCCTACTTGCAAAGCTTAAGGGATGATCGATAATTCCTTCGCCAAGTTTTTCTAGTACTGCCCCCATTGTTTTCCCTGAGGAATCCACATGCAAATGGAAAGGCTTATCCTAAGAAGGGAAACGTAAAATGTGTGTCGTTATGAGTCTTTCCTTTAAGGTGTCAAATTCCTTGTCTGCACCTCTTCCCAATGAAAGGAACTTTTATGTTTCATTAATTCTTCTAAGGGTATGAAAATTTTGGCATACCCCTTAATGAACTTCCTATAATATCCTATGTGTCCAAGGAATCCAAGCATGGCTCTTTGGCTAGTAGGCTCCCCCAAACCCACAATGACTACAACTTTGGTGGGATCTACTAGTAAGCCTTCTTTACATATGATATGCCCTGATAAGGTTCCAAATGGGGTAGCAAAGACACACTTTTTGATGTCAAGGGATATCCTCAACTATCGACACATTTCAAACATTATTCTCAAGTTATCACAATGGTCCTTGATGAGACCATATACATTCCAATCATCTAAATAGACCTGAAGAAATTTATGGATCAAGTCCTGGAAGGCTTGCACTACAATGTGCGAGAACACATCAGGCATATTATTCAACCCAAAAGGCATGACCATGTAGGAAAAACTTCCCCATTTAGTGGCAAAAGTTGTCTTTCTCTGGTCTTCCTTTGTAATCTGTACCTGGTGGTACCCTAAGAACCCATCCGTGAAGGAGTAGGCTTTGCGCTTGGCCACTCCCTCTAATATTTCTTCAATAAATGGAGTAGGGAAAGGATCAATGACACATACTACATTTAGGTCCCTATAGTCAACATAGATCTTGATCCTCCCATCCTTCTTGATGTTGATGACCATTGGGATTATCCATTCTGACTCTTCAACCACCTCAATGATACCTGATGCTATCATTTTGTCTATCTCTTCCTTAACCCATATGTGCAAATTTGGATTCATCTCGATAAGGTCTCTTCCGAATCAGGCATGCACCTTCTTTTAACTTGATCTTCATTTCTCCCAAGGAATGGTGGACACCTTTGAGTTCATGGTACCCGCGAGGGAACAAATCTTGGAATTTGTGCAACAGATCAATGATCTTTGAAACTTCCTTTTCTGACCAATAGTCATCGATGATAGCCTCTTTAGGTTTGGATTCCATCCCAATGTTAACCTTATTTGTCTTTAAAGGCTCATGACAGGCTCGTGCTTTCACATCAATGTTTCAATGACCTCACGTGTACCCTCCAAATGATCAAAATCCAACGTCTCCATCTCTTCCCCATCTATGACATAGACTAATTTTGCCTTTTCTTTTTCCATACACATGCACTCAAAATGTACTTCCTATGATTATTCCTCATAGAGGCATGTCTTCACATCAAGATTTTCTAGTAATTTCAGTAGCCTATCGTTAACCATGGCACTATCTCCCACTATAAGGTCGTTGATTTTGTGCAACACCTTATCCACTGATGGTTTGGTGCTTCTATACTCAAATGCTTGAATGAGGTCAGCCACCAAATCTTTCCAATTACCTGTTTGACAACACATCTCCCATTGAACATACCATGTGCACGCACATCCTTGCGAGGTGGAATACAACTTGTGTACGCACAAGGAAGGTGGTAATGCTTTTGCGCTTCCCATCCAGGATTCCTCACATGTTTGGATATGAAACAAAGAGTTTTCTTTATAATGGTAGTATTTTATAGTTATGGGAACATTGCTTCTTGAAAACCTTACAGAGAGTGTGATTCTTACCTCATGCCACTCTAGGAGGTTCTCCCGATGTGTATCCCACCAACTGTGTTTTGTAATCTCGAGTAGGTTATAGATGATCATTCTTCTTCTTTCGTCCTCATTTCTCCACTGGGATTCCATTTCTTGCAGGAAAATATTAAGAAATTCTCCTCCCGAGTAGCTAGGCATATTATTTCCTCCTAGGTGCTTAAATGAGCATGCCTTTGTCACCCTTATTACCGGTTCTTTTAATTATTTCCCAATTAACACATAGGTCTCGTGTGCCCAATTGTCACACGCCACACTAGTGGTATCACTCATGGACTGAGTGTCCTCAAATTGGATGACCCCCTCGTGGGGTGAATTACCTCAGGATCTTTGATGGAGCGCACATAGATTCTATCAAGGAATTCTTCTCCTAATGGCTCTATGTAGGGCACCAAATTCCCATCCGTCAAAGGGATGACCACCCATTCTTCCTTTTTTCAAAACTGATATATCCTTTGTTAAACCTTATGTCAACATTATTCTTGTAACACCATGGGCACCTAAGTAATCTTTGGAAAGTTGTCTCCTTTGGCAAGTGCCAAGAATTCAAAATCTCTGTCAACTTTTCCCCTTAAATGGTGATAATTGCATCCTTCAAAACTTCAATGGGCATTTCCTTAATGTTGTTTGCAATATAAAACACATTTGAAGATGGCTGCAATGTGGGCTTCCCATATGATATCAGGCATCTAAGGTAATAACATTCACTTCTACTCCCGTGTCGATGAAGATATTTCTCAATATCCATCCATCAATAACCACATTCAGAGTAATTTCTTTATCATAGTCAAGGATGTGTGGAGAAATATTTTCATGTAAAAATAGTCTCTCACACTCTACTCTGGCACGTGGTACCTTCTCCCTCAGCCATTCCCAAATCAAGGGAATAATATTCTCTTGCCTCAACATTTTACATACTTCTTTGACCTCATCCAGGTCACTCCTTGGAACCTCATTATCCTTCTATTGACCTACCTTCCTTGATTTCTCCTTGAGACACTGTATCTCCCCTTGTAGATTCCTAATCACATCCACTAGTATCTTGGTATACTTATTTCTGATGAGCGGGGTCAAGAAATTTCCATATAGTGCCTCCTATCTAGACACTAGTGTCCTTGGTCTTGGCATCTCCTTGGTGCGTGTAACCTTTACACGCATTGTCACCAAGCACAAGTTCTAGTTCTAACTCACACTCCAATCTTAGTATCCATAGTGAATCGGCCTTTTTGATGCTCACCATGGCAGTGCCCTTATCTTTCTAGTGCTACTAGTTCATATTATCATAGAGTTCTAGAAACTCTTCATACTTGTGCTTCTTCCCACACCACGAGCATTATAGTAGATCAGGACACTCACATTTAAAATGCTCTATAGATCTAAAATTATAACATGTTCTTTGTGGGAACTCACTTCTCCCTCTGCTACTGGTTACTATTATCCAAAATTCACCCCCCAGGGTAAATTTGATAACATGCATCAAAATACTCAAGTCCCAGGCAAATAGATTGATTCAAGGCAAAAAATCATGTTTCAGGGGTCCCCTCGGCTTTTTTTTCTAACTCTCCTGTCTAAGAAAAAAGAGAAAGTTCTAAAAAAGGGTGAAAAAGTTACAAAAATAGGTGGTCCATGAAGCAAAGGGACATCCGGGCTATGGGGACGCGAGGGACGTGAAAGGGCAAACCGGGTGAAGGAGGAAACAAATCGACTAAGCGCTCGGCACAGTGCACGGTTGGGACATTTGGGCCATGAGGACACGAAGGACATGAACCACCCAGATCGGCCAAAATAGAGAACTTTCGCCTTTGGGACGGTTGGGACATAGGGATGTGTGGGACACGGAGAGCGAAGGAACTAAGAGCCAATCAAATCACGCCATGTGTCTTTGCCTCAAAGAGGGACAGGGAAGCCCGAATCGGGTAGATTGGAGGAATTTGTCCCAGACAGTTTGGGACAACTAGGCCAAAGGGATGCGAGGGACATGAAAATTCGGTAGGCCCGTGGATGAATCGGGAAGCGCCACGTGTTACGAGGGAAGACGTCCAAAATTTCAAAGGGCAAGGTTTGAAGCGTTGGCCCGAGCCAATAAAAAGAGGACACATGTCACGAGGAGAAGGGAATGCGGAGCTCGGGGAGGAATTAGAGAATTTGGAAAAAGTTTTGGCCAAAAACTAAAAGGTAAAGGATGACCCTGTGCCCTTGTCCTCCAATTAGATCATGCCACGTGTCCTAAGTGGTGGGGGTGCGGGAAAAAATGGGAATTTTTCCAAAATCACAAAAAGTCAAAATTTTCAAGGGAAACCCGTGGGTAAGGGAAGGAGAGAGAATTTCTCATCCAATCAGCGTCCGACACGTGTCGTCGTGGTGTGGCGGAGCATGGGGAAAATTTTCAAAACCCATTTTTACTGTTTTGTGCCCTAAATCTTCAGATCGCCATATCTTTTGATCCAGAGCTCAGATTTGCACGTTCTTTATATCATTGGAAAGATTATAAAATTCTCTACATGAGTCTGGGGTCAATCTTGAATTTTGGTTTAGTATGGAGAGAGAAAGTTAAGAAACGGCTCTGACGTGTGTTCATGGCGAAGTGACATTACGGTGACCAAATTTAATACATAATGGGTCGTATTCTCCTCCAATTTGGTCAAAAATGGTAGGGTATTAGTTTATAAGGTCCTCCATGCTGATTTAATGCATTTACAGTCAATGAGGAATGGGCTCCCATGTTTTGTATGTTTTCTCTCTCCTAGGCTCGACCCATGCAATGTAAAAGCCGAGTTTTGGCTCATTTCAAAAAGGGGGAACAATTTTTGGCATAGCAATCTTCTTCTTTCACCTCTAGCAAGTGATTGGTTGCAAGAATCAAACCTCTTAAAAGGCTGTAACAGGTTTTCTACCTCTCGAGGTTATAATGCGATGGTTTTTGACATTGGAAATGATAATGCAAACTTTGTGAATGGGTTTGAGTCCTTTGTTTGTGTTATTTGCTTCATTTCAGATCCTAAATTATATCTTATTAGCTGTGTATGATTTTATGTTGTAATATTTGGTTTGTGTCTATTTGCATGACAAAAACATTCACTATTCCTTTTGGTGCATCACCATCTTTAGTTAGTTTCAATTTCTACACTTTTATCCCTATCTCCTTACAATTTAGAGTAGGATTAGGATGCGAACCTCTGTAGTTGTGCAAATATAGATCTAAATCGGAGGAGTTTGAGGAAATGACCTCTAATCTAGAGATTCCTCTCTCGGTTTCACAAGTCCCACACTTAGAGAGAGGTTTCCATGTTGTGCAATCACACTGGATGCCCGAAACATCAACCTAGAAGCGATGTGCATCCAGGGTGTCTTTGTGATCTGCAACAATAGTTTTGGCACGCCCAGTGGGACCCTAGAGGTCTCATTTTTACTGCAGCAAAGTTGATGTGCATCTGCTGCAATTTTATTTCTTGAAAAGAGCTATTATTTGCATATCTGGTGACTCCAAGGGGAAGAATCAACTGGTTTCAGTAGTGCAGGCCTGAAAACTTATGAGAAGAGTCACCACAAGGTCAAGAGTTAGAGAAGAAGAAGTGTTGTTTGAATACCTGCAATTATCTCCAAGAAGAAGGAAAAGAGGAAGAAGGATTCAAAGGTCTCCATCTCCACCAAACAGAACTCTCTCAACTCCTCCACCTAGTAGGCCTTTCATTCAGTCAACAAGGGTTTTAAGACCAATTAGAATGGCACAAAACAACCCCTACGTCAACTTCACAGGCAGCAGCCCACTTGCCCTCAATGCACAACATCTAATTCCTATTGCATCCTTGAAGAACATTCCCTACTTCACTGGAGAAAATCAAACTACCCAGGTGATCATGTTAAAGACATTGCTAACCTTTGTGCAATCCATGAAATCAATGAGATGCAAGTGGCTGTCAAGTTACTGGCATCTTCATTCAAGGGTAAAGCATTGTAATGGTTTAGGAGCCTTGGAGCTGGTTCTATCAAAAATTGGAATCAGCTGTGTATAGCACTTCATGAGCAATTTGGAGAAAAGGGAGACAACTTGTCTCTTTTGGAGTAGCTGACAACCATCAAGAGAGCTCCCAATGAGCAGCTGACCGATTTCAACTTCAGATTTCAAAAGACTTGGGAGAGAATTCCAGTGGCAGTCAGGCCAACAGCAGAAGGTGCTTTTCTCTACTATCTCAAAGCTCTAAATTTTGATATTTCTATGTTAATTCAGTCCATGG
This sequence comes from Taxus wallichiana var. yunnanensis, assembly GCA_018340775.1. NCBI lineage: Eukaryota > Viridiplantae > Streptophyta > Pinopsida > Cupressales > Taxaceae > Taxus > Taxus wallichiana. Next base: position 460,829,973 of record CM031238.1, on the reverse strand, counting down.
GAGGCATAACTATCCCTATGGCTTATAGCATTTCCATTAGGGCTGAAAATTGTTTGATCCAAGCTGGCAAACTTGCCCCTAGACCTCCCATGCCATTATTTCCAAGCTTAGAGAGTCCAAACACCAATCAAGCACCTAATTTGGCTCCTTCTCCCACTCCTAGAAATCAGAGTTCAAATGAAGCTTCCACTTCATCTCCAAGTGCCCCAAATGAGCTTCAAGAAGTCATGAAGCAATTGCAAAACCTAGGCAATGAGCTGGTTACTCTCAAAAGGCAGCAGGCCCAAGGTTTTAGACCTTCTTATCAACCCCAAGCTCAGCCTAACAGGCAGCCATACCAACCACAAAGGCCACCTAATCCAGTTGCAAATATGAATCAAACAAGGCCTCCTGCCAATAGACCATTTCAGCCCTATAATCCAAATGCCATATCTGCCTCCAAGGCATTGGTGCCAACACAAAACAACATTGCTCAGGAGTATGACTGGTGTTTTCCATGCAATGAGCCTCATAACCAATCCATGTGCTTCAATGGTGCTTTGAATCAAGCACTAATGGTGACAACTACTGGTGTGGAGGGTGAGGGCAGTCAAGGAAACAGTCAACAACAAGAAACATTCCAACAACAATCAGCCCCAAATGACACCACATTGGTAAATTGGCAAGCAGAGGATTTTTGTGGCATGAACCAAGTAGTTTCTCAAGGTGTTGGTGCTAACACAAGGTCAAAAAGGAGGAATTTGGGTGAAGAACAGCCATTAACCCCAACCAATCCACAACCTTCCATGGCTCCACAAATGATTGGCAAGCAAAATCCAATTTCAAATGCACAAGGGCAGCCAAGAACAACCCCTAGGCCAACTCAAATACCAGTTGTTTCTGCCCACGTGCAAGGAGTGAATGTGCAAACCAAGGGATAGAAAAGAGATCCTTCATCACCATTCAGTATCATTGATCAGATGAAGAAGACAAACGTCAATATATCAATGTGGGAATCCCTATCTATCCCAGGCCAAAGAGATCTACTACAAGCTACCATGAAGGACTGGCCAACTTTGAATCAGCAAGTTTAGATGCAAGACAAAGTGCTTACAAATGCTGCCTAGCCTGAGGGAAATCATGGAGGATAGCAAGGTAAAATGTTGAAACCCCCTCCTTTCTATGTTTCATTGATCATTGGAAATCAGCTAGTGCACAATTGCATGATAGACTCCGGGGCAAGTAGCTCAGTAATGCCTAAACAAATAGCTGATCAGCTAGGGCTCCAGTATGAAACAATATCCAAAGGGGTAGTGTAGCTAGATGGGACAATAGTAACAACAGTTGGGGTGATTAGGAACTTGAGTCTTACCTTGCATGCATTTCCAAATGTTGTTGTTTTACAAGATGTATCAGTCATAGACCTTCCACAACTCTTTGCCCTATGCTTGTCAAGGGACTTCATAGCCAAGATTGGGGGATATTTTTCTGCTGATTGGTCACACATCTTTGTTCGTAAGCGAGGTATGGAACTAAGGCTAAAATCAGGTCTGAACCTATTGCACATTGAGCATTACACTCCAAGTCAGATTAATGCCAATTGCTCATCATTTGATCAAGAAGACCACCCAAGCACCGATGAGGTTGGCACCAAGGTTGGAAGCATCGGATTTAACTCTTGATGAATGGGCAAACAAGATACATGCTTTTGATCCTTATCAAGAAGTAGAAGAATTTGAGCTAGGGTCTATTGCATACACAAAGAAAATCAGCCTATTCCTAGCATCACCAAGCCAAACCACAAAGATGAAAATGAGGTATGGCAGCTATTTTTGATGGATCAAGGAGTAGACAAGGTGCAGGAGGTGGAGCTATGCTTGTTTCACCTCAAGGAGTAAAGTACTATTCAGCTTTTAGATTTCAGTTTACATGCTCCCATAACACTGCTGAATATGAAGCCTTGGTGCAAGGGATGCATTAGGCAATCAAGAAGAAAATAAAGAACTTACAAGTCTTTGGTGATAGTGAATTGATTGTAAATCAGGTCAAGGGACAGCATGCTACCAAGAATGATCTACTCAAGTGCTACAAGAACAGGGTGTGGGACCTCATGGAATATTTTGAGGGTTTTGGCATCAAATCCATTCCTAGGAAAGAGAATCAAGCTGCTGACAGGCTTGCAGCAGTAGGGGCAGCCTTTGACATTGTGGAAAGCATTCAACAAGACAAGGTACAACCAAACATCCATGTGATTGTGAGGCCTTTAGTGCCAGATAACAATGTTAGTTGGCAAGTGTTTGAGAATGACCAGCAAATCATCCATTTCTTGCAAGAAGAAGCTGAGTTCTCAGCCAAGAATCAAGAGAGATTGGAACAGCAGTATGGTGACCAAGTAGTACAGCTGAGAACTAACAAGCTGCCCAAGGGACTTATCACCTTGGAGTCCATTTTTAACCCCAATGATCAGTTTAGAAAGGAGAAAGAAAACATTCAGGTCAAGAGAGAGGATTTAGTATCCATCTTGGTAGAAGAGAACAAACCATTGCAAATTGGAAGGATGACAACTGAACAAGAAAGGTATGAGTTCATACAACTGTGTCAAGAGTTCCCTAACATGTTTGCTTGGAGCTATGAAGACTTGAAAGGTTTCAATCCCAACTTAGCTCAGCATACCATTGAATTAGATCCAAATACTAAGCCTGTCAGGTAGAAACAAAGACCAGTCAATCCACACATGGAGCCTCTCATGAGGAAAGAATTGGACAAGCTGGTTGAGTCAAGGATCATATTCCCAATCAATCATTCTAGTTGGGTTGCCAACTTAGTTCGATCGAGAAAGAAGAGTGGAGAGATCAGGCGTGTGTTGACTTCAAAGACTTGAATAGAGCCTCTCTCGGGGACCATTACCCACTCCCTTCCATGGAGAAAATCTTGCAAGTGGTGGCTGGCTCGAGAGGTTTTCAATACTTGATGGCTACTCAGGCTATAATTAGATTATGGTGAAGGAAGAAGACCAGTTCAAGACAGCCTTCACAACCAAATGGGGAACTTTTGCATATAGGAAAATGCCATTTGGGCTGTCCAACGCTGGTGCTACCTTCCAAAGGGCAATGGACATGGCATTCAAAGGTTTGATTAACAATGTGGTGCTGATTTACCTTGATGATATCACTATTTTTTCCAAAAATGCAGCAGACCACCTCTATCATTTGAGGCAAGTCTTCACGAGGTGCAGGAGATTTGGAGTGTCTTTGAATCCTAAGAAGTGTATCTTTCTTACACATGAAGGAAATCTCCTTGGCCATATTGTCTCCAAGGAAGGATTAGCAATTGATCCAGAGAGGGTTGAAGCCATAAGAGCACTACCATTGCCAAGCCACAAGAAAGCCCTTCAGAGTTTCTTGGGAAGGATAAACTTTGTTCGGAGGTTTGTCCCAGATTTTGCAGCCCTTGTCAAGCCCATCACCAAAATGTTAAAGAAGAGCATGGCTTTCAAGTGGACAGCAGAAGGCAAGGAGAGTTTTGAAGCAATCAAAGAAGCCATCTCTCAAGCACCAACTCTCATCAACCTGGACTTCTCCAAGGATTTCATCCTCTATGCATTTGGAGGTAATGACACTATTTCTACCATTTTGGTACAGCAGAACAAGGATAATGATGAGCAGCCAATTGCCTTCTTCAGCCGGAGCCTAGATGACTATGAGGTGAGGTACTCTTTTATTGAGAAGCATGTACTTGTAGTAATCAGAAGCTTGAAGAAATTCAAGCATTTAGTCTCAAACAACAAGGTCTAGTTGCTGGTCTCACATGCTGGGGTCAAGGACTTCCTCCTCAACAAGGATTTGAATGAGAAAAGGGTAGGTTGGATCACCCATGTCATGGAGTATGACATTGAGATCAAGATCACCAAGCTGGTAAGAGGGAAAGGATTGTGTGAGCAGCTGGTTTTGGGGAAGCAAAAAGAAGTATGCAATGAAGAAGAGGCTGTTTTGACAGTCCAGGACAGCCATGAGCCAAGTGGCAATCAAGAAGAAGACAATGTTGCCCCCACTCCTTGCTGGACCCAAGGCATTATACACTTCCTAGGCACAGGCCTATGCCCTCCGGAGATGAACAAGACCCAAAGGAGACACTTCATATTGCAAGTTATTCCATATGCCATTGTTGATGGAGTTTTGTTCAAGAAAGATGTAAATGGAGTGCTGCTGAGATGCATTAGCACAAATCAGATTCAAAGGGTGTTGGAAGAGTTCCATGGTGGACCAGCTGGTGGCCATTTTGCACCAAGAGTGACAGCTCTAAAAATCATGAAGGCTGGTTATTATTGGCCTAAAATCTTCAGTGATTTCTATGCATGGATCAAGAGGTGTAAGAATTGTGCATTCTTCACAAGAAAAGAGAGACTTGCTGCCCTTCCATTACATCCAATCTCAGTTGACCAGCCATTCATGCAATGGGGTTTGGACTTCATTGGAGTCATTAATCCCAATTCAAGCCAAGGGCACAAATGGATTTTGACAGCCACGGACTACTTCACCAAATGGACAGAAGCAGTAGCACTCAAAGAGGCAAATGAGTCTAGCATCTTAGACTTTTATGATGGGATAACAACCAGATTTGGTGTACCTACTACAATAATCTCAGATAATGCATTGGCATTCATTGGATCTAAGGTGACTGAGTGGGCTGTCAAGAACGGTATCTACCTAAGCACTTCATCAAACTATTACCCTCAAGGTAATGGCCAGGCCAAGTCTACAAACAAGAACTTGTTGAGGATCATTAGGAGGACTCTTGACGAGAATCAGAGGTCTTGGCATACTAAACTGAAATCAGCCTTATGGGTTGATAGGATAACTCCCAAAAGATCCATAGGTAACTCTCCATTCAAACTTGTCTATGGGAGAGAGGCAATCTTGCCCATGTCACTTGAGTTGCCAACATTGGAACTCATGAAGTAGCTGGAGTTGCTAGAGTTTGAACCCATGGAGGTGAGGTATGCAGAGTTGATGGAGCTGCAAGAGACCAGAAATCAGGCATCCCAAGCAATGGAAAAGGATCAAGCATTGATCAATAAGACCTTTGATAGGAAGGCCAAGGATAGATCCTTCCGAGTTGGAGATCTAGTGTTGAAATGGGATGTGGATAGAGCAAAACCGGGAAGGCATTCAAAATTTGACGCCATTTGGAGTGGCCCATACATGGTCATGAAGTGCAAGAACAGCAATGCTTTCCAATTGGCCTCATTGGATGGTGAAGAACTGTAGATTCCAGTAAATGGAATCTATCTCAAGCATTGCTTCTAAAGGGAAATTCACTACCTTGTAAATATTAGATTAGATTTTCATTCCTCCAAGTGCTTGTGCACATTGTTTTGCTGTAGGTTAGTTTTGTTTTCCCTAAGTGCTTTGGCATAGCTTGCTATCCATGGAGATGCTTTGCAGTCCTTTCTTCCATCAGGTGATATTCCATCTTCCTCCTTACACATTCTGAGTCAGTTGGGGTTCTAAACAGAATATTTGATGACTCCATGCCCAATGGAATGCTTCTGTGCAACCTGGTCTCTTCCTCTAGAAAGCGAGATGACCCCACTGAGTCACCAAATTGTTATCCAAAATTCACCCCCCAGGGTAAATTTGATAACATGCATCAGAATACTCAAGTCCCAGGCAAATAGATTGATTCAAGGCAAAAAATCATGTTTCTAGGGTCCCCTCGGCTTTTTTCTAACTCTCCTGTCCAAGAAGAAAAGAGCAAGTTCTGAAAAAAGGGTGAAAAAGTTATAAAAAACAAGCTTGGGCTAGAAAAAATCATGAAAATTGGCTAAGTCCTGGTCCAGGTGGCCCTTGGGACAGTTGGGACGTCGGGGCGCGAACCGGCCGAAAAGCCTCTAGGCGGTCCATGAAGCAAAGGGACATCCGGGCCATGGGGACGCGAGGGATGTGAAAGGGCTAAGCGGTGAAGGAGGAAACAAATTGACTAACTGCGAGCAGCACTGGTTGGGACATCGGGCCGTGAGGATGCGAAGGATGCGCACCGCTGGATTGGCGAAGCAGAGAACTTTCGCACTGGGACAGTTGCGACATAGGGATGCATGGGACGCGGAGAGCCGAAGGAGCGAGAGCCAATCAAATCATGCCACGTGTCTTCACCTCAAAGAGGGATAGGGAATCTGAATCGGGTGGATCAAAGGAATTTGTCCCAGACAGTTTGGGACATCTAGGCCAAATGGACACAAGGGACGTAAAAATCAGCGAGGCCAGCGGGACGAATCAGAAACGCCATGTGTCACAAGGGAAGATGTCTAAAATTTCAAAGGGCAAGGTTTGAAGCATTGGCCCAGGCCAATAAAAAGAGGACACGTGTCCTGAGGAGAAGGGGAGTGTGGAGCTCAGGGAGGAATTAGAGAATTTGGCAAAAGTTTTGGCCAAAAACTAAAAGGTAAAGGATGACCCTGCGCCCCGTCCTCCAATCAGATCATGCCACGTGTCCTAAGTGGCGGGGTGCGTGGAAAAAATGGGAAATTTTCCAAAATTACAAAAGTAAAACTTTCAAGGAAACCCACAGGTAAGGGAAGGAGAGAGAATTTCTCATCAATCGGCGTCGACACGTGTCGTCAGGTGGCGAGAGCGGGGAAAATTTTCAAAACCCATTTTTGTCTATTTTGTGCCATAAATCTTCAGATCGCCATATCTTTCGATCCAGAGCTTAGATTTGCACATTATTTATATCATTGGAAAGCTTATAAAATTCTCTACACAATTCCGAGGTCAATCTTGAATTTTGGTTTAGTCTAGAGAGAGAAAGTTAAGAAACGGCTCTGACGCGTGTTCATGGCTAGAAGTGACATTTCAGCGACCAAATTTAATACAGAATGGGTCGCATTCTCCTCCAATTTGGTCAAAAATGGCAGGGTATGGGTTTGTAAGGTCCTCCATGCTAATTTAATGCATTTTCAGTCAATGAGGAATGGGCTCCCACGTTTTTTACATTTTCTCTCTCCTAGGCTCGACCCATGCAATGTAAAAGCTAGTTTTGGCTCATTTCAAAAAGGGGGAACACTTTTTGGCATAGCAATCTTCTTCTTTCACCTCCAGCAAGTGATTGTTGCAAGAATTAGACCTCTTCAAAGATTGTAACAGGTTTTCTACCTCTCTGAGGTTGTAATGCAGTGGTTTTTGACATTGGAAATGATAATGCAAACTTTGTGAATGGGTTTCAGTCCTTTGTTTGTATTATTTGCTTCATTTCAGATCCTAAATTATATCTTATCAGCCTGTGTATGATTTTATGTTGCAATCTTTGGTTTGTGTCTATTTTCATGACAAAAATATTCACCACTCCTTTTGGTGCATCACCATCTTTAGTTAGTTTCAATTTTGCACTTCTATCCCTGTCTCCTTACAATTTAGAGTAGGACTAGGATCTAAACCTCTGTAGTTGTGCAAATATAGATCTAAATCAAAGGAGTTTGAGGAACCAGCCTCTAATCTGGAGATTCCTCTCTCAGTTTCACAAGTCCCACACTTGGAGAGAGGTTTCCATGTTGTGCAATCACACTGGATGCCTAAAACATCAACCTAGAAGCCTGATGTGCATCCGGGGTGTCTTTGTGATCCTGCAACAACAGATTACCATGACCAAAAACTCCTCTGTGAAAACCTCTTCCATGTGCCCCTCCATCTACATTACCCTTCATAACGTTGGTCATCATCCTTAGAACTACTAGCAAGGCTAATCTGGCATACACCCAGATCAATAACATCATGGATCTGATCAATCAGTCTGTAGTCCTTAGTGTCATGGGTTGTAGAGGTTCATATCTTGCAAAAGTAGCAAGAAAAATTCTTTCATTACTGTTGGAGTAGAGGGAATCTACTTACGTAATGATCTATAAGTAAGATCTTATAATAAACTGCCATAGTGCACACCAAATTCTGATGGCAACTATCCTATGCATGACCCTTCACTTTTAATTCTATTCACCAGATCCCACTATAGACCTCATGCAATGAGTTTACAGAGAGCTCTTCCAATTGATTGGCCATTATGGTAATTTGGGACTCAAAAATAGACTCACATTAGTTTCCACACTCCCAACAACTTCAGCATGTAAGGAAGCCTCTACAACATCATGTGGGTCAATGAACATTTTATGTCACAATTCCATCCTAAATGAAGTGATCAACCCTCCAACAAACCATTGAGCATGTTGTGAGGGGTGGATGTGATATGAAAATTTATAGATGAGAGTTTTTAACTATGCATTATACTCCCACATGCTCTCTGCTATTCCATGTTGGATCTCCTTCAAGGCACTAATGCTCTTTTGCTTTATCTCTCGAATATTAAACTCGTGAGGAAAGCATTTTTCAATGTTGTATAATCAGAACTATTTAATGGGGGTCATAATTTCTATACCAGCTATGCACACACCCTTGTAATGTAGTTTCAAAATGTCTTACCTTTCGCTCTTGACTAGTGATCCCTTTTGCTTGCCATAGTAACTCACACTTTTGCACATGCTCTACAACATCTTCAATACCCCTATAGTATGGTAATTGCAAAGAAATATCAGAAAAAACTTAGAGGGTGGTTGGGGTCCTTTTCCTCCCAATCCAAAGCTTTGGTTTCTTCTGGTGTTTCTCCCATTATTCCCTCCACCAGATCCACTTGGTGCACAGGGCCTATTCCTCTTGACCCACTAGATCCACTAGATCCACTAGGTCTTGCAGTGGTCATGCCAAGGGTTCCCAACATTGCATTGAACTGCATGTTGATGGTTTCTGATAATGTCCCACTACCAATAGTGTACCCCATGCCACTCCAAGATGCAAGACCGAAGTCTTGTGTATCCACACTTTTCCCAAAAATTCCTGTAAAACAAAAGAATGGTATGTGCATCCATAGAAGTCCGAAACAAGAAATTATATCTCTTGGGCATAGATCAGTCACTTGATACCAACTTAGTTAAAAATAATCTTCCCTTGATCTAAAAACCAAGTTTCGAGGATCGATCGCCAAGTGGTTTCAGATGTGCACCGATGGCTCTTCTTTCTCCACATGAAAATTCTCATCAAAAGTCTAAGGGGATTCTCGTACATGCTTTCAATGATGGGGTAACATAGGTGATCATGCTCCATGTCCTCCATGTGAACTTCAACACCTTCCCGCAACATCTGCCTCCATAGATCCATCACACTTGCTACCTCACATTGTCTAGTCATCTCCCTTTCACGAGCTTCATTATACTTGAGTCGTCTCTCCTCCCTTTCCTTTTCATCCGCAATGTCCTCCATCTTCCTCCACCCTAGCTTCCTTTCCCAGTGCTCAGAGAGCTTAGCTGGCCATGGGGAATGCTTCTAAACTCAAAGTAATGACCAAGATCTTCATAGAGAGGAATAAAACTCAAACTTAGTGATCTCTAGGAAAGAATACGTCGAAATGATGTATTTTAAAGTATAACTAATCAGCACCCTCTTCCACCAGTGATGAATAGCACATGTCCACATCAGATCTACATCCTACAAGCTAGTCATCTTGGGTCCACACATGTGATCTATAGAACTAACTTGATCTATATGTGTATGCTAAGTTGTTCATATAGTTTTACTAGGAAACAGAAAAATAATGTCTCATACAGCTCGTTGTATAGGTTCTCTTCTACCCATCCACTCATACTAAACTTAGGCCCAATGATGAATCTTTGAGAAAAATCATCCTCCATGCTCTTGAACAACATTTCAACACTTTATAAAGTTAGGCATCCTATCATTACACATCACAAAGATAAAACCATAAGCTATTTCTCACAATAATTTCGAGAATAGGGTCCCAGAAATGGAACCAAGATTTAGTCATTTTTAATCCCTCCTCAAAGAACAAGGAAATCCCATGCGTGTTGGCCTATTACCTAGCAGACGCTAGGTGCTCACTCGAGGAACGTGTAGGCACCGAGTCACATCTTTATATGATTTTTGCAAGAATTTATTAATTGTGACAGAAACTTAAGTGAACAGATTGGCAAGGAACCATACATTCATCTTAGAGCTTAGAATGACTTCTAGACCAATGTATTCATTCATATAAGGAAAGCATTATAGAACATAGATATAAATCATAACAGAAAATAAATGCACAAGGGTTTACACCCACTTATATGAAATATACATATAACCATGTAGTATAACTGGAACCACACATATATTCATATTAAGCATGTTGATAACCATACTGCGATAAATCAGGTAATCACAAATTCATATGATAATGTAGATCAATATCATGCATCAGAACTGGACTTGGGCCCTTCATAGTACAAAGAAAAATGTTCAAACCCATCCCCTTAGTACAATGTATTCCTACATATCCTCTAAACCCAACCTATGGAGCTCTTATAGTATTCCTGCATGGCTTCACCTCTTTCTACTTCTATATATTTTTATTTGGAAGGTGCTTGTATTTATAGCCTTTTCCAACATCTTCAATCCTTTTTAGGAGTTGTAGATCAATTTCCAAGTGACCAAGGTGGTCCTCCATGGGAGAATGTTTCTTCATGCTTGATTTCTCTACTCTTTGCAATGATGACCTTCTAGAATCTTCCATCACAAGGTATATTTCTTTCGTGGGCACCAAGCTACCAGGATAGCACCTTATCCATTCCACATACATAGTCGGGTCACACTTTTCTCATGTTCTATCTGATACACCAAATATGGCTAAGTCCCAAAACCTTTGCTCTATCTTGCACGCTTTCTCCTTACACACCCATGTTCAAATAGGCCTTGCACATCCATGCACCTTCTTCTACTTGACCAATATTTTAGGGGCCCAACATGCACGTAGAGTATGAATTCACACATAAGTACATAGAAATACATCGGGTATGAGATGTAGTGCGAGTTCTCAGTTATTAATTCCACCATTACGGTAGGCTGAGGATATTCTAAACCCTTCATATGAATCTTTCTTTTTCTAGGGTTTTATTTTTGTCTTAGGGTTTTATAGGTTTCCTCTTCATCACGCGACTACTTGCGACATCATACGTAATTTAGATACATTACTATGACAGATAGTGATGGATTTTCATCACCTTATAACCCTACAAATATGATATTTTGACCTCCTACATAGACCAAGGTTCCCAGAACATAGAATAGGTTGCCCACCTGGTGCCTTGATCCTCTCCCGTGCATCCCAATCCATTTATATGTCCTAGATCTAAAAGTCTCTAGACCTCAACATAGTCATTTCCTCCTCTTGCTTTTCTAGTCATCTCTACTACATAGTCTAGTAAAGTTTCTTGAATCAAATAAGCTCCTTCCAATCCCTCTTTTCATATTAGGGTTTCTATTTTCATTAGCCTAGTTGCTTGAGTCACTTTATATATTTATTTACTATTTTTATTTATTGTTGTTCCTAGTTAGATTAACATAATAAATCCCCAATTTTATTTAATCATTTTTGTTAACCCACATTTGAATACTCTTAGATGTCTTTTTCTTCTATCATGACTCCTAAGGTCTTTCAAATGTATTTTCTTCAATTTATTCAAATGCACCCATCTTGTAAAGACTCCCTCCAAAAAACCTTATAGACTATGTATCTATCTATCAATATGTTGTCTACTAAAGTCAATTTTATCTTCAATCATCTTTCTAATGAATCTCTTGATTCCAATTCCAATCAATATATGTGCAAATCCATTCAATATCTTCATTAATTATTTCAAGATAAATTTTAGGCTATGAAATCCACCATTACATCTCTAAAATATGATTTCCAAAAACTTAATCATGATTCTCATGATCATGTTTTTCTCCCTCTACATCTCATCTCCATTATATGTCTTCTACATGTGCTCATATTAGTGAACCTCAAATATCCCCACTCCCCACACCTATCAAGTTTTTAATCGATGCTAAGAAACAAGACATTCTTCTAAAACTCATTACACATCAATTAATAATCATGTCATATAATCAATGTTTTCCTCCTTATTGGATTACAAAGTATTAAGGTCTTCCATATTGTAGTTACCATCAAATCAGTGGACATAATGACAATGATTGCTATGCTTTACAAAGAATAATCAAGAATATTGAGCATGAATTTTTCATTTCATTTACCTGTACAACATTTTGTTACATGGTCATCTCCACTTGTTACATCTCAATGGGTTTTTAATCGATTTGTCTAATGAGCATCATTCCATCACTTCTAAGGAAATTCTAGAGCTTCGTAAGAAACCATCCCTCAAAATAATTAAAACACCTCCTCTCGAGTCATCTATGACATCATCAAGTCAAAATAAGTAACCTCTTTTAAAAACCAGTCCACCCTCTTCTCCTATCAAGTCTTCTCGCAATGTCATCAATCCCACATAAAATTCAACCAATCACCTTTTTCAAAGTAATGACTCATTCTACTAATGGCCATGACACATTCCAAATTCTGCCACCATCCCATGGTCCAACAATTTCTTCATCCAACCATTATGTTGGCCCTCTCTCTTATCATGACACAAAAAAACTCTCCCATAATGGCGTGGAACCTCTCACATTTTTTCATAGATATCCATTATCATAAAACACTTGGGGGCATTACATAACCCCCACCCTAGCATTAACACATGTTTCATACTCACATTATAACATAACATCCTTATAACATACACATATTACACATTCATCACATTGCAAACTTTCACACTCAAACTAGTAGCATGATTATGCGATGACATGCTCTTGTGCTTTGGTTCACACTCGACTATTGAGGGAATACTACACATGAACCCCACACACTAACAATAGGAACTACACATTATGTCTATTCACACATCTTATAGTACATATCGCATTTTGCATACTACATCTTCAAGTTCCTCTACATCATTTGTATTTCAACATTTGCACATTTACACATCATACATATTCTACACACCATACTAATATTCATCACATATGTGTCACACTCCTATTTTCTACGAGTCTAGCATTACATAATACTCATCCTACATACTACCTAACACGTAATTCACACTATTGATCTATCTACATATCTTACATTGTATATTATTCCTTACATATTATATAGAACACATGGTCATATCTCATCATTACACATGCTACCTCTTCTACTATGCACTCCACTCATTTCCCTATGAAACACTTTAGTTCCTCGGTTGATACTCTACTTTTGAGGGTTTACAAATCAAATGAAACTTATCATTATTACACATTCATCATTCAACCTTCTATCATATGACATTACTAGGATAGTGGCATACACTTTAGGCTAAATGATAACCTATGCCTTCATCTTATATAAATATATGCTTTATGCTACATCGTCACACTTTTTATCATCTTATTGGCATACACACTTTGACTATAGGGTTGATGAAACTTCATTTCTAGGTCTCATCTTATTAACACACACATACACATTCATCACGGTGTGTTAGACACAACACACACTATTAGACCATATTTCGATGTAACGCACTCTCATTTATGGTTCATTCTTAAGCGCTAAGGGGGAAACTAGATGGACTTAATTGTATATAGTTCCATTCACTGGGGGATACGTGTCTCCTATCATCCATCTTACATTCTATTCCACTCATACACAACATGCTACATATCTAGGTTTCTTTTACCCTTTCTTTAATTTTCTTATATATGGTCATATTATTACACATGCTAGTTAGATCTCTTATATGTCATTTATTTATATGATACACACATGTGCGTTCATTCCTTTCCTTAGTTGTGATCACATATATAGGTATCTTACATGTAGTATGGATGCTCACCTTCTAGCCATCATACATTGGTCCTGGGGCATACACACTCATCTCTAACAAGTGTTATTGTTTCATTTTGTAGTTAACACTCTGTATTACATTGTTATACACACTTTATACATACTTATTATCTTTCTAATATGTTAATGAGTGCTTCATGTGCAATTTTTTTTGTAGGATTACTTGCTCCCATGGTTATCTATTTTTTGTACTTGTTTATCTATTGTTTCCTATTTTATGTGGGCCTTTCCCTTTGTTTGGTGTGCAAACTTGTTTTTTGTATTCAGCCATGATGGCATTATGTGTCATGCGGCATCATGAGTGATGTCCCATGTTTACATCATGATTTTTCTGGATTACTTTGTATTATTGTTTGTTTACATTACTATATTACCGGTACTTTATACATTATTTGCATAGATTATACATTATATTATATATGTGCGCTTGTTCATATTAACACTTATTTTGGATAGCCTCTTGTTTATGTGCACCTTGGTTTCTACCAAGTGCTTTCCTTTCCCCTACACGACAGGAGAGTTACAAAGTTCACGCAGTTGGTCCTCTTCTAGGTCGTATTCTCCTATCGGTGATGTCGCATGCAACCCTAAAGAGGGGGCATATTTTGTGGTTTACATATTATACATCATCTGTTCATTTCATTTCATTTTCTTCCCTTAAAATTTTGGTTTATATAGTTATTGGGTTTGGACTAGTCTACGAACCCTGCGTACATAGTGGATTTTATAGGACATGGTTATCCTTAGAATTGCAGGGGAGCAATTATAGGTTATAGGATACATAAGACTTGTGTTGTACACTAATTAAGCCGAGTGGCATTGGATCACTCAAAAAATGAGGTACTACAAAGATCTCTTCATACATGTTTAACGAAGTAGTTAAAGGTTGGAGGATACAATGGAATTCCTCCCTATACTTCTTGACCTATGGCATCAAATCACCCATAAAACCTAGGACATGATATTGTCTTTCTACACCCTTTCTCTCATTACGAGATCAGTGCACATGTTCCATTTTTCATTTATGTATTTTACATTTACATACACTTACATATATATACATGCATAGTTTACATGAATTTTTACATATATCTATGTGTATTTGACTTCTTGATCATCTTCTCCTGCCTGAGTTACATTTGTAGAAGTAAGTAGTCAACAACAACATTTTGTGGTATCACACACCATACTAGCCATGTATGTACATTACACACATTAAAAGATACACACATGTTTCCGACGTAGGTTCACTCTCATCACTTTTTACAATTTTTGTATCTCTAGTTTCGACACTTCACTATTTTCTCATTCCATACTTTGTCTAGTGCTTGATGTATTTTCTACTACAATCTTCATGAACATTAGGTACACATCTCTATCTACTTTATGTTACTGATATTTCTACTCACCAACATAAAGTGAGGGAAAATATAGACAAAAAATCACACACTTTATAAATTATTTAGTCTCGGTATCATACGACTATTCATATGGTGTTAAGTGAAGAAAGTACTAATTAAACCCCATCTTTCAACCATTTTTCTTTTCTTTTTGTCATCATTACCGACCTTCAACACATACTTACCCAATATATTTTCTTTTTTTTAGATCATTCTATCCTTGACTGGGGCACCCACGCTTATATTGGGGTGCCCGCAGTGCTCTAGTCCTAGTCGAGGCACCTAATTCTTTTCCCACTTTCCCTCTACTTTTTGGAACTTTCTAACCATTTTAGCATTTTATATTTCTTTTGGTTAGCCTTTTCGTGGGGTTAATTATGAAATTAGAACAAGATAGCCATATAAATACAAATTTATGAAACCGTAATGAGGGACCAAACACTAGTCATTACTATCATCACCTAAGGTTGCATTCATCAAAGGCTCCATTTTTATCCATCTAGCTCCATCACAAGGCACAAGGTTAGTCTATCTACATCACACTATATAAGAGGGAAGTTTATTCTATTTCATCCACCATTCTATTACATTTATACACATTCTTATAGATTTTTACTTCTAAAAGTGTGACTTTCACAAGAGAACCTAGGGCATGATTGCACACACAATAACATAGAACTAAGTCGGGTTTGAGATGTAGTGCAACACTTAGTTAGTAAGTCCTTGTGGAAATTTAGGATAGTTTGACCCATTCATATGCATCTTTATTTTTCTAGGGTTTTATTTTTATCTTGGGGGTTTGGTCTCCACTTCATCACCGACTACTAGCGACATCTAACATTGTTAAGATATATTAGTGTGACAGAAAATGAGGGATTTTCATCACCTTGCAACCCTACAAATCTAGTTTTTGGACCTCCTGGATAGACTACGATGCCTAGAATGTAGACTACGACTCCCAAATGTGCCCCGATCCTCTCCTAAACACCCTAATCCACTTAGATTTACTAGATCTACAAGTTTTTAGACCTCGACAAAGTCATTTCCTCCTTATTTTTTTATCGGCTCTATGACATAGTCTAGCAAAGTTTACCAAATCATCTAAGCTCATTCTAACCCCTCTTTACATATTAGGGTTTCTATTTTCATTAGCCTATTTTCTTGGATCATTTTCTATATTTATTTACTATTATTTACTTTTTTCCTAGTTATATTAACTTAATAAATTTCAGTTTTAGTTAATCGAGAGGGTGTCATTTGAAATACTCTCTGCTAAAAATATCTTCCTCTTGAATTGTAACTAAGACAATATTTAGGTTCTGTTTCTCAAGGATTTTTGTATTCTCTAATTTGAAGAGTATTTTTTGGAGGTCTAAATAAAGTAACATTATGTCTACTATCATCAAAAATTCCATTGGTGATTATGAGAAGTGAAGTCTTTTTATCATCAAGTATGGAAGAGTTGCGAGTTTTCCAAATGTTCTAGATAATGTGAGGGAAATAAATGCTCAACAATTTCTTGACAGCCAAATTTTTGGAAGGGAAGTGTAATTTATCCCAAGAAGACACTATAGATATAAGGAAGATCCATTTGATTCCCATGAACCGGAAGAAAACCTTCCAAACAAAAGTGGAAAAAGATAAATGCAAGAAGAGATGGTTGGCAGTATCTTTAGAATTTTTACAAAGAATAGATCTACTAGGTAAGTGTTGTCCCATTTCCACCCAATTTTAAAAATTTAGAGCCTTGTTTTGAATCACAATCAATAATACATGATTGATCTTAGGGGTTATTTCCTTTATCCAAATTTTTTTGTAATCAAAATGGGAAGGTTGTATCTTAGAAAATATTAAGTAACCAAACCTCACCGAGTAGGCTCCATTAAATGTTTTCTCCCAAATAAATTAATCTGGTTCTCCACAAGAGAGAGATGTTGACTACGATAATATTTTGGATCTCCTTTATTTGTTTAGATGTTCACCAAAAAAATACCATTATCTTGAAGTTGAACCCAGGAATTTTTGTTGATATAGTCACTAACTTTTTAACCAACATGTAACTCTTTTAAATTTGAAAAGATTTGGATGGAGCATGATGAAATCTTTGATAGGATTAAATAATGGTGTAATTGGGATGGAGAAGGAACTACTCAATACAGATTAATTTATAAATTCAAAAATGTTAAAAAACAAGTGAGGATATGGAATAAAGAATTTTTGGTAATATATTTGTTAGGAAAAGGAATTAAAGAAAAAACTTCAAGATCTGGAATCTCAAATTACTGCAAAGGGCATGTCATTGGAGGATCAATTAGTGGAAAAAAATATTTTATCTGAGTTTCCTATGGTCTATAGAAGGGAAATTTTTTTCTGGAGGCTTACATCTAGGGAAATTTGGCTGAAAGAGGGAGACAAAAACAAAAAATTCTTTCATATGACCACCATGAAACATAGATCTTGCAATAGGATAACAAAAGTTTCAAAAGGAAATGGTATTTTCATCAAATATCCTAAGGATATAAAGGATGAAGCTCTCAGATTTTATGAAAATTTTCTCAAGGAGAATAGTTCGAGAAAATGAAGAGGCTGCATTTTTTTCTTAGAGGCCATTATAAATGCCATAATAGATGTGTAAAGATTAAAAAAACCTCTCTAAAATAGTCACTTTGGAGGAATTGCAAAAAGCTATTTTTTCTCTTGAAGGGGATAAGGCACCAGGCCCTGATGGTTTTTCTGCTATTTTTTTAGAAGTTTTGGGAAATATGCTCATATGACTTACTAAGGGAAGTGAATGAGTTCTACAAAACTGGTAATCTCTTAAAAGAACTGAATAACACCCACATTGTGCTTGCTCAAAAAAATGGATGCTAAAGATTTTAAGGAATTCCATCCCATTAGTCTAGTTAATGTTATTTATAGAATTTTTACTAAGATTATTTCTACAAGATTCTAGACTATTCTTAATGATATGATTTCAAAGAAATAGAGTGGATTCATAAAAGGTAGGATAATTCAAGATGGGGTGATCATGGTGCATGAGATCATTCATTCTATGGATAATAATAAAAGAGCTAGCATGGTTATGAAACTTGATATGAATAAAGAATTTGAAAAAGTCTCTTGGTATTTTCTTGACAATGTTATGGCTAAATTTGGTTTTCATAATAAATTTAGAAGAATTATTAAGGATTTCATTTCTACATATATATATTTTCTATGGTGGTTAGTGGTGAGTGGTGCGCTTCTTTGCTAGTAGTATGGGATTAAGATAGGGGATCCTATATCCCCTTTGATCTTCATTCTAATGGTGGATAGTCTTAGTAGATCCATTACCAAATCCATTAATGAAGGGATTTTAAAAGGAATTAGGCCTACTTCTACAAACCAAACAACTTCACATAATAAATTTGCAGATGATACAATTCTTCTATTGATGGCCTCTATCCTTTAAGCTAAGGTTATTAAGTCTATTCTAAAATTTTATGAGGTTTCCTCTAAGAAAGAGATAAATTTTGATAAGAGTTCCACCTTATTTTTCAATACTCCTCTGGAAAGATAAAAAATAATTTCTCAAATTCTAGGGTGCAAAATCAATTCCTTACCCACTACATATGTGGGTCTTCCTCTTGGAACAAAAAAATTCTACCACAGTCTGGAATGGTTTACTTGAAAGATTTCAAAAGAAAATGGTTGGTTGGAAAGGGCTCATTGTTTCCAGTGCTGGAAAATGTCTGCTAATCAAAATCACTCTAAAAAATCTACCTATTTACATCATGTCTCTATACAACATTCCGTTTGTCTTTAGGGACAAAGCCGAAAGGATTGAAGCACTTATTATGGCAAGGAACAAAGGAAAGATTCAAACGCTACTTGGTGGCTTGGGATCAAGTATGTACTCCTAAAAGAATCAATGGGATATGCATAAAGGATATTATAAAAATGAATATGGCCTTAATTACAAAAATGGGTTAGAGAATGCTTACTGAGGAGCAACCTTGGATTGATTTAATTAAGGCTAAATATCTAGCTTAGAAAATAGTAACTTCTTTCCTTCATGATGGCCAACTACCTCAAGGTTCTATTTTTTGGAATAATTTGATACAAATCATGAATTTCATCAAACAAGGTTATAAATAGAAAGTGGGAAATGCCAAAGATATTCAATTTTGAAATGATAACTAGACTAGCTTCAATTTAAATGATAAATTTGGTTCTGTCAAAGATATTTTAGAGAAAAATTATGGAACTAAAGTCAAAGACTGCATTGAAATGGAGGGTAATAGAAAAATATGGAAACAACTTAAAGTGGAAAGGAATGAGCTAAATCTCATAATCTCCTCACTTCATGTGTAGCTGGATAACATACCCCTGAATCAAATTGAAGTTAAGGATGAACTTTTTGGAACAACTCATGTGATGGAGAATACACTATCAAATCTGGATATAATTCCTATTTTGAAAACATCCATTGTGATTTCAAATGGAGCAGGATTTGGATGCCAGAGCTAACTCCTAAAATCAATTTCTTCTTTTGGCTTGTTCTTAGAGGAAGAATAATCACAAATGAAAACCTTATCAAGAGAGGCTTTATAATGCCAAATATGTGTTGCC
Source organism: Taxus wallichiana var. yunnanensis (assembly GCA_018340775.1). Lineage (NCBI taxonomy): Eukaryota > Viridiplantae > Streptophyta > Pinopsida > Cupressales > Taxaceae > Taxus > Taxus wallichiana. The sequence continues at coordinate 460,810,156 of CM031238.1, read as the reverse complement.
TATGCAAAAAGAGGCTGAGGACATCAAGCATATTTTTTTACATTGTGAGTACGCTTCAAAGATCTAGAGTTATGCTTTTTCAAAATTCAATGTTTGTTGGATAGTGCCGAAGGAATTTATTTAATATTGGATTTAGTGGGATCCTCATTTTAAGCATTGTATTGTTAGGAGACTTTGGAAACTGGTTACGCCCCATATTATATAGAGAATTTGGAAAGATAGAAATGAAATAATTTTTAGGAATAGCAGACAACCATGCAATAAAATATTTACTAAGATTGGTAATGTAATTAAAGACAATATTGAAAGATTTAAACCTCCCAAGAATAAGAAATATCCTGAAGATGAAGAATTTATTATTTCAAATTGGAATATTGATACCTGAAATGTTCGAAATAAAGAACTTCAAACATTGATAGGTATTCAATTCATTGGATCCCTCCTCCAAACTCTTGGTATAAACTCAATTTTGATGGATCCTCTAAGGGAAACCCAGGGGAAGTTGCTAGTGGAGGAATAATTTGGGATCATAAAGGTTGTTTAGTTGTTTCTTATGCTGGTAGAATGGGTAATTAGACCAATCACTATGCTGAAGCTTTATCAACTTTATGGGGTCTAAGACTTGTTAAGGATTACAACATTCAGAACATAATTGTTGAAGGTGATTCCTTGAATATTATAAATCATCTTTATCGATACACTCTCCAAGTTGGAATATTAAATATTTCATTTAGGAATCTATTAATATATGCCATACCTTCACAAATATTAAAATTGGTCATACTTATAGGGAGGGTAACAAGGCAGCAGAAAACTTAGCTAATTATGTTACTAATAAAATTTTCACCACTTGAGATCATGAAAAAAACATCCCTACGAAAGTCTGATTGGTATTACCTAGGATAGTTATGAGAATTCACATATTATATAGAATATCTAATGATATTATGTGGGATTTAATGGATAAGAAAGATTTCACATGTGATATGATTAATTTTAATTACTACCATCAAATTTTCATGCTCCTCAGACTTGCAGTTGGATGCTTAAAAACTAGTATAGACAAAACAAAAACAACTTTTTCACGGGTGGTTTTCAGTAGGGTAATCGCAGAAATAGTAAAGGAAGAAATATGGGTGGAGGTCTGTGTCAATTAAAGCCCATCTATGATCCCTCTTGGAAGGATAACACTGAGTTGTGGAATTATCTTCAAATGGGGGGCATCTCTAGCTTTATCGAGAAAATCCAAGGTCATGATCAACACATTTCAGTGCATTTTTCCATAGATTGGAAGGACATGAAGGTTAAATATGGAGGGAAAAGAGTGTTGATGAATGAGGAGCTAATTGCAGAGGTTACTGGTCTAGCTTTAGATGGCATCTAATTTTTCAGCAAAAGGGTTGACAAAAATGTTGAAGCAAAGAAGTTTTCTAAAATAGGGAGGAGATCATCTTTGTTATGGTGGCATTAAGGTAAGTTCCATACCAGAACCCTTCAATGAAATTACCAAAATGATGGTGTGGTTTATCTCCCTTGAAGGTCGATACATTATTGTCCCCACCAAACACTTGGTATTCCTTAATCACTTTAGGAGAAATTTTGTTGTTTGCTTCCCGCACTATCTCTTGAATTCTTTGGAGTACTCCATTCTTGACTTTCAAAATCATACTAGGGACATTACCCTCGACAGGGCTCATATTTATCCATCATAATCATTACCCCATAAAATTTCCTATCATTTATGTTTCCCCGGTGCTCTGCCCATTCCCATTCACAATACTCCCACTGCCAACCCAACCAACTCTCCCAGTATCAAAAATGTCAAGACTAAGAACCCTTCACCCCACAAAGTGACCCCACCTCCCTCTGGTCATGTCCTTAGGAGTAACAAGGATATGGAAATGGTTCACAATATTTTGCACATCAAGTAATGTAGGGCAGGAAAATGTTTCTCAATAAGAGAGGAAAATATTCTCCTTAGAATGGAAATGATAGAAAATGAGGTAGAAAGTATTAAGAAAGAGATGCATCAGTTAAATAAGAAAAAGGGGAAAAGAAAGATGAATGAGGATGTGGGTTTTGGCATAGATCAGACTGATGAAATATACAAAAAATTGAACTCCTGGATAATAGACTAGGGAGGTCTAAGGATAGACACGATCACAATATGGCCATCTTCAAAGCTATAAGTGAGTTTCTTGAACAACATGTTAGAAGCATCACAATGTTGAGTGGAGTCCCTGAGGATATTTGGGGTACAAAAAAGGAGAGAAATCAGGTCATCTCGTAGTTGAACGTTAATGATCCAACACATATCACCACTCTGGCACTTTTTACCTCCATACAGATGATCAAATCAAGGATTAAAAGGGCTTCAAAGAAATAATACCTCCTGGGCAGGCTAGAGGAGTTCAAGTTTCTATTTGTTTCTGAAAGTATCCTTCTTTTATGTTGTTTAGTTGTAGTTATATCTATGTCTTACTTTTTATTAGTAGCTTCTCTTTTGAATATTGTTGGACTTATTATAATATTTGGATTAAGATCCTTTTTTTCTTCTTTTTTATGTTGATTTGGCTATTGAGCCTTTTTTGTAACAAGGTATATTCCCTTCAAAATTGTTGGCCTTTATGAAAAAAATTTCCCCAATACGATCCTTAAATTATTCAAATAATTGTTTCACCCGATTCTTAGACATTTCTCGAATATTGATGAAACAAATAGGGTAATGGGCGTAGGAGGAATACCTGTTGGAATGCTGGTTGTTAGGTTGTTACGTACGTATGAATTATGAATCCACAATTGATCATGAGAGCTTCCTTTTGGCTAGGAGTAACTACCTAAAATGGAACACAAGACCACCAAATAAAAGTTAAACAATATGTGCAGTGAACTGACTAGTGTGTGCTAGATCTAGGAAGTGTGATACTTCCTAGATGGATGTCATTCCACTGTTTAAAACAATTCAATGTGAGTAATGAAGTAAATCTTATTGTAATTAAAATTATTTGGGTATCTCATCCAAAATACAATAAGAAAGATCTAGTGTAACAGGCTAATTTAAAATAAGATCCGAAGGTCAAATAACTGGTTCTGGGTCTCTGTAGGTCTAACAGCGGCCTAAGAAAGATCACAGATGAATAAAGGTAATTTGGGAATAGGTGGATAGGTCACTATTCTGGAATCTATTGGTAAATACCGATCTCGATGTCGGTTAAGGGTGACCCATGTCATTTGGGGAGAACCGGTGCGATTCTTATGGAAAGCGAGAATGCCACAAAATGAGTTTTGGGTCTCCCTTGTGATTACACAAAAGACTTGGTTGGCCGGAACGAGGTATTAGGCTATTTGAATTGGAATTGGTGGGGTTTTAATAGGTATATGGAGGGGTGAGTATTAAATGAGGTCAATGGGTGGCTAAGATAACAAAAGGATGAAAATACAATGATGAAATGAATGAACCGAGTAAATTGTTCCACTTACTTGAAATCTGGTCCTAGGTGCCTATGAGTGATGAATGAAGGTGCTTTGGTAAGGGTTGAATGTTTTGACGATCACCAAATGCTGGAAATCTTCTACATGGGCTGCATGTGCATTCCTTTTTTCTTGGTTAGTTCAAATAAGTGTTAGAGTGAGTGTTGGATGGCTGTGCAAGAGAAAATGCTTGATCTCATTCTTTACATACATGTTCTCGTGGAAACTTGCTCTAAAATGATGTGTTATCTCTCAAGAAAATTCCCAATGTTCACCAACCTTGAAAATAAGGTTGTTTTGGGAGTTAAAAGGTGACCGACGGTAGTTCTGGCTTAACTGGAGACGGTTAGGGGTAACCAGGCGTTGGTCAAGGTAGGATTTCCTAGGTTTACTAAACTAGGGAGATCCTCTTGATTTTCTAGGATCTCATGTCATTAACCTATGGATTATATTAGAATCTTCTTGTAAGCATGTGGGAAGGTGGTTAGAGGGAATGTAGGCATTGATTTTTAGGGTTTGGGTAAGTCTTAGTTAGTTATGGCAACTTATTAAGAATAGGTCTTAGGGTGAGTTGGATTGATTAGGTGTCTAGGTGATATGCTTGTGGACATTATCCCAATTAAGATATTTAAATAATAAATTTGTTGAGGATAATGAATTAATTTAATTAAATTAATATTAGTGGGGTGAAGGGGGCCATGGCTAAGTGAATGTGTTCAATGGTGGGGTAAATTAAGGTAATTCCCAATGAAGAGGATAAGGGTTATATGGTATTGATTGATGCATGGGTTCATTACAAACATGGTCATAAGTGAGGACGTGTTTGGGTCCCTTAGTAGTTGCCTCTAAATTGTATAATCTTCTCAACAACTCTTACATGGGACCATTTTTAGGATTAAGCATGAGTGAATTAACATATGAATGTGGACGAGAATGTGTTGGATTGGATTGATGATAATGGAGAGTAGGATGGTCCTATTATGGATGGGCCTAATGTGGGGGTTAATGAGGGCTAGCTTGAGAAGATATCATTTGTAAAGTAGGTTGTGATAAATGGATGTGGGGAGATGTGTAGAGAATTTGGATATGTTGTTGTTGTTTGAAACCACAAGTGCGAGAGGGAGCTTGAATCGGTGCAAATCAAATTTTTAATATTTGAATCCTCTTAATTTTAACTAAGATCAAACCATGAACAAATCAGAATGCATGCAAGAAGAAAAGTGCACAAGACACCAAGTTTATGGTGGGAAATCCTTAAAGGGGAAAGACCCACTAAAATCAAAGTATCTATTAGGAACACCTAATAAAAAGTCTTACAATGATTTCCACCTGTTTGAGTACCCACTCAAACTATGAAGCAACCACTTCCATGTTTTTTCTAGCACCCACTAGACTAATTTAACAAGCTATAACTTGCAAGGAGCTCCTAACCCTATATCCCAAGTACCTACTTAGGAAGCAAACACAATGTCAATAATACAAACTGATAATTTAGTTTTATGTTGCTTACTCAACTAATCATGATCCTTTTCTAGCTCAATATACTTGTCTCACTGATTTTGCATTTCAGTTTTCTTTAACATCTTCCTCTTTGTTCATTGTTTCATTGGTATATGCATTCACTTCTACACAATCACCGTTATCAAATTTCTTGCATATTAAACTTGATTTTATTGCATTCATATGTTATCATGTTTCATGTCTTAACTAAATGTGCATTCACCTATTTACATACATGTATTTCTTTGTTATTGACCATACTTTTCATTTCTCCAGACATATATCATTTTTCTCTGGTTTTCATCACAATCTCTCTATCATATCATCTATTTTTCAACTTGTTTACCTCATTGTTTTTCTATCTTCTTTACATCTGATCTCTTTATCTATTTATTCTATGTCCAGTCTCTTCTTATTCACTATTCACCTAGCACTAATTTTCACACACTACACATTATTCTCACACTATATGTACTTTTTTCTATTTTTCATATCATTTCTTATCTCGATTCCTTGTTTTCTTTGTCTATCTATATTTTCAACTTTTAGTGACATTTGAAGGACTTCCCCTTTTTTAATTTTTATTTACCTACATATTTTCTATATGACCAAGAATTTTCATTGTTATTCAATAAAATATTTTATATCCTTATTCATATCTCTTGAAGTTGAAGGGTTAGAAGGACTAGGTCTTTGATAAAATGACTTTGAGCTTCATCTTCTTGAAGGAGGCAGTTACAAGAAGCTTGATCACTGTCAAAGTATTTTTGAATTATTCAACACATAACTCATTAGATCAAGCAAGTGGATGACTTTTTAACTTGTGTAGAGAATTAAAATACTCCCAAGATCAAACTACATTCACTCTTCAAATTTATACAGGAGGTTCAAGGTCTGCCAAATTGACTATACCACCATTTCACCACTCTTAGAAAATTTGATCTAATTTTTTTCTTAAAGATAAAAGAATTTTTTTCACATGATTTTTAGATAAAAATTTTATCCTAAATGAGTCATATGTTGTTTTCCCTAATACAAAATAGTACAATCCTTGAAATTCACAACCAAATTTAAGATAAGTTCATCCAACATCAAATTGTGACTGTGCTCGACCATTAAAAATTCATCTAAAAGTTCTCTTAGTATACTTCATAAAATCCAAAAACTATTCTTACAACATGCTTGTTTTGATTCAAAGAAATAGCTTTCAAAATTTTATGCAAATTGGTTGGATGAGTTTGGAGAATGAGTCAAAAAACTGTTGAGAAAACCCTAGTTATGTGGAAAGAACCCGAGAATGCTTTTCATGCACTTATTTAAACAATTTCACATGGAATTCAACTGTGAAGTTTTCTGAAGCACCATAACAATTATTACTTCTTGTTCAAACTTATTTGAATCAAGGGGTTTCTTTAAATTTCTTACAAACTACCACTTTGTTATATTGCAGAGATGAAAACTACCTTGCATAGTTTCTTATTTGAGAAAAATGGATTCATGAGTGGTTTAAGTACTCTTTCCCTTAATAGTTACTTGGACCCAAGGATGATTGAGCTTCACATTACAAATATGCACTTCATAGTTTAGGTTGAAGATGGAATTTAGAAAAGTTGATTGATATCCATGTTTCATTGCCATAGGGAACAATTCTTTGCAAAGATATAAGCTTGAACAAACAAGAAATATGTTCTATATCCATTAACTAAGGATAATTCCAATGTAAGTAGTGATTTCTAGATCTTATAAAACTTGTTTCATCACTGTTGGGTTCTCATGCACATAGACTTGAGACAACAACCTTATTTTTTTGTCTGTGAGTGCCATATATTTTCAAGAGGATAAACAACGTTAGTAACTACGTACTAATCAACTCAATATGTCTCAAATATGCCAAGAAGGGTCTCTTTGGTCACAAAAACTATGGAAAGAATAATTTTAGACCATATTTGAGGAAAAAAAACTTGGATCAGTGGCTTCTTGTATATTTTAGGCAGGGTTCATGAGTGCACACTTCGAGGACAGTATAGAGATGACAAAAATATATGCAAATATTTGTTTTCCAAAAAATTTAAATGCTCAAGACACCTTTGTAATTAGATATAGAGAAGGTCTGGCCACTTGATAAATTACCAAAGATCAATAAGCACTCAAATACACCTTGGAGTTCAAAGCACATGCCAAAATGATGAAGAAACACCTCTAAAAATGATGATATATTTTTAACTACACCTCCGTTTGACTTGAAATTTTTTGCGATAGATTTATAGGAAAATTTAATCAAAAAAATACTTCTATTATTTATTTTAAGGAGACTTTATAATTTTTGGGAAGGCTAAGAAGCCATGTAGCTCAAAATGAGCTTTTCAAAAGACATGTTTTACAAAAAGTCACATAACTTGAAAAAATGACCTAAATTTGAATTGAAAATTTTCTTGAAGCATAAATAAACCTTCCTTCATGATATCCTATGATTATTTTGAAAATAATAGGTCTAAATTTTTCTAGCCCATCTCATTCACAACAAATACCATTTTGAGTTCTCAAGTCCATTTCTCACCAACATACAAAACTAACTTGTGGAGCTAAGATGAACCCAAAATTTGCTCACAAATGTTGTAGATACTTTCTAAAAGCATTTCCCATGAATTTTTGGACTTGTACCATTATGTTTCACTTCATTAGGTACACGAAACTACCCTAACATGACACTTTCACTCAACTTTTCAAGACCATGTCTTCTTGAAACGTCATGAAGTCATCTTAAACCTCTAAATAAAAATTTAGAAGAATTTTATTTCACTCTCCATTTTACATCAATACCTTTAACATCAATGAAAATAACTGGTAAATCAATAGGGTGTAATAACTTTGTTATCAAATGAGCGGGGTTAATTAGACTCGAGCGAGAGAAGTGCATGTGAGATTAGAATGTATGAGGTATCAAGAGAGATATTGAAGTCGATATAGGTTGATTGGATAAAATATGGGAGATTTTAAGATTCTGATGAGATTGTGATGAAGAAGGAGATGCGATAAGGATTGATTGATGGGAATCAATTTCTATGGGATGAGGGTGATAGTTTCAAAGGAATCTAGATGTGAAGGATGTTTGTAGGGTTATTAGATGGAATTTTTATAGGGTTGTAGGATTGATTAAAAGGTAGGGGTTCCATAGGGAACAAAAGGTGATCTATATGGCCCTTTTGTGAGCATGTAGGAGCTAAGTGAAGTTGAATAGGGTGTGATAGGTTGATAATATTGATAAGGATTAAATCTTGTGTATGGGATGTTTTGAAATTGACTAGGATGAAAATAAATATATGAAGAAATCAAATATGATTGTAAAAATGAAGCATAAGGGGTAAAATAATATTCTAATATAGAGGGTTGATCCATATTAAATGATAGTTAACTAACTATGATAAAAAAATCCATTACGAGATCTACAAATGTAATAGACAAGTCAAGAAGAAGAATTTTCATTATCTTGATTGGAATTTATATGTGGAGGGAGAGGCATAGTCAGAACCTAATGATATGGTCATTCTAAGGCTAGTTTTAAGAATGTTAAAGGCTAGAGTCATTGATATACCAAGAGGTACATGAGGCACGAACGTGTTGGTGCGAGTGCACGGTGCGTGGTGTTGGGGCCTACCCCATTCATTCATGTACCCGCAGCGATAACAGAGTCAAGTTCTCACCAATAGTGATCGGGGATCATTTCTGAAAGTTCCCTAAACATCTCTAAATGGTGTTAGTGTAGAAGATCATCTTGAGAGCTTTCCAACGACTATGAGAATGCGACAAACGGAAATGGGAGCTCTAGATATGTTCGGTCAAAGTTCGGTCAACGAGAAAGTCAACTATGGTCAACTGGTCAATATTTGGACCAATCGCACTATGACACGTGGCTTGCCAACACTCGTCGAATTCACTCGATTTGCCTATCGGGAGACGACAAGTGGACTACAGGATTATTTCTATTCCACATTGTATGGGTCGAAATAATATTATTTTGGTAAGGTCACTTTTCAAACGCCACATATATATATTAATGTTTTAAACATTAGTATGAACCGCCAAAATCAAATGCATATGTTTTAACCACGTTGCAAGGTGGTGAAGCGGTTGTTAGGGGCTAGACCCATGCGTGGACATCCATGTGGCGAACAAGGTGGTGAAGCGGTGGAGATGGGGTGGTTATGCTCCAACGTGGTCATTGACCACTTCATTGGCACGTGGATAAAGGCTATTTAAAGCCTTAAACAATATTCAGCCGCCTAATGTGGGGTTTATAACCCACTTCACTACAAAAATGTGGGATATCCCACTTACCTTATGCAATCCGCTCCACATGGGTATTAATCCCATTTCATCAAATGCCGCTTATGGGATATTTATCTCATTAAAATATACAATCAGCTAAAATGGGAATTAATCCCATATTATATTCAATCCGCCCATTATTGGGAATTTTGATCCCAAATTACATGGTACGGGCTAGGTTAAAAATAGCCTATGGATGATATTAAATGCATTATTTTTGGGCCCTAATTTTGTATAAATAGGGAACCCATTCTATTATAAACACACAACACGAGCTTATTATTTGTTAAGCTTGTTGTGGACACATTAGTGTAGACACATTACACACACAAACTCGGAGAGAAGCTCATTCCTCCAGTAGCTGGAGGCAAAGTCCGAGCCAAGAGGAGAATGAGAAATTATTGTGGACACATGCTTGGTGACACACAACATGAGCTTGTTATTTGTTAAGCTTGTTGTGGACACACCTTATTGACAGACATTACACACTTAAGCCACGGAGAAGCTCATTGCTAGAGCATGGAACAGTGGACACTAGTGCAATGGAGACACCGATCCCGAGCTTATTATTTGTTAAGCTTATTTGCGTGATGTGTCAACAGGTATTTTTATTGGCCTATTTTTAGGCAATATTAGATGGAATATTTGTGATTGGGAGTGAAATGTAAACTACCCAATAGGCCCATTGAGCCACACTAACTACTTGTAAATCCTGGATTGTCGACCGGAGTGCTAGCTTCACATTGTTTGCGTCGGGAAGGCCGATCACAGCCGAAGGAGATTATATGCCAGGAAGGTGGAAGTCGGGTGCTATTTTTCACCCTTTTCGTTTGAAGGTTTGGTGTACTGGTAGGAAAGTAAAATTCCATTAGGTTTTCTTGTGAAAGTACTATTGTAACTTACAAGTTTTGACTAGTGGAACGGTTTGATCACGAACCCGGAGACGTAGGCAATTGCCGAACTCCGTAATCAATCTGTGTGCAATTGTCGTTATTGTCTTGCATTATTTTAAATTGATTACTTAAAAGGAGTAAATTATCGGCAAATAATTAAAGCCTATAAGGGTCCGAGATCAGGTCGTAATAATCTGATTATTTTCGGATCAAGTTTGGTATCAGAGCTGGTTTAGCTCCATAGTTATTTTTCAGTAAATCTGATTAACAAAGTGATTGCTTCAAGATTGGTGCAGTTGGTTCATTTTGTGTGAACAAGGTACAAGTGCACTATGGGAAAGATGTCTAAACAGGTGAAGCTCGATGAGATTGAAGCATATAATCACCAGATCTAGGAAGAGAATTCTCCCGTGATCAATGTATTCCTCCTTGGAAGAGGAGTATGCTCGTTTGAAATTGGAACTGCAAACCAAGGATGAGCTCTTGGCAAGGTTGCAATGTGGTGATCAGAGGAAGGAAAACCTCAACTTCAGATGCAGAGGCCATGGTAGATGATTGCACTGTAAGTTGTTCACCACGAGAATCTTCTTCTTCCTCCCATTCGGTTTTGGATTCAGGTAATGAAGTCTTTGGTTTGTTTGAAAAGCATACTAGAGGCATTGGATCCAAGTTACTAGATAAAATGGGATTTGATGGAAGAGGCCTTGGTAAAAATGGCCAAGGTATTGCTAACCCAATACAGGTCGAGGATCGTCCTCGTTTTGCAGGTTTGGGTTATCCTAGTGCGGGAATGGAAATTGGAGAATGCTCCAAGAACGCTGATGGGAGACAAGCTTCCAAAAGCAAAGTGATTACCCCACTAGTCCTGCAAGAAGATTCTGAGTAGGAAAGTTGTGCTTCATCGTCACAGGTAGGATGTGGTAAGAGAAATCAGCGAAGAGGTAATGAGATTCCACCTCCAGTTTCTTACCATAATCATAAGCACAGTAAAACTTCTGATCCACTTTTTCAGCTTAAGAAGTATGGTTATGATTTTCAGAAGATGTGGAATTCTTTTCCATGTACTTTTTATGGATTGCATAATCATTCAGTGGCCAGATGCTAGAAGAGAAGGACACTGATGAAGAAGTTGGTGCCGTTCATCAGAACAAGGCAAATCAGAAAGACCAATCTCGTCATGTAGAGTCGAGAAATGGCAGAAAGAGTTCCTCATCCCAGAAGAAGGAGATTAAGAGGAATTTTTGTGCTCATTGCCAAAGGAATGGGCATCAGGTGGAAAATTGCTGGAAACTGCATCCATCTCGCCATCAGAGTAATGGCAAGCCAAAGATGGAATGGAGGCCTATTGCAAAGCGTAAGAAGTTTCTACTCCACCACTAGTTGACAATTCAACCCAGGACTAGGTAATACCTGAAAGTGAAAGTCCTTTAAAATGGGTAAGTCAACAATTTTTTAATTATATATTGCATAATTCAGATTGAGGAATCGTATGCAGTATTAAGTTTGGAGATCAGATTTTGTGAGAAAATGCTGAGAGAAAGGTTTACAATACTCAGTGGATTTTCTTACTTAGAAAATTTGATTAATGCTCCTAACATATCTCCTAATCAGCGTGTGAGTACCTGTTACAGCTTGGATACAGGATTTGACTCATATAAAGCTTGGAGATTGATCTGCCATTTGTGCAGATAGTAGAGTTCACAGAGATCAGCTCGGAACTTCATTCTGTGTAGAGGCATTGTGACCGTGCAGCAGAATGGTAGCTGAATCACCGTTGGCATTGACGTCGGGTCGGAACTTCATTCTGTGTAGAGGCATTGCGACCGTGCAGCAGAATGGTACCTGATATTAGTATGTCAACAAGAAGAGCTCTCAAAGGATTAGCTCGGAATGTCATTCGGTGTCAAGGCATTGTGACCACACATACGAATGGTAGCTGATCAACAGACTTAGCATCATGCATTGGAGGCTCGAGGTCTTGAAAAAGGCTTAGCATCATGTATCGGAGGCATTGAGGTCTACAGAGACTTAGCATCATACATCGGAGGCTCGAGGTCTTGAAAAAGGCTTAGCATCATGTATCGGAGGCGTTGAGGTCTGAGAGACTTAGCATCGTGCATTAGAGGCTGAAGTCTTGAAAGAGGCTTAGCATCATGCATCGGAGGCGTTGAGGTCTGTAAAGGGACAAGGCATTGTCCATCATTGACATCGGATCAATCAAAGCTCTACGTAACATGGAGTTCCTTCAAACCAGTTTGGATTCTACGGAATCAACTCGGAGCTAGGAGCTGTGTTATAGAGTAAAAGAAGATCCTTGTTGTCAGATATCAAGAAGCTTAGCACCGCACAGAAGGAGCATTGAGGTTTCATTCAGAAACTTAGCACCATAAAGCGGAGGCGTGGAGGTCTTCTTCGGATATCAAAGTGGCGCAGCGGAAGCATCATGGACCCATAACCCACAAGTCCCAGGATCGGAGCAGAGTTGTCAAAGTGAGAAGGTTGGAGGAGAAGACCCAAGGGTCTACTACAGCAGCACTTCCGAGGTGGCAGCAGAGTTTTCAGATTCAGGACAGTATGGAAGCTTTTTGGGACAAAAAGCTTTTCTCAGTGGGGAGGTGTGATCAGGGGATCATTTCTGAAAGTTCCCTAAACATCTCTAAATGGTGTCAGTGCAGAAGATCATCTCGAGAGCTTTCCAACGACTGTGAGAACGCGACAAACAGACATCGGGAGCTCTAGATATGTTCGGTCAAAGTTCGGTCAATGGGAAAGTCAACTATGGTCAACTGGTCAATATTTGGACCAATCGCACTGTGACACGTGGCTTGCCAACACTCGTCGAATTCACTCGATTTGCCTATCGGGAGACGACAAGTGGACTACAGGATTATTTCTATTCCACATTGTATGGGTCGAAATAATATTATTTTGGTAAGGTCACTTTTCAAACGCCACATATATATATTAATGTTTTAAACATTAGTATGAACCGCCAAAATCAAATGCATATGTTTTAACCACGTTGCAAGGTGGTGAAGCGGTTGTTAGGGGCTAGACCCATGCGTGGACATCCACGTGGCGAACAAGGTGGTGAAGCGGTGGAGATGGGGCGGTTATGCTCCAACGTGGTCATTGACCACTTCATTGGCACGTGGATAAAGGCTATTTAAAGCCTTAAACAATATTCAGCCGCCTAATGTGGGGTTTATAACCCACTTCACTACAAAAATGGGATATCCCACTTACCTTATGCAATCCGCTCCACATGGGTATTAATCCCATTTCATCAAATGCCGCTTATGGGATATTTATCCCTCATTAAAATATTCAATCGGCTAAAATGGGAATTAATCCCATATTATATTCAATCCGCCCATTATTGGGAATTTTGATCCCAAATTACATGGTATGGGCTAGGTTAAAAATAGCCTATGGATGATATTAAATGCATTATTTTTGGGCCCTAATTTTGTATAAATAGGGAACCCATTCTATTGTAAAAACACACAACACGAGCTTATTATTTGTTAAGCTTGTTGTGGACACACTAAATGGTTGAGACACATTACACACAAACTCGGAGAGAAGCTCATTCCTAGAAACCTTTGGAGGCGAAGTCCAAGCCAAGAGGAGAATGGGAAATTGTTGTGGACACATTGGTGACACACAACACGAGCTTATTATTTGTTAAGCTTGTTGTGGACACACTGGTGACAGACATTACACACCGAAGCCACGGAGAAGCTCATTGCTAGAGCACGGAACAGTGGACACCGGTGCAATGGAGACACCGATCCCGAGCTTATTATTTGTTAAGCTTATTTGCGGGATGTGTCGACAAGTATTGTCTATTGGCCTATTATTTTAGGCAATATTAGATGGAATATTTGTGATTGGGAGTGAAATGTAAACTACCCAATAGGCCCATTGAGCCACACCAACTACTTGCAAATCCTGGATTGTCGACCGGAGTGCTAGCTTCGCATTGTTTGCGTCGGGAAGGCCGATCACAGCCGAAGGAGATTGTATGCCAGGAAGGTGGAAGTCGGGTGCTATTTTTCACCCTTGTCATCCGAAGGTTTGGTGTACTGGTAGGCAAGTAAAATTCCATTAGGTTTTCTTGTGAAAGTACTATTGTAACTTACAAGTTTTGACTAGTGGAACGGTTCGATCACGAACCTAGAGACGTAGGTAATTTCCAAACTCCATAATCAATCTGTGTGCAATTGTCGTTATTGTCTTGCATTATTTTAAATTGATTACTTAAAAGGAGTAAATTATCGGCAAATAATCGAAGCCTATAAGGGTCCGAGATCAGGTCGTAATAATCTGATTATTTTGGATCAAATAGATAGACAACCAAGATGATTATACTCACGAGAATATCGATTCGGCTTCCCTATTAGGTGATGAAATCTGAATAGTTTCACTTGGGTAGGAATGTTTTAATGCATGTTTTTGTTTGATGTGATTTGGTTGTGTGTGAGAGAGATTAAGTGAATGAAATCAATTAACCACATAATTAGAATATGTGATCAAGTAGGATGAAAGGTTATTTTTAAGCCCTAAATAATGATTGATTTTGATGAGAATAGACAATAAAATGCAATGCTTAAAAATAAAAAGAAAGAACAAAATACACTTGTAAAATGGTTCCGTTTTTAATTTTTTAATTTTATTTATTTTTCACATAGAAATAATGAAGCAAGAAAAATCCTCCTAGAGTAGAAACCTACAAGGGTTAGTAGGAAATCAAAGATATGTTGGGACCCAAAATATTGGCTAAGTGTAAAAATTTTTGTAAGTGCACAAGACCTAGTTGAAGAAGGGCACACAAGGAGAAGGCACACATGACAAGGTTTAAGGAAGGGTTTAGGAAAACCCATGGTGCGTGTGCAGACAAACCTAAGGTTTTAGGACTTAGCCATATTGGGTATTATGGGTAGGACATGAGAAAAGTGTGACCTAACCGCATATGTGGAGTGCATAAGATGTCATCCTGGAAATATGATGCCCATGAAAGGAATGCCCTGCGATAGAAGGTTCTAGAAGACATCATGGCAAAAAGTGGAGAGTTCAGGCTTGGAGAAGCATGCTCCCATGGAGGACAATTTTTAGACACTTGGCATCAGATCTGAGGCTGCAGAAGGATGAGTTGACACTTTGGGATGCCTATATATGTGAGTGCCATAATAGAAAAATGAATATAGTAGAGATAGATCAAATAGACGGGGAGGAGAGTATAGAGAACGGAGCTTTGCAAAAATACTCTAAGAACTTTGTGGGATTAGATAGAGGATATATAAAGGAGTAATGTATCAAGGGGTTGGGATATAAATTTTTATTTGTATGGATGAAGGACATGATCCTTGTTGTGATGCATGAATTTGGTCTGATCAAGATGTGGTAGTCTAATGGATCCATTGAATGTAATGAGGTTACAAACATGAATGAGAAGGATTTTAATTGATTTAGTTCATATCTATATTTGTTCATTTCTTTTCATGGATGTTATGGAATAGATGTAAATACTTATGTATTTTCCTTTCTGCTGTAGCTCTATCTATTATCTGCAAGTACCCACTATTTGGAATGAATACATGTGTCTAGAGGTCATTCTAAGCCCTATGATGATTGTATGTCTCATTTCCACCTTTATTCATTAATTTTATGACATATATGATGGTTTCCCACTTAGCTTGCATAAAAGAGAGACTTGGCGCCCACACATGCCTTGGGTGAGTTCCCAAAGCACCTTGGTGGTGATAGGTCGGCGCACATGGGATTTCTTTCCTATGTGATGGGTGCAAAAATCACTAAATCTTGGTTCCATTTTTGGGACCTCTTTTCAAATTTGTAGTGGGAAATTGCATACATCATGATCTATGTAATGAGTAATGAGAGAGTGTTAAAATTTGGAAAGTATTGAATCATGGTTCAAGAGCACGAAGGATGAATTTTCTTAGAGATTCAACACTTTGGATCGAGTTTAATACACGTAGATGGGTAGAAGAGAACCTCTACCATGATTTATATGAAACTATTTTCTATTGCTTCTTAGTAGAATTGTATGAATGGCTCTTGTCATATGATTCTAGATAAAGGTTGTATTATAGATAATGCATGTGGACCCAAAAAAGAATACCGAGAGGTTGTAGGATGCAAATCGATGTGGACTCGTGATGTGGATCATTGGTGGAAAGGTGTGTTGGCTAGCTACACTTTGGAGTATGCTATTTCTACATATTATTGTCCGAAGTTGCTGAGTTTAAATTTTTGTGAGCCAGATGATCATTTCTACATGGTATACATCTGGAAATGAAGATCTTGATTGTTACCCTGAGTTTAGAGGCATTTCCAATGGCTAGATAAACCGTTCTGAGCACTGAGCGAGGAAGCTAGGGTGGAGGAAGATGGAAGATATTATGATGGAGAAAGAAATGGAGGAGAGATGGCTCAAGATTTCTAGACAACACGAGGTTACAAGTGTGATGGATCTATGGAGGTAGATGCTGTGGGAAGGAGTTGAGGTTCACGGCAGAGGACGTGGAACCTGAGCATTATGTGCTACCCCATCTTGGAAAGTGTGTAAGAGAGATCCCTTTGGATTCTGATGAGATTTCATCGCATGGAGAGAGAAGAGTCATTGGCATGTATCTAAACCCACCTAGTGACCAAACCCTGGCACTTGGTTTTCCAGATCAAAGGACTATCGTTGACCCAGTTGGTATTAGTGAAAGTGACATATCTTCACCCAAGAGATAATATTTTTCATTTCTTACTTCTATGGCTATGCAATTTCCAATATTCGAGAGGAATTTTTGGACAAGGAGAAATTACAAAAGCCTTCAATCTCACATCTAGGAGTGGCATGGGGTATACTAGTGGTAGTGGGGCATTATCACGGACCGTTGGTGCGTAGTTCGGTGGAACCTTAGGGATCCTTAGCACTACCACTACATGATTTGGTTAAACAGGACCTGCTTTGGATCTAGAGGATCACGGTGGCTTAGGAGGAATAAGAGACTGGTGGATTCGGAGGCGGAGGAAACACTAGAGGGAACCAAGGCTTTGGCTCAAGAGGAAAAGGGCCCTAGCCACCCCTCAAGTCTTCTTTGAGATGTATGTACATTTTACATATTACATAAGTATTGAAGATGTTGTAGAACATGTTCACAAGTGTGAACTGGTATGGCACACAAATGGGATCACAACCCTATAACGAAAGGCTAGTCATTTTGTAATGATGTTACAAGGGTGCGTGCATAGCTAGTATAGGAAATATGATGCTCATCAAACAATGGTGGATTAT
Source organism: Taxus wallichiana var. yunnanensis (assembly GCA_018340775.1). Lineage (NCBI taxonomy): Eukaryota > Viridiplantae > Streptophyta > Pinopsida > Cupressales > Taxaceae > Taxus > Taxus wallichiana. The sequence goes on along the minus strand of CM031238.1, from coordinate 460,792,654 downwards.
ACTACTTTAAAGAATGCCTTCTTGGTAGAATTCCACATCCCGAGTTTTGAACAGAAGAGCAACATTGCCATGAAGTAGATTCAACAGGAATGGCGAAGAGTGTGTGGGAGTATGATGCATGGTTCAAAACCCTCCTGTAAAAATTTTCATATGAGATTCACCTTTCACAGCATGCTCAATGGTTTTTAGGGGTTAATATCTCCATTTAGAAGAGCTTTATCTCATAAAACTTTGACAGACACAGGCAAGGTGTTAGAAGATGCTCTATGTGTCGAGGCTGTTGGAAGTGTTGATAATCATATTAGCCCATTCCTGGAGGCTCAAATTGTTATTATGGCTAAGAATATGGAGAAGTTATCTATGAACTCATCCCATGAGACTTGTAGTGTTACATGGTGTAGAAATTGTGAAGTGGAGGGGCATGTTAAGGATAATTTCCCTAAAGGATGGTACGCATCGTGTAATGAGACTATGAATTTTTCATGGGGACCATGAAGCAAGTAGATGTCCCTTGTTACAATGTGTAATTAAGAAGAATGTGTCTTGCTACAATAATATCTACACCTCTATGACCCATGATACTAAGGATTATAGGCTTATTGACCATATCCATGAGGACATTGATAATGGGTGCGCGTAGATGGAGGTATGCGCGGAAAGGGATTTTCGAAGGATTCCATGGTCATGGTAACTGTGAAGGAGGAAGAAGTGAGTTCCCACATGGAACCTCTTTTAATTTTGGTTCTATAGAGGATTACAATCGAGAGTGCCCAAACTTATTGTAGTGCTCATGGTGCGGAAAGAAACACAAGTATGAGGAGTGCCCTTAGTTATTTGAGCACAAGAATTAGCAACAGTGGAAATAAAAGGGTACTATAATGGTAAGCATTAAAAGAAGGACACACAATGGATGCCACATCTAACATGTGATGCATGCTTAGAAACTATTATGGTAACAATAAGAGCATGGACCACGTGTGGAAAGGAAATACCAAGGTAGAAGAACCTATTTTCAAGGGAAGAAGTGGTACATAAGAAGTACCCAGACCACTCGCACATCAAAAGGAAGCACATCAAGATACCATGGATGTCATTATAGAGTTTATAGGGAGAAATCCAAAGGTGTCTAAAGGAGTATTCCAGGAGGGAGGAGCAAAGAGGGAAGGTCAAGTCTTTGAGAGATGACTGGATGAGGTCAAGGAAGTATGTAAAATGCTAAGGTAAGAGAATATTATTCCCTTACTAGGAGCATGGTTGAGAGAGAAGGTACCATGGACCGGATAAGAGCATGAGAGGTAGTTCTTGCATGCAAACCTTCCTCTCACAACCTTGACTATGATAGAGAGATCACGTTAAATACAGTCATGGATGGATGGCTCCTTAGTAATATCCTCATTGACACATGCGTAGAGGTCAATGTTCTCAAAGTGAATGCATGGCATCAAATGGGAAGTCCTGCATTATAGTCTTCTTTGAATGCATTGTATATGGAAAATAAAACAAAGGAAATGCCCATCAGTGTCTTAAAGTATGTAGCTATCACCATTCAAGGAGCTAAGTTTACTGGGGAATTTTAAGTCTTGGCACTTGCCGAGGCACACAATTTCCCAAAACTACTTGGGCACCCATGGTGTTATAAAAAAATGTGGATATTCAGTTAAAAAAGGGGTAAATTATCTTTGAAGATGAGGAGGAATGGGTCATCATACCCCTAGTTGATGGGAATTCAACACCCTATACTAAACCTTGGGAGAAGAGGTCCTGGATAGAATATATGTGTGCTCAATCAGGGATCTAGAGATAATCCATCCTACTAATGGAATTATCCTATTTGAGGATGCTCAGTTGGTAAGTGACCCCACTAGTCTAGCATGTGATAATTGGGCACATGAAACCTATGAGTTGATCATATGACATTTAAGAGGATCGGTGACAAAGGTGAAAAAGGCACACACAGTTTTGTGCCTAGGAGGAAAGGAGATACCTAAGTACTCTAGAGGAGCATCCCCTGAGGTCTTTTTGTAGAAGATGAAAGCTTAGTGGAAGGAGGAAAATGAAATAAGGGGGATGTTAAGTTACGTCCTACTAGGAACTGTTGTGTGTTGGTTGGAAACAAATCAGGATAATCTCTTAGAATGGCGCGAAGTGAGAATTTCCTTCTCTGTTCATTTCTCTAGAAGCAACATGCCCACCACCATCAAGGACTACCATGGTAAGGAGCTCACCTCTTTCCACATCTATTCCTATAAGATATCCCAGAGGGAAGGTGTGGAAGCTTTTCCTTCCATCCCTTTGGGTACACAAACTATATTTTACACTGCAGGGTTGCACGTGTGCATGGTACATCCACTCGAGACTCACCACCAAATATGGAATTGGTAAGAACTCGAAGCTGATCTCATCTAAGCATTTGAGTATCGAGGCACCAAAGCATCGGTGGATAAATCATTACAGGATATCAATTTCCTCATGATGGGGGATAGTGTAAAGGCAGAGGATAGAATTGTAGAATTGCTAGGAGATCCATGCTTAGGGGGAAAATTTGGTGAAGGTGAGTCGATGAGATGTGGTTTGAGTGCGCATGCATAGATAAAGAAAAAGGAAAGATGGTCTATGTGAGAGATAGTGAAGAGATGGAAAAATTAGAGGTTAACTATTTTCTAGGCTTGCGTGAAGTGATGGATAGTTATGATGAAAGAACATGTGCCTATCATGAGCCTTTAAAGACATAAAAGGTTAATATTAGGTCAAGGGTGGAACCGAAGGAAGCTATCATTGGAGATTATTGATCAAAGAAGGAAGTCTCTAAGATCATTTATCTTTTGCGTGAATTTGAGGATTTATTACCGTACAGGTATCATGAACTCAAAGGCATTCACCATTCCTTGGGGGAAATTAAAAATAAGTTGAAGGATGGTATGCACCAGTCGGAAGAGACCATATCAAATGAATCCTAATCTACATGTAAAGGTCAAGGAGGAAATAAACAAGATGATAATGTCAGGAATCATAGAATTTGTGAAGGAGTTAGAGTGGGTAAGTCCAATGGTGATTAGTATCAAAAAGGATGGAAGGATAAGGATATGTGTTGATTATAGGGATCTGAATGTAGTGTGTGTCATTGATCCCTTCCTAACCCTATTCATTGAAGAAATATTGGAAGGAGTGGTAGGGTGAAAATTCTACTCTTTCACTTTGATGGGTTCTTAGGCTATCACTAGGTGAGGATTGGAAAGGAAGACTGAGAGAAAGAAAACCTTCACCACCGAGTGGGGAATTTTTTCCTATACGGTCATGCCTTTTGGGTTGAAGAATGCACCTGCTGTATTCTCATGCATTATAGTGTAGGCCTTCCAAGAATTCATCCACAAGTTTCTCCAAGTCTACCTTGATGATTGGACTGTGTATGGACTAGTCAAGGACCATTGTGAAAATCTAAGATTGATGTTTGAAAGGTGGCAGTAGTTGAGGATATCCCTCAACATCAAGAAGTGTGTATTTTCTACCCCGTTTGGGACCCTGTTGGGACACATCATATATAAAGAAGGCTTGCTAGTTAATCGTACCAAAATTATAGTGATTATGGGATTGGGGGAACCAACTAGTCAAAGTGCAATGTGCGGGTTTCTTGGACACACACGCTACTATTGGAAGTTCATCAAGGGGTATGCCAAGATCACCATGCCTTTAGAATAATTTCTCAGACATAAAAGTTCCTTCCATCGGGGAAAGGCGCAATAGAAGGAGTTTGAAACATTGAAGGATAGGCTTGTGACCATGCCTATACTATGTTTCCCCTCTTGGGACAAGCCCTTCCATGTTTATATATATGCCTCTAGAATGGCCATTGGGGTAGTTATTGCATAGCCTAGTGAGGTAATTTTGATCACCCCCTATACTTTGCAAGTAGGAAGTTGACACCAACATAACAAAATTATACTACCGAGCGCAAGGCATTGTCTATGATCTAGGTGCTTCATAACTTCAGGTAGTATCTGCTAGAAACTCCCTTTATCTTCTACACTAACCATATGGTATTAAAATATTTGGTGAACAAGCCCATCCTATAAGGGCACATATGTTAGTGGTTGTTGTTATTCCAAGAGTTTGAGTTCACTGTAGTTGTCAAACTAGGAAAGAGTAATTATGGACCTAACCATTTGTCTAGTATTGATTTAGGGAGGATGCATAGAGCATTGAAGATACCATGCCAGATGCACAACTATTTAGGTTGCGGCACATGCCCTTAGAATTGTAGGATATTGTTATGTTCCTCAAAATAGGTATGACACCAGAAGGTATGAAGAAATTAGAGAAAAAACAACTATCCATACGTACCACACCCTACATGTTGATCAGTGGGGACTTATACAAACTAGGACATGATGAATTTTTGCATGGGTGTGCACTAGAGCATGAGCACCTTGCCATCATAGAGGAAGCACATGGAGGAAGTGCGGGTGGACATTATGTAGGTGACACCACCATACATAAAATTTTAATGGTAGGATTGTGGTGGGAAAATCTGTATAAGGATTACAAGGAGTATTGTAAAGCGTGTGACCATTGTCAATGCATTGGCAAGCTAGGATGAAGAGATGAAATGCCTTTGCACCCTATCCCTAGCATTGAACCTTTTGAGAAATGGGCAATAGACTTTGTAGGCCCTATTACACCAGCAACATGTAGGACTGGATCACGCTATGTAATCACTTGCACGAACTACTCGAAAAGGTGGGTAGAGGTGGCCCCAACTAAAGATTGTACAATAGCTACATGTGAAAGATTTTTGTGGGAAAATATTATCACGATGTATGGATTCCCTTTAAGTTTAACCATCGATAGGGGTACACATTTCTTGAATGATACCATGAGGATCCTGTTAGCAGAGTTCATGGTGGCTCATCACAAAACTACACCTTATCACCCACAAGCAAATGGAACCGCGGAAGCATTTAACAAGATACTGAGTCATAACTTGACAAATATTTTTGATGTCGAAAGACAAGATTGGGATGACAAAGTATCAACCATATTATGGGCTTATAGGACAACTTATAAAATGTTGAACAAAGATGCACCATTTCAATTGGTGTTTAGCGCAGAAGCTATTATGTCAGTTGAGTTCATGTTACCTTCTCTACAAATAGCGTGCACAGGAGAGATGGCTGATGAGCAAGCGCTGGAGGAAATAATTGATAAATTAATGAAGCTAGATGAAAGATGATCACTCTCCAGGTGGATCCAAATAGTAGAAAATGCAAAGCAAAAGCATGGCATGATTGCCACATTAGGAACAAGAAATTTGAGGTTGGCCATATGGTCTTACTATATGATTCAAAGTTTTTACGCCATCCTGGGAAGTTAAAAGTGCATTTGTTGGGTCCCTACACCATCTCGTACATCCTTGATTTGAGTGCATGCCAGTTACAAGTGCTGGATGGGATGAGATTGCTAGGACACTTTAATGGGAGTAGGCTAAATCCCTACTATAAATAAGTCTTCTTGGTGTTTTTAAATAAGGTAGTATTGCTAGTTAGTTTATAATTTTCTTTAATGCATTTTCCTTTCTTATGTTTCCCTTTCTCGTTGTTGTTTTGTGTTGCACCTTCAGTGTCGGTAATATCATTAATTTTTGAAGTTTTAACTACGTATAAGACTGCACATAATTTTAATGTGGGGTGGAGTGGAAGAAATTGAAGTGTGAAGTGCCGGGAAGGATTGTATTGGAAATCCCGGTTGAATGGCTTTGTGAAGAAAGTACATGCAAGGAAAGGTGAAAAAGGATAATTGGTGTTAGGATAAGGCTACATTGGGGATCCACGTATAAGAGAAGAAGTACTAAGTAACACAAGGTAGGTGAGAGAAAAAATCATGATAGAAGAAGTTCCTTTAGCATTGGTTACACGCGTGCAAGAGTCGTTGTTCGGATGGATTGGTTACACACGAGAAGGTTGGAGAATTTTCGTGCAAGGTTGGGTGTGTGAGTTAAAACACTAAAGATGGGTTATTTTGAAAAATATGCATTAAGTGTTAAAGTACGTTGGTATCTAAGATAGAATTTAATGTTATAAACCGGGAAAAAGCTATTAAATGAGGGTGGAGGCCTTTCATTATTTAGTTTTTGTATACGAAGAAAGAATCACTTTTGCATCTTTGCAAACTAGGGATTCCATAGCTGATCTATGTGAAAAAAATTTGAAGATTCTAAGCTTGAACAACTAGTTCATATTTAGGAATGTTAAAGGATAGAGTCATCGATATACGTGAAGGTATATGAGGCCTGAATCTGTGCTGGTGCCAGTATGGCGCGTGGTGTTGTGGCCTACCCCATCAATTCATGTTCCCACAACAATAAGGGAGTTTGGTGCTTAGCCAATAGAAGGATAACCAAGGTGATTATACTCGGACAAAACACTGATTCAACTTCCTTATTAGGTGATAAAATCCCAATATTTTTACCTTGGTAGGAATGTTTCAATGCAAGTTTTTGTTTAATGTGATTTGGTTGTGTGTGAGAGAGATTAAGTGAATGAAATCAATTAACCACATAATTAGACTATGTGATAAAGAAAGATGAAAGGTTATTTTTAATCCCTAAAGAAGAATTGATTTTGATGAGAATAGACAACAAAATGCAATGCTTAAAAATAAAAAGAAAAGAACAAAATATACTTGTAAAATGCTTCCTTTTAAATTTTTAATTTTAGATTATTTAGCATAGCAATAATGAAGTAAGAAAAATCCTCCTAGAGTAGCAACCTATAAGGGTTAGTAGGAAATAGAAGGTATGTTGGAACCCCAAAACATTTGCTAAGTATAAAAAGGTACGTAGGTGCGCAAGGCCTAGTTGAAGAAGGGTGCACAAGGAGAAGGCGCACAGGACAAGGTTTAAGGGAGGGTTTAGGAAAACCCATGTCACACGCATAGACAAAGATAAGGTTTCAAGACTTAGCCATATTGGGAATTTTGGGTAGGACACAAGAAAATCATGACCCGACTATACATGCGGAGTGGATAAGGTGTCATCCTAGCAACGTGATGCCCACAAAAGGAATATGCCCTGTGATAGAAGGTTCTAGAAGACATCATGGAAAAAAGTGGAGAACTAAGGCCTGGAGAAGCATGCTCCCATGGAGGACCACTTTCAGAAACTTAGCATCAGATCTGAGGCCGTAGAAGGATGAGTTAGCACTTTGGGATTCCTATATATGCGAGTGCCTATAGGAGAAAAAGGAAGATAATAGAGATAGATCAGATAAACAAGAGGACAATATAGAGAGCGGATCTCTACATAAATACTGCGAGAACTCAATGGGATTGGGTAGAGGATATATAAAGGATTAATTTATTAAGGGGCTGGGATATAAATTTTTCTTTGTATGGATGAAGGACATGATCCTTTCTCGATGCATAACTTGATCGATAAGTTGTGGTAGTCTAATGGATACATTGAATGTAATGAGGTTACAAACATGAATGAGAAGGAGTGTAATTGATTCGATTCATATCTATATTTGTTCATTTTTGTTCATGGATGTTATGGAATAGATGTAAATCCTTATGTATTTTCCTTTTTGTCGTAGTTCTATCTGTTATCTGTAAGTACCCTCTGTTTGGAATGAATACATTTGTGTAGAGTTTGTTCAAAGGCCTATGAAGATTGTGTGTCTCATTTCCACCTTTATTTATTAATTTCATGGCATTTATGATGGTTTCCCACTTAACTCACATAAAAGAGAGACTCGGATCCCACATGCCTCAGGTGAGCACCCACCACCCACTGGGTGATAGGCCGATGCGCATGGGATTTATTTCCTTTGTGATGGGTGTAAAAATTACTACAAGATAGAAAAGAAAAAATGTATGTTAGAGGATGACTAAGTGAGTAATTAGAAGAAATCGCAGAGATCGTTAGTGATTGAAAGGAATCACTGGAGATACACCCCAATCACTAGAGATTTCATAGGATCACTAGAGATTACAGACTTGAAGGCCTACATGAATGAAAAATTAAATTAAATTAAATAAAAAGGACTGCATCCCATTGGGCATTCCATAATGTTCAAGATATTTTTTCTTTCCAAATTTAACTTAGTGAAGTGAAATAACAAAAAAATAACCTCGAAAGATTGTGAGGTTTACCAATACCTACGATGAGTGATACTAATACCGATATTTTATGGATGAATGACATCAATAGATCCAAACGAGTGCATAAATACTTCCTTCCAATGGTATAGGTCACTTGTAATGAACAAACACTCGTAAAAATATAAGATTAGATAAATATATGGTAGATTTCTGGAAAAGGAAAGTCCCCAGTGCATCAATGGACTTCTTTACAAGGATTTCAATCAGTGTACAAGAAATCCATGTGATATTGATGAGATAAAATGATAAAGCGACGATATAGCCAATAATGAAATGATAAAGATACTAAGATGGTCAAAGGCTATATGATGGTGCGGTGGTGATACTGGTCAATGAGAGTCTAGGAAGCACAAATGGCTCAAAGGAGCAAGGATGTCGATAATTATGTACTCATAAATGTGAGCATGTTGATAGATTTTCTTGAGATAACTAATTTAGTGCTATATATGGCTCAATGGAGCTTGATATGACTAGAGAGACACCTGCGAGGGCACAATGACAATAAGCGATACAATCTAGATGTACGAAAAGACATGTTAGAGTTCATATCATCGACAAATAGAGATTATTAGCGATTGCGGCCAAACCCTAGTGATTGGGTCCAATTGATCTTGATTAGGATTATTACTAGTGATTTCTATGGAATTGTACATGCTAATATAACATGGGATAAGGTTGATTGAAGCTTATAAAGGAAAATAAATGAGATGATAATACAAAAGGGAAGGTACATACCTTGTATCAATTGATGAATGAAGCTAATAGGATGAAATGGCTAGAGAGAAGGATTTTGTAGATGCCAAAAGATTCTTTGAGTTGGGGATTTTATTTTTGAGTGACCTCCAGGGGTTAAGGAAGAGAAAATTACTGTCTTTTGATGATGTTGATATGAATCTGACTTTGTAAGAGGGATACGATATAACAAGATTACAAGGTGAATACCTTGAGAACCATTCAATTAACAAGTCAAAATGGAGGAGGCTTCCAACTAACCTAAAATGATATCCCTAAACTCATTTATATAAGCTTGCCACCGACATGAGATAATCATCGGCAATTGGTAGGATCACTAGTGATCCGGTCTTTATGGGGAAAATTTTGATACCGCCTCCTAAATCAATATATTTTTTATTTTTACGAAGGATATATGTTGGAAATAGTTTATGCAGGTCAAGGAGGTTGTGAAATGGTTATTAAGTTAATTATTTTGTTTTTATTTGATTTTGGTTTCTAAGTGGTTTGGGTGGTTTATGAGAGGATAAAATAATATTTTATAGTTGTAGAATGATATTTACGAGAAGTAAACATGACGGGGAGAAATAAGACTTAGGATAAAGGTTTAATAAATAATATGATAGTGATGTGATAATGCGAGGGTGCTAGTAGATACAAAAAAAAGGATTAGCAATGCTAATTTTAGGTGTCTACACATTCCAAACAAACAAGGAAAGGAAACAATACCAAAAAAATATCAAAAACTTATAAAAACCCATGAGAAAGATAGAACATATCAAAGAAAGAAATGGATTTGTAGGAAAATCGGGAAAATACATTGAAAACACCAAGAAATTTAATGTCGAAGAAGGAGGTCTATAAGCATGTTTGCAAGATTAAATTTGAATTTGTACAAGTGAAAATGACATGGAAAATATGACTATTTATAACCCAACCCACATTGATCACATGGGTGGGACTTAAAGTGACTTTGAAATTAATGCATTGACACTGGGTGGTAAATTGACTACACTCGACATGACATGTTTTCATGTAATTGGGTTTCAAAAATCAACAAAAGGATTCTAATTATTTTTGGGGATTTATACTTTGTTTACACAAAACTTGATTTTGTGAAAACATTTTAGATTCTTCTAACCCCGAAAAACTAACATAAATTCAGGTTCAGAGAGCACCTAACATATGACATGTTTATACCCACAGATGTTTCAATGTATGATAAGTCTATAAAACAAGATACACTAAAATGTTTCATATTTTTGTTTTGGAAAACATCGAAGATAAAGAATTTTTAACCACTAAATATTCTAATGCTTTTAAAACACGAAACCTTAAATTATCTAGTGTGTTGGGTTTCGGGGTTTAGGAAGCATATGATAATTGACATGCAAATATGCATGGTGATCCCGAATCCCAAAAACACTTAGAAAAGACACTTTGGGGTAAAATTTTATATTTGTTGGGAACATGTGAAATTTTTAAGGCCTCCAAAGATAATTTTTTTGATTTATTATCATAATTGTATTATAGACATTAAAAAATGGGATAAAAATTATAAACAATGAAACATTATACTATAAGAAATACATGCAAAATGAATTAAAAGTAATATACGAGAGATAAGAAACACTAATATAGAAATAAAGGGAACATATGAGCCAAAATGAGAATTGTAATAAATTTTATAATATACATAATATGTTATACCCGTAATAAAAGGAAATTATGAATTTACAAGGCTTATAAACACATATATAGGAAATTAGAATATCAGTCCTCAAAATATTATATTATCTTTGAACTTAGCAAGTAACCATTTACAATTAGATATGACTAGTATTTATAGAAAAGAGAATAAATAAAGGGGAGAAGAAGAACAATATATGATAGAATATCCCAACTTCATCATGCTTCTCTCTTTAAATAATGATGCTAATTAAAAATATTCACTCCAACATCCTTGAATAATATTCCATGAGAGATTCATAGCTTTAATTGAACATTAATGATTGAAAATTATCACCACTAACTTCTACGATACAAAATGTATAGATAAAACAAAAGCTAGCACTTATGATTGCTCAATATTATCAAAAATTGTTCATGGTGACCTAAAACGACCTCCAATAAGAAGTAATCCTTGATATATTTCTAAAAAATACTTTGTTTTCTTGATTTAGAGCTTTCAATCAAGATATATGGCCAATAATATATGGATTTGCTTGTTATTCATGAGTTCAAAACTATAGGGCTACCAATTTTAACCTCAAATCTTCTTATACCACTTGTCTTATCTCCATTGTTAATCTAATTTATTTAGTCCCACTCAATTTTGAGTCCATGTATTAAGTATTAGTATTTGTTTCATTTTTAGGCTCAATGCCATATTGCATCCCATTATTCTTTATGGTATCTAATTATATCTCAACCTGTCTCCCACTACATTCCTTTTCTCATCTCCTCTAGTACATGACTTCCCATGATTGGTCCCTATTGCCAAATCATTTGTTTTTTCTATAGGCCGTGTGGTAGCCCATAATTTTTATGGATACTAGGTATTTCTCCATGGCCTAGTAAAATTTTTACTTTGAGTAACTCCAACTTATGAAAGCAAACCTTTAGGATTATTTTTTTAATCTAACATTTCCTATTTTGGGATTAGATTTTTGTAACATGTGGTAGTATGTGATTTGGTGACAAATTTTTAATATAGTTGTCTACAAGATCTAGAATTGGGGCCTTAGAAAATTTATTATCCTTATAAACTTTTCTATTCCCGACCATAAGGGATTGGACCATGTCTCAAGACCTAATTGGTATGGGTTTTTCAAATCCTTTCTTTTCATAACTAATATTTTAACTCAGCCAAAATATAATCTAAGTATATCCTTCACTCAATTTAAATAATAAATCACTTTTATATTTAAACCCAAACACTCCACTCATACTTTTGAATGTAATATTAATATCTATAATTAAAAACAAAGGAAACAACCATTATCAAAGCTCCAATGTGAATGTGTAGGTTAGGAAACATAGAAAACTTGACTTTAGAGCTTAAAAAATCCTTGTGAGGATTATAAAGTAAAAAAGGTTGATATCCATTGTGGTTTGACTATTAATATGGGAAATAAACCATTCTGATTGTGAAAGTATACGTAGATGAAACTATCTTAGAGTAACCAAAACTCCATAATAAGAGTTCAAAAACACCCAAGGTAGACTATGAAGATGTAGGATCTAGACACCAATACCATGCCCAGAGCATTTATGTGATCTCAAATGGATTTCAAAGAATATTAAATTTATAAAAATTATGTCAATGCTTTCAACTTCTCCCAAATCCTAATTATGGGTCATGAGTTATATAGATTAGAAAAATACTAAAAATTACCAAGGAAGCATCAAAATAATTTGATAAAAGAGGGGAAATATATTTTGTTTCTCAAATGGGAAGGTGAATAATTTTGACAATACTATAATCCTGGAACCTTTAAATAGTACCTAAAAAGTTTCCTATAGGGTATTTGTTAAGTTGTTCCTAGATTGGTAATTTTTATAGGATTACACAAGGGATTGATATTTCTATTAGCATTTATGGATAATGGAATTAATTTCAAAATCATGTATAAATAATAAATTAATGGAATCCTCATTAAGATCCCTAAAATAATTTTGGGAATGACCAATAGTGGTGTGCATTAGAAAAGATATCAAGGTTGAAATAATCCAAGGGTTTTTAGTAGCGAGAAAAATATTGAGGGTAGGAATAACCTATTATAGAAAAGTATGTGACAAGGGTGGGTGGTGTGTTTTATAATAAATAAAACATTGATTGTGATTATGTATGATATTTTTCCTTAAGAAATTTTTTTATGTTTGATGGCATTAGATGGTGATTTAAGTGTTCTTGAAGGCTAATACGGTTATTCAAATTATTGTATAAGTTAGTCCGGTTTCTTTTACTACTCAAAATCCTCTTCTATAATGATGGGAGAGATGGACCAAAACTTATATTGGAGATTGGGAATAAGATCCTAGAGTAAGAGCTAAACATTATTTTTATTATCAAGATCAAGGTTGTATTGGTTAGATAAAATATTCTGTCACTTTATGAAATTGTGATTTGATTAATTAGGGGATTTTTTCAAGTTGATGTATTTTTAAATGTAATTTCATGAAGTCCATGTTGTTTACAATTATTCATCAAATCTTGGAATATATTTTTATATCGGAAATAGAGTGTTAAGGGAGAACATTATACTATTATAAAGGATATATTATGAGGGTTTTGGCTAGGAGTTTAGTTATAGTGTATGTATAATTTTGAGTCCACTCCTTATATATGTTGTCAAAGGTTTTAAGATAGATGGTTAGATAAATTTACCAATCACAATAAATGGTAGGTTATATGCACATATATTCATATAATATATCTAAGGAGTCAGGGGTTCATTTTATAGTGTTTGGAGGCCATTAGTGTAGATTGTAAGGAGGGGAAGGAGCTCCCATTAGAATCTAGAGGAAAGGATGTGTCAAATATTTATAAGAACCAATAAATATTTGTGTTGATTAAGAACCCATTTTTTAAATATAATATTTCATTTAAAATATATTATAAGTGGTAAAAGATTACATAATGGCCATTTAGTCCAAAAAGTTGATAATAATGGGATTAAAATCATGTGATGGATTAGGGACAATGAAGGAAGAATTTTTGGTATTATTAGTTTTTAGATGAGTTTGTGGGTTTCTTTACTTTTAGGAGGATTATTAGGATTGATGGGTTTCAATTGAGGTTTTAAGACTTTATTTTCCATAGGTGTTGCCTCAACGAAATTTGATTAATTTACCCTCCTTTTTGGGTTTGAAATATTTTTATTAAGGATAAATTTTATTTAACTAGGACCCTACCCAATTACGAGAGAGGCCAAATCCTAGATAGTACATGAAAAAATGAAGAAAAAAATAATACTGGAGCAAGTTACTAGTTAGCAAACATCCAAACACAGTAGAATGTCACCAAAATGTCAGTAGAAATACAATAGTATGTTAGCAACAATGTAGAAAAAATATGACAAGAACCCAATAGAGAAAAGAGAGACAACCAAATGGTTACTTCACAATATTTTAGAAAATTTTCTTGATGTTTCTAAGCCCCCTATTGATATCTTTGAGCTTTGTTTCATTATTTAAATTCTCCTTCCCTTTATGGTCTTCAAGGTGATTGGTGATGAGTGAAAGGGAGTCAATAGTTCCCTTAAGGATGGATAGAACATCACAGTGTTTGGATCTAATGTTTTTAAAATCCTTTAAAATCTTAGACACCCTTATACTAATTTCATCAACAAGATTTTTGTTTGTTTTACTCCTATCCTTTTATGAATTAGAGTCCTAAAGATTTCCCTTGAGTTCATAGACCTATTCGATGATACAATTGATCTTACCATCAAGATCCTCTCTGTAACTTGCATATATAACAATATATGGTTTAGAGGATTTTTCACCCATATAAAAAAGGCCAAGAATGGCCTCACCTTCATTCTTAATGAGAGGGTAAGGGAGAGTGAACTCCGTAGTAACATTAAAGGGGTTTTCCTAAGAAATATCATGAGATATATTGTGAGAAGGAGGGGGAAGAATAAGGGATATACAAAGGAAGAGAAGAGGAAGAGAGGGAAGAGATGAGAGGGTTGGTCATGGTGAAATGGGATCTAAAAGGGCCAAGGATTGGGGGTTGGGATCTAGAAGAGTGGATTCTAAGTGGGAAGAGATGGGGGTTTGGAGGTGGGGATAGAAGCAGGAAGAAAAGAAGAAGGGGATTCAATTGGGGGGCCAAAGGTTAAAGATGAAGAATTAAAAGATGAAATCTCCTATAAAGTAGTAGAATAATAGAATGGTGTATAGGATATACACTTTTCCTAGAATTTTATTCTCCTCCACCGAATTATCTATATTATATTTGAAAATATTCAAACCTTTTCTATGCAAGCCAAAAACCAAAGTAATGGAGTCCTCTATGATTTTAAATTATCAAACTTTGTATGTGATTTTCCTATCATTCTAGTTTTTGGAAAAATCTTATGAGAGGTAAAGGTCATGTCCTTTAACTCTCTCCATGAACGTTTTGAGACCCCCTTTGCTCAGTATGATGAAAATCTCATCATTTGTCTTCCACTCATCAATAATAATAGGATCAAATCTACATATTTGTCCCTCATACTATGAAAATATTTCCAAAAAGAGAAGATGTTCACACTTGTGTAGCACCTATTTGTAACTTTGGTGATTTCAAAGGAGAGGAAGTGATTGTTTAAAGCTCAAGGTAGAATCCTCGACATGAATGAAATTAGAGTCATATATGGATTAAATGGCTTGTTCATTGTTAAAAATGAATGAAATGTTGACTGGAGGGATATTATCAGCAGTCCACACTTGATAATCATTAAGATTTACTGCATTATTTGACATCAAATTAGCCACTTTATTTTCTTCATGATAAGTGTGTTGAATAACCTTACTAGGAAGGGTGTTAAGGATCTAAATTTCCTCCCTTAAGATATGTTTAATAGTCCAAATCACATGATTTTTTCCATTGAGACAATTGGTTATGTTTAATAAGTCCACATGTATGATTAATTTGTTGACATTAATCTTCCTAACAAGCCTAATGCCCCATAATGCAACAAGGGATTCAAAATAATAGTTAGAGTTAATTTTGATAGGACCAACGTAAAGTCGAGAATTTGACCGTTTTCATTTCTAATAAAACCGACATCCATAGACTTACCTGGATTGCACTTTGAAGCACCATCATAGTTAATCTTTAGCCAACCAAAGGGGGGTGAAAACACAAAATGAGGCACTTTAGAGATTATTTATTCCCGGTCTCATACTACTATTTGTATGGTTTTTAAGTGAAGAAAGTACTAATCAACCCCTTTTTTGGACATTTTTCTCTTTATGCCATCATTTCCAACCTTTAGCACGTACTTTCCCGATCTGTTTTTGTCATTCTAGCCTTGGCTAGGGAACCCATGCTTAAACTGGGGTACCTACAGGTTTCTTGGTCTTAGTTGGGAAACTCTGATCCTTTTTCCAATTTCCCACCAATTTTTTGGCACTTTCTAGTTGTTTGAGCATTTCATATTTCTTTTTTGACATTTTTGGGGTTAATTATGAAATTAGAACAAGAGAACCATATAAATACAAAGTTATGAAACCATAATGAAGGAAAAAGCACTAGTCATTACTATCATCGCCTAAGGTTGTATCCATCAAAGGATCTATTTGCATCCATCTAGCTCCATCACAAGACACAATGCTGGTGTATCCGCATAACAAGTACATAAGAGGAAATTTTATTCTATTCCATCCACCATTCTATTGCATTCCTACACATAGTTACATTTATATACTTCACAAAGTGTGACTAGCACAAGCACATTGTAGTCATTTTTAAGCCCTTCTCAAAGAACAAGGAAATCCCATGCGCACCGGTCTATCACCCAAAGCGGGCTTTGGGAACTCACCCAAGGCATGCGCAAGTGTCGAGTCCCTCCTTTATGTAAGTTGTGTGAGAATGCATTACTTGTGACAGAAACTTAAGTGAACAAATTAGATAGGAACCATACATTCATCTTAGAGCTTAGAATGACTTCTAGACCAATGTATTCATTCTTATAAGGAAAGCATTAAAGAACATAGATATGAATCATAACATAAAATAAATGTACAAGGGTTTACACCCATTTATATGAAATATACACATATATTCATATTAAGCATGCTTGATAACCATATTACAATAACTCAGAAATCACAGATTCATATGATAATTCAGATCAATACCATGCATAAGAACTGGACTTGGGCCCTTTATAGTAGAAAAAAATTTTTTCAAACCCATCCCCTTAGTACAACGTATTCCTACAGATCCTCTAAACCCAACCTATGTACCTCTCACAATATTCTTGTATGGCTTCACCTCTTTCTGCTTCTATATCTTTTTCTATAGTAGGTGTTTGTATTTATATCCTTTTCCAACATCTTCAAGCCTTCGCGAGAGTTGTAGATCCATTGCCAAGTTTCCAAGGTGGTCCTTCATGGGAGCATGCTTCTTTAGGCTCGAGCTCTCCACTCGTTACAATGATGGCCTTATAGAATCTTCCATCACTAGGTATATTCCTTTTGTGGGCACCAAGCTGCCAGGCTGGCACCTTATCCATTCCGCATGCACAGTCGGGTCACAATTTTCTCATGTTCTATCTAATATGCCAAATATGGCTCGGTCCCAAAACCTTTTCTCTGTTTTATGTGCTTTCTCCTTATGCACCCATCTTCAAATAGGCTTTGCATACCCATGCGCCTTATATTACATGGATAATATTATAGGGGCCCAACATTACCCCACACTACACCTATTATCCATCCGTGGGAACATTTTCAAAGAATAAAGAATGATCATTCTTGAATGGTTAGGGGAAAGAATAACGTAATGAATATTTTTGGGGAAGAAAGAAATAATGAGGAAGCGTGATAATTTCTTCAAGAGGAGAAGGAAATATTTCTTTAAGTCATCCTCTAACTTATTCTAGGTATCAACCTCACTCTTTCCTTGGTGAAAAGGTTTCCAAGTAGGGAGATCACCTCTTCAAATCTTATCCCTTCTCCTTAGGTATTCATTGCTTCCATGATCCCCTCTAACTACTTGCCCAAATCCTAAAGCGTGTCCATTATACGAGTTATATGGGGATAGAAATCCTTTAGTGAGTTCTTAATTGAGCCCCATGATGTCTTAATATCCTCTGACTTTTTCTTAACTTTAGCTAGAATTTTTTCACGTTCCACTCTATTCCCCTTGTTTTTCTCCTAGAATTCCTTCAGCTCTACTTCATGGGTGGTGACCAAAATTCTCACCACTCTATCTCTATCATTGCAGTTTTCATAGGCGGCCTCAGTGACATGAGTGGTAAATTTCACATCCATGAGGACTTTCTTGTACTGGGCCATAATGGCCACAACCTTCATCTTGTCCTCCTTTTCTTTACGCGTTGATGCCTCCTCTGCCAACTCCAAGGCCGGGGTCATCTTTCCATTGTGAGGATGTGGGTCAAGTCCTCTAGGCATTCCAGGGTGGATCCATACTTTTGTGTAGGTGGCATTAGATTTGGATGCTTCAAGAAAATGGCATATGTGATCATCTCTGCTTTCTCTTCTTTTAATTCTTGCCTTAGCTGAGCACTAACTAGTTCCTCATGTTTTAACTCCTTCATTCTCTTTTCCAACTCCTCTTCCCTCTTCTCCAACTTTGCTTCTAGGAACTTCACTCTGTCATTTCTCCGAAGAGTCTGGCTTCTACTTCCACCAAAACTTTATTCAACACGTTACATATTTGTTCATCTGATAGTCATTGAGAATTTACCAAGGGGTTGTCACCTTTTGATTGGTACCTTCATTATTGCCCCTTAGCTTACCTCAAATTCAGGTTTGTCAATGTGGGACTCAAATTCCCAAGAAATAATTTTCCTTTTCCAAGGGTATGTACCATCCTCATCAAATGATGTCATAGCCAAGAGTTTCTCTGTTGGCATGGTGCTTTGAAAACATGCACACAACACCTTGTTTGGATCATCAATATAGCCCATCCTCTGAACCTATGGAGTCTCTACACTTTTTCTCCCTATGCATGCTACCTTAGGAAATATCACATCCAAACTGGGATCCCCTCTCATGCTTCCATATTCCTTTTATATGCTTTCCTCCTTTGTTTCCTTCATCACTAAGTCAGTGCTTTGCATTCCATCTCTTGTTCCACTAAGTCTTCAATGATCTTGGCTACTTCCTTCTCAGTGGCCTCATTTATCTATTCCTTAGTGAGGATTGGGGTCCTTTATTCTTTTGGAACTTCCTCACTTATCCCCTATCTTGAGTATATTCTTCTTCCTTGTTTTCCTCCCTTCGGAAAAGATGTAATTATTTTCTTCTTCTCTCCTTCCTCCTCCATTTCATGAACCTTATAGATAGGATGACCCTCACCTCTTAGTTAATATTCATCATTATTGTCTCTCTTACCTCTATAGGCATCCAAGATTTATGTGTCCTCTAATTCAATTTCTTGTCACCTTCTACTTCTTCCTGACAGGAGACACTACTTCCTTTCCCTCCTCCTCTAGTGACTTCTCCTACATGGAGAGTTCTTCATGCTTCGACACTTCTTCCTTTGGAGTATTTTCCTTCACCGAGGAATATTTTATCCACGTTTTAGTACTAAGCTTGACACTTGTCTCTAGCATTCTTAACACTTGCGTAGCATGAACACTTATTGCTTTCTACACCTCTTTTCTTTCCCTATTATTTGGTGTGGGCTTCTTTCTTCCTGTGGGGTCCTCAAGGATGGTTACATCATGTTATAAGTATGCACCCTTCTCAAAATTTGGCCTGATGTGAAGGTATATTCTAGCTAAATCCCTTCTAGTGATTGGAAAAGTCACTAGTTTCATCATTTGTATCTTGTGAGAGACATATCTCTCCACGTATGTGTACTTCTTAGGGTAAACCAACTTTCTGCGTAGCTCTCTGTGGTCTTGATCTACTTCACTAAGGTTGAACCTTAGTCTTTTGGCCTCTTTAAACCTGTTTCACCCCTACTTGGAAATATAGTGCGGTGAAGGAGAAGGGAAGCTTGCACCATGGGCTCATATTTTTGTCTGTCAACCTAATTCTCCCAATGCAGAAGTGTTGATATACTGCTAATTCTATTTCTCCTTTTATGAGCGCGGGTAGCTACTATGGAATCCTCCATTCCATCCTGAATGGATCCCTCATGTGCTTGTACCATTTTTCTAGACGTGCCTTGTGAGTGGTTTAAATGGTCTCACAACTATATTTTGCAAAGCGCCGTGGGTGAGGGATCCTCTTCGAGTACTCCCAAACAAGCCTTTCTAGCCCATCGGGAACTCGATTTCTAAGAAGACAATTGTGAGGAGAATATTTCCAAATAGTATCTTCTCACATTCTTGCATCTTCTTTGATGATTTCATCCACAATGAAAGTAAAAAATTTGTAGATGGTACCTTCGGATATTTTACGGAAAAGCGTTCAAAGCAATTCCTTGTTTACTTAAGTCCATCTCTCCTGATCATTGAGCTTGGTTACCAAGCACACAACCATCATCATTATGGGGTCTTGGATTTCAGCGATGTAAAAGTATTGTGATAATTTCTTATAGTAAAATGCAGAAATTGTTTCCTTGATGTCCTCCTTGTCACTTAGGTCATCATCAAAATTTTCCCCTTCACAAATAAGGCCAGTGAACTTGGAAATTAGTTAGGGGGTTATGTGCATCTTTTGTCCCTCAAAATAAAAGTGGTATTCATGAACGTGTGCCATTAGGCGCTGGTAGAGGTTCTCGGGTTTTCGAAGTATGGAAGTTCATAAAGTTGTAGTAACCCTACCTTCTCCAACTTAACCTTTAGCTCATCACTTTGTAAATAGGCATGCCTTCTAACGTTCTCTTTTTGGTTAGCCGGACCAAATACAAAGCCATTTCTTTCTCGATGTGCTATTGTGGTGATTATAGTCACACACCATCATCTTTCTTAGGTGTGATTCCCATTATTTTCATAGCAACAACCCATCTGGGTACTACACTTCCATGTACCATTCTTCATTTGTGTTTGCGACGACATCCATTTTCTTCCCCTTACCCTTGCCCTTCTACTTCTTTGGTGAGATGGTTGCTTTCTTTGGTGTCATTATTCTTGTTAGGTTATCACTTCAAGTTTATTTTCCTTGCTCTGCTCTACCACTCAATCCAGCCCCAAGTTTAATTTTTGTGGAAAAATCCTAATTTCATGCCCTAGTCACCAAACCCTAACTAGAAAAACCCTTCCAAAAGACAATTCTTTCCTACTTAACTTCTCCATGCCCGTGTACTCCTTTCCTACTGGTTTATGATATTACCCTAGCTATACACTTTAGATCTCTCAATAATTTCTTTGACACAAAGATCTTACTTTGGATGCCCTAGTTTGTAAGAGCTTTCTCCCCTTTGTAAATGTAATGAAAATAATGAATTGCTTGACCTTTTATTCATAGAGTTTATCTTTTCCTAATATTAAATGCTCTCTCACCTACCATTGTACTTCAACCTTAAATGCATTTTTTTCCACTAAGCCAATCTTGAGCACTTTGTCATATGTGCCCCAACTTATGCACAAACTCCATTACAACCTTCCGGCATGCAAAAATCAACTTTGGTGATCAAGCCTCTTCCACACGTGTTCCTAGTGCCAAAGGCAATTCTTCTGTTATTTTTCCTATTCTTTCACTCGCCTACCTCATGTTTTTCTTATGCTCTTCCTTATTTCGTATGTGGTTTCTTCAAAGTTTCTTGACACCAACCATTTACGTTCATCTCTTCTTTATGCACCTATTACCCTTACACACCTTTATTTCTTTAACCGGGCCATTCACCACAACTTCTACTGCTAGTTCAACTCATATTACGGGCCTATACTCCGCATCACTCCACCCCACACTAAAATATATGTGTGGTCCTTTGCACATGCACAAACTTCAAAAAGTAATGTGGTTATTAGTGCCTAAGGTTTAAAACAAACAACAGAACACATATCAAGAAAGGGAAACACAAGAAAGGACATTGCATAAAGGGAAACCTAAACTAACTGACAACACGACCTTATTTACAAACACCAAGAAGAATTATTTATAGTAGGGCTTCAACCTACTCCCATTAAAGTGACCTGGTAATCTTGTCCCATCCAGCACTTGTAACTTGAAAGTGCCTAAATGAAGAATGTATGATATAAGGTAAGGTCCCTACCAATGGAATTTCAAATTCCTAGGATGGCGTAGATACTTGGAATCATACAATAACACCAACATCCCAATCTCAAACTTATTGTTATCGATATGGCGATCATGCCATGCTTTGTGTCTTTCTTTTTCTATCTTTTGAGTCCACCTAGCAAGTGATCACCTTTCATCCAAATGCATTAATTTAACAATTCTTTCTTCAGGTGCTTGGTCATTGACTAAACCTATTATGCACACTATACGTAACGAAGGTAACATGAATTCAACTGGTAAAATAGCCTCCACACTAAACATCAATTGAAACAGTGTGGCCTTGTTCAACCTTTTATAGGTTATCCTGTATGCACATAGGATGGATAATACCTTATCATCCCAATCCTGTCTTCTCACGTCACAGATCTTAGTTAATGCATGACTTAGTATTTTATTAAATTCCTCGTGATCCTATTTCCTTAAGGGTGGTATGGGGTAGTCTTATGATGGGCCACCATAAATTATACCAACAAGATCCTAATTGTTTCATTAAGGAAGTGTGTACCCCTATCACTTGTTAAACTTAAAGGGTAACCATATCTGTTGATTATATTTTCCCATAAGAATCTAGTGGTCATGCCACCACGGTGTAATCCTCTGTAGATGCTACCTCTACCCACCATGTTAAATAATCGTACAAGTGATGATATACTATGAACTGTCCTTTGCCTTTTCTTTGGTGAGATTGGTCCTACAAAGTCAATATCCAATTTATCAAATGGTTTTGTGCTTGATATTGGTTGTAAGGGAATTTCATCCCTTTTTATAGGTTTTTCGAGGTGCTGGAAATGGTCCTAGGCCTTACAAAACTCAATAAAATCTTAATAAATGGATTCCCACCAATGTCCTATGAGCGAGAATATTCCACACCTTGTTGCATTTCTCACATAGTGTCCTCTTATGATCCCACCATGTGCTTCTTCCATAATTGCAATGCACTCTTGTTCTAGCACACATTGGCACAAAACCTCATTATGGCCTAATTTTTATAAATCTCCACTAATAAGCATATAGTGTGTGACACATATAGATGACTGTTTTCTCTCCATAGCCCTCATCCCTTCTAGTGCCACACTTGTCTTTAAGAACAATATGATATCTTCAAATTTTGAGGGCACACATCATAATATAAATATTTTTACATCGGTATGGTATCCTCAATGCTTTATGCATCCTCTCCCAAATCAATCCTTAACAAGTGTTCAGGCCCTAAATTTTTCTTCCCTAGCTTTACCACCATCGTAAATTCAAATTCCTAAAATAGGAGGACCCAACAACATATGTACCCTTGTAGAATGGGTTTGTTGACTAAGTATTTTAATGCCATGTGATCTATGTAGAATATGAAGGGTGTTTCCAGTAGATACTTCCTAAACTTATGCAGCATGTAGATCATTGAAAATGCTTCACACTCAATAGTTGTGTAATTATGCTCTATTGGTGTCAATTTCCTACTTACAAAGCTCAAGGGATGATCGATAATTCCTTAGCCAAGTTTTGCTAGTACGCCTTTATTGTTTTCCCCGAGGAATCCACATACAAATGGAAAGGCTTATACTAAGAATGGAAACGTAAAATGTGTGTCGTTAAGAGTCTTTCCTTTAAGGTGTCAAATTCCTTGTCTTTGCACCTCTTCCCAATGAAAGTAACTTTTATGTTTCATTAATTCTTCTAAGGGCATGAAAGTTTTGGCATACCCCTTAATGAAATTCCTATAATATCCTATGTGTCCAAGGAATCCAAGCATGGCTCTTTGGCTAGTAGTGTAACATTCCCATTTTAGTACATTAGAACAAGATTTTTTTTTTTGATAAGTGCTTCCTAGTTCTAAATACATAATTTAGAACTCGTAGATCATAAGAATCATTCTTATAATAGATAACCATATGCAATTTTGTAATGACTTGGTGTACCTTTGATCTATTCATTCCATGACTCGGTGATCTACCGATCTATTCATGAGTATCATAGAGTTGGCATTTTTATTTTAACACTTCACTCTTGCGGTTCTCTTCCCTAATCTGGGATTTCAGAATGCTCTATCCAAGGAACCTATCTGAATAATTGTTACCATTATTCATCGGCATCACGTCCCTCAGACTAGGTGACATAGGGACAACGCAATAGCAACTTGCGATAATTTGGCCAAAGATTTGAAACATATTGTTCATGTCTCGTATTCCTTGACGGCATACTCATAAATCTAGAATACATCCTTCACCCCACTCCGATGTTAAATAGAATGTCTTATAATGGCTTACAAATCGACCTGTCAGCCTCCCCTGTCCCAAGTCATTCACTCAGGAATGGATTAATAACATGACACACGTTATAAGGATGCTCTTGAGGACTAGGGTAAGCTGACATACTGGGTCAACCACAGTTAACCCTGTGTGTCAAGGTACCCCGAGTCTCCAGGGGCATCCTCATAACATGACCATGGTCCTAACCAGTCCCAGAGTAAAAACTTGTTTGAGTTTCAGGTGTAAATCTTAACGATCAATGTAAAAGGGTGTCGCCATAGGTCACCTGCATTGTTGTATCCTCGAGAAGATCCTAATCTTCTCGAAGGTACAACCCTGTAGTTGACATGTGTCAACATCCTACAAAACCACCTCGGAAATATTTACATAACTTCAAGGAGTTACTTAAGTTGAGTTGAAATTGAATTAAAAATCCTACTAACAGGGGTAGTCTTTTCCCAACCCTTGAGTTCCACACCTTTGAGTTGACTTACTTAATTAAGATCCACTTCAAAAAGAGAAGTTTAATAAGATTTGAGACCTCGTCAAGGTGTCCATCGATTCCTAATAACCTTACTCCTAATAATTGGGAAATAGCCCTAAGTCCTCTCATAAGGAATCTAACTAAACCCGTAAGGGTTTATATCAACTCGAAGACTAAAGTATATCTTGCTTATTGTTATTAAGACATGGTGATTTAAAACCATCAATTACGTTGTCTTGACTTAGATCATGGATAGAGAGTAATAGATTACTCTTCCTGTTCTGATTACATATTAGGGCGTAGTTTAACCTTGACTTCCCAAAAAGGCGGTGGACTAATTTCCAATTTATCCTTATTTATAATATGAAAGAATTTACTATTCATTCATGAAGTATTCGGTCACAAATTTCTACAAGGCCTACTTAGAGAATCCAAATAACTCCCATGGTATACAATATTAAAAAAGAACTTACATTCAATCGGACCTAAGAAGTTCAATCCATCGGATAAAAATGTAGCCACATAAGTAACAATTTCCCCTTTTCATTTATTTCCAAGCCATACAATTACAATTTATGCACTTGACATATTTGATAGAATACTCAACAACAAAGAAAAACTTTCTTCATATAGTACAAATAGAGAAATCAAGTTGGAATTCATCATAAAACCAGTTAAACAATTTGAGCATCATATCAAATCTACGCATGACTTTACCACTTATGATGACCATCTGCAAAATTGCTAGCATGGGTCAGTTCAATGAGGCTGAGCATGGTAAGCACTAATTCTTAAAACAATTGCATTCCACCAATTGTTTCCATTAGACAACTGTTAAAATGAAATCATTTCATCAAACCTATAAACATGAATCACACTAATCATCTTTCTACCATACATGACTTTTTTAACATAATTTCATAATATAACTACCATATTGACTCTTCTCGGATAATTCATCTTATGTTAGAGACTAAGAAGAACAAAATGAATCTAATATATCCATCCCTATGAAATCCAAAGACAGTAACAATCAATAAAATTACTTCATTCGAATGAATTCTTACCGATGCGTGTATCAATGATTTGCATTTAACAATTCAAAGCAAAGACCGGTTATAGCCTCTAACGAAATTCCATTATACTCATTGCATTATTTCCATGACATTGATAGATATACCAACTTCTATTACAATACTACTTTTATTAAAGTAGATAACTGAATAACTCAAACAAGGTATTATTATAAGCTGTAAATAAGAAAAGAACTTAGGTCAAGACTAAGCATTTACCATTCTTTCCTCATAAATTTACCGCAGTTTAATCATCTTATACCCCTATAGCGAGTTCGTATGGAAATAAAAAAGAAGGAGTACTAATAATTTTCTAGAAAGGGAGAGTATACTTTTGTATTCCAAAACTCCTATATCCACATGTGCTTTACAACTTAAAAGAAAGAACAGAGGCGTTCGGATCTCCATTCCAAACAAGTTCAGGATAGTACCAACTTTCCAGGAGCAAAGCATATACAATCAATCTTGAATTCATTTAGGGAAGAAAAGAAAGCAAGAAAATCAACACAATCCCATCCCTTCCAAGTGCAAAACCTAATTTCCATCATGCAGATCTAGGATTACCCACACGTTATTAGGAATCAGAGTTCCTCAAAGAAAGATTTCTCTCGGTCAGGAATTTGTGTTCCGTTAACTAAGTTAAATTGTAAGGGAAACACAGCTACACTAGATATTTCATCACTTACAAAACCCATAATTATTGACCATGCTGACCCCTTTTCAACAGAGGTATAGGCTTGTATTCATACATTTTTCATACGCTTACCACTAAACTAGTCGAGCTCCATAGAAGGAATTACAGTTTCATCACAATTCAACCATGTATTCACCTGAAGCTATCAAGCAACAAAAAAAGCTCATACGACCAGCGATAAACAATAAACCAACCAAATAAGACATAATAATTTTCTTTTATGTCATTCCTCAACCAAGAAATCATCGGATAACGTATAACATGGTACAGTTAGGAAATCATTACCTCAGTTGATCAAGAAGCAAGGAAACAACATATACAGAAGTCAAATCCATATGTAATCACATCAAACACTTCAACAGAAAATGAATCCACAATATAAATACAACAAGGACTTCAAATGAAGTTGATTCCATAATACAAAATCAACAAGGACTTCAACTGAAGTCGATTTCATAATATAAACACAACAAGGACTTCAACAGAATTTGATTTCATAATATAAACACAGCAAGGACTTCAACAGAAGTCGATTTCATAATATAAACTCAGCAAGGACTTCAACAGAAGTCAATTTTTATAAGGTCTACGCATAACCAGGGATTCCCATATCAACAAGAAAAGAAGAAAACCAATACATTGCTTCCAGCCAAACCAATTGTACAAAAAAAATCATCTGAACAGAGTTGTTCTAATGAAAGCATTTAAAGGAAAGCAATATTTTTAAAAGTTAGGGCCTCTCATACGATAATGTCACTTAAAAATTCAAAGAAGACCTCTGAATGTGCTCACACCTTCTCTTCTTCTTCCATGATAGATTAAACAACAATAAATTGTTACCTTCATGCCTTATAAACTTTCCCTGACAGAGAAGGAAGCTAGAAATTCTCAAAGTTGCCATACAACACAGAGTAGGCAGTAGTTCGAAGAACGAGGTGCTCAGCAGAGAGAAAAATGGAATGCATCAAAAACCAAACAACCAAACAATATTCCATTTGCATGCCTTCCCAAGTAATCCACGCGGGAACCAAAGTTCATTAATTTCATTAACTTCCATCCTCCCGCCTATTCTCCATTTCCATCGACCGCCAAAATTGGTGATCGCCAAAAGAAAACAACAACCATTCCCATACTTGGTGATACTACCACGTCGGGTTACATTAGCCATTTGCTGACCTCTGTCAAACTTGACGACATTACAATTCCTTCAACCTTATCCCCCTCATAAATTCCATGGAAACCACCGCCCATGACTCACGCCCCTTCATAGGTCCCCCTCCATTCTTATCATTAGTTAAGATAGGTTAGATCATAGGGTTAAGACATTAGTCTCCCTTCCATAGCGCTAGGTGTAGTTAACTCTTAGGAGCATTAAGCTTATAGTTTAGGGCTAGGTTAGATTAGCAATTGTTTTAACCAATAGGTTATAGTTTAGGTTAAGGTTATTAACCTTAACGAATCAAATATAGGTCTCCAAAATAGGACCACTCAAAGTTAGGGTCCATACAGGGTTAAACATTCCTGTAAAGGATTCCATTTGGCATCACTAAATTAAGCTTACGGTATACACAAGAACATATTACCTGGGTTAAGGTCTAGGCCTTCCTGATGTTACAATATCTGGAACCAAATTTCATTTATCATGATTAGTCTGAGTTAAACTCTGGGATTTCTCATTCAAACTCATTCAGACCTTGTAACTTTCGTAAGGTCCATAAATTTTGTTCATCCTGAATAAGCTTAAAACATTCCTTGGATCAATGCAACTGAACCAAGGTGAGTCAAAGATCTTCAAGAGCAAAGAAGATACAATCCATATCAAGCATGACTTCCCAAAACCAAAGGAACATGTCCTTATATAGAAGAAATCATATATCAACACTTGAATGCTCAGGAGAAGGTAACAACAGTTCAGGGTGTTACATGCTTCCCTCCTAAAAGATTCATCATCCCGATGATTACATCTTTTGATTTACCTTCAGGTCAATCAATTTATTAGTTCACAATACAAAAGACCAATTCCAACATGAATTATTTCATAAATCAATGTCATGATACAATTTATTCAACCTGAATAATGTTTGCCTCAAAGCTGGCTTACATAAAGACATGAAAAAGATAAGTTCATAATAATTAAATTTTTTTGTCAACAGATTCCATTCTATTCAAAAAGAAAGGGAAAAGCAATTTTCATCTCTTCCAGATTTTCCCAAGTTGCACTTTCTTCGTTAAACTGGTCCCATTGGACCTTACATTGTTGTATTTCACGATTTCTCAAATGCAATTGGTGAGTTTCCAACACTCGTGTGGGTTTAACCACGATTATTCCTAGGTCTTGGACCTGCAAGAAATTCAATTTAAAACATGTGACAAGTCTGAAACGTATTTCTTAAGAAAAGAAATATGGAAAACATCATGCATGCGAGACAAAGCGGTGATAATGCTAATCGGTAAGCTACAGGATTGATTATTTCGACAATCTCAAAAGGTCCCACATAACGAGGTGACAACTTGGCAGCCTTGCCAAAAGTTATAGAAATCTTTCTAGGTTTAACACGAAGGAAAACCATTTCACCAAGTTCAAACTTTCGATCAACCCCCTTTAGGTTAGCATAGCTCTTACGCCTATCTACCTTGCTCTTTCAATCGCTCACAAATCATCTTAACTTGTTGTTCCATTTTAGTGAGGATTTACTGGTCTAATTACAACTCTATCCTCAATACTATCCCAACTAATAGGGGTTCTACACTTTCTTCCATAAAGTGCCTCAAAAGGTGCCATTTTAAGAGAAGAGAAATATGTGTTGTTGTATGCAAATTCAACTAATGGGAGATACTCTTCCCATTCATACTTTGTTGATCCATTTAGTACATTCGTAATATATCTTCCAACACCTAATTTACTCTCTCGGTTTGTCCATCCGTTTCGGGTGATATGCAGAACTGAAGTTTAGTTTCGTTCTAAGAGCTGTATTAAGTGTTTGCCAAAATCTTGAGGTCATTCTAGGATCCCTGTCAGATATAATCAATTCAGGTACTCCATGCAACCTGAAAATTTTATGTACAAACCTTTTGGCTAACACTGGAGAATCATCCTTTAGATTTCCAGCGATGAAATGAGCTACCTTTGTTAGTTTGTCTACAAATACCAAGATAACATCATGTTTATTTCTTGACATAGGAAACCCTTGTACAAAGTCCATGCTTATGACTTGCCATTTATACTATGGTATGCTTATGGGGATATAATAGTCCAAAGAGGGTGCATGTGTTCTACCTTAACCCCCGACATTCAGACAATGAGTCACAAAATCAATAACATCCTTTTTCATTCCTTTCGAGAAGTATTGTTGTTTTAGATCAGCGAGCATTTTAGTAATCCACTGGGTGTCGAGAAAAGAGTGAATTATGAAATTCAACTAAAAATTTCTTTCTCAATTCATTTAGCAAAGGTACATATACCCCATTTTCATAATGTAAGATTCCTTCATTATCAAAATGAAAACCTTTATACCTTTCATCTTTTGGTTCTGCAACAAGTGCTTCTTTTACTTCTTTGAAAGTATATATCAGATTCTGAGGCACTTTTTACCTCATCTTTAAACTGAGTTCTTAATGTTATAAGAGCAGAAATGTGCTTCCTACGACTTAGAGCATCCACTACTCTATTCTCTTTCCCTTTGATGTAGCTAATATCAAAATCATATTGAGATAAAAACTCTAACCACCTTCGCTATCTTGCATTTAGATTAGGCTGAGTGAAAATATATTTCAGCCCTAAGTGATTAGTTTTCAACTCAAAAGGTTTCCCAAGTAAATAGTGCCTCCAAACTTGAAGCGCATGAACAATTGCAGCAAGCTCTAAATCATGAGGGGCATAATTCAGCTCATGTAACTTAAGTTTTCTACTTTCATAAGCTATGACTTGATCATTTTGTAACAAAACACCTCCAAGGCCTTCCTTAGAAGCATCCGTTACAACAGTAAAGTTCCCATTAGGGTCCAGTATAGATAATATAGGTGCTAAAGTCAACTGGCTTTTCAAAATTTTGAAATTAATTTCGCACTTATCATTCCAAATAAATTTCTTATCCTTCTTCTGCAATGAAGTTATCAGTGTAGCCACTTTAGAAAAATCCTTAACAAATTTTCTATAATAACCAACAAGGCCCATGAAGCTTCTTACTTCATGTACATTCTTTGGTGCAGGCCACTCGATTATTGCCACTATTTTTGAAGGATCCACTGCAATTCCCTCTTTACTAATGACATGACCCAAATAGTGAACTTCAGTATCAAAGAAAGAACATTTGGATAACTTACCGTATAACTTTATTTTTCTCAAAATTTCCAAAACTATCCTTAAATGCTCATTGTGCTCTTCGATACTTTTAGAATATATGAGAATATCGTCCAAGAATACAAGCAAAAACTTGTCCAAATATTCTTGAAAGATATTATTCATTAAGTTCATAAAAGCTGTGGGTGCATTAGTTAATCCAAAGGGTAGAACCGTGAATTCATAATGTCCGTACCTGGTTCGGAAAGTTGTTTTATGAATATCTTCTTCTTTAATCCTTAATTGATGATAACCAGATCGAAGATCTATCTTGGAATAAACCACTGCTCCACGCATCTGATCAAATAGATTGTCAATCCTTGGAAGTGGGTATCTGTTCTTAATTGTTGCTTTGTTCAACATCCGATAATCAATACATAGTCTAAGTGTTCCATCTTTCTTTTTTACAAATATTACTGGTGCTCCCCATGGTGAAACACTTGGTCTAATCAAACCCTTAGACAAAATTTCTTGCAATTGTGCCTTAAGCTCGACTAACTCTATAGTAGTCATCCGATAAGGTGCCTTAGAAATAGGTTCCGTCCCTGGTTTGATTTCAATGGTGAAATCAAATTCCCTTTTGGGTGGTAAACCTGGTAATTCCTCGAAATACATCCTTGAAACTTTGCAATAGTGGGAATCGTTTCATGGAATCACCATCTTCTTCTGAAAATTCAGATATCTTTACTGCATATAAGGTACATCCTTTGTTTTTAGCCTTTTTAAGTTACATAGCTGACAGTTTTCTAACTGAAATTTCCTGTTTCACACCTTAAATCTCTGCTGCTTTCAACCGATAATCTAAACATCTTATATTCTTTTCAAATTAGTCTACTTTTGCTTTATGGTCAGCTAACCAATTGACACCGATGACAATGTCATAGGATCCCAAAGGTGTAACATAGAGGTCAACTTCCGTGGAAAAGTTAGGTAAGTCAAGGACTACCCCAAAAAGACACATACTCACTATATGAACAGAGTTATTACCATACTGTACAATCTAAGATTTATCCATTTTTCCAGCTTTTCTTTTAAGTTTAGAAGTAAGTTTACTAGAAATAAAACATTCAGTAGCTCCTGTATCAAAAAGAATAGTGACAGGCATGCCAAATAACTTACCCAAAACTTCTATAGGTGTCACTTGCTTTTCAGCTTGCTTGTCTTCTACTACAGCATGTATCTTATCTTTGATGATTACGATCATCCTTCTTGATGGGCACTAATTTACGTAGTGGTCTTTGTCACAATTATATGACCTCTTACAGGTCCCTTTTTAGGCTCAAAATTACTTCCAGCCTTAAAATTATCACATTGTCCTCTATAGGGCTTCTGCCCATTGTTATAATTTTTGGCAAAACTATCCATTATATTTTCAGCAGACTTATTCACCATCATTTTCTTATTATTATCCACTTTGGAAACTCACTTGTTTCCAAACTTTGTCCATGGCCCCTTCTTGGGTGCAAGTGAAGTTGAAGAAGGATTTACAATATTCTTCCACACTTCCTCTTTATGAGTAGAAATAGCCTTTAATCTCTATTCTTGCCTTATGGCTTTTTCAACAACCCCTTTCATAGTGGTTGGGCTGTGAACATCAACCTCTCCTCCTATCACGTGATTTAGTCCCATGATGAATTTCCGTATTCTAAACTTCTCGTCAGTTTGATACTGCGGTACATACTTGAGGAGTTTTGTAAACCGCTCCCGAGTATTGATTCACGTTAGCTTTTCTTGAGCTAAGTTCTAGAATTCTATCATTTTCGATCATAGAAAAGTTGTGGCAGCCAACATTGCCTAAAATAGCCTTTAAATTGATCCCAAGTGATATTGGTCTCATCAATATTTAGCTTAGCTTTACGGTTGTCCCACCATGAAGATGCTTTATGGGAAAGGCGATAGGCTCTGCAAATAGCTTTGGTTTCCTCACGAGAAGTTTCTTATTGCAAAGTACTTCTCCATTTCTTGAGCAGTTCTCGGCTCCATCTCCTAATGTGGTGCCATCATATTTAGGTGGAATTATCCTTTTATATCATTAGTGAGTTCTGCACGCTAACCCGGCCTTTTTGTTTTCTGGTTGGACAGGTACATTTCAGTGTTATTATCAACACCCATATCGGGGTTGTCCTCAGGAGGTAGCTGATTGTTGTTACCAGCTTCATCATCCTCCTCATTTCCCATTACTTGTTGTTCAAGTACAGCCAAACGATCTCTTGTGTCAATAAGGCAGCAAGGATCTCATCAATTTTGGGTTGTTACGCCCCTCCCTTTGGTGGAGCATTATTCGTAATGTTCCCTCTTGTTCTAACCATTTTTACATTACAAGAAAATTCAGGTTTTATCGGATTATGGACACTGATAGGTCTAAGAGCTACTGACCTTCACTACGATACCAAGATATAACATTCTCGTTTTAGTACATTAGAACAATAATTTTATTTTATTTTGATAAGTGCTTCTAGTTCTAAATACATAATTTAGAACTCATGAGATCATAAGAATCATTCTTATAAGAGATAACCATATGTAGTTGTAATGACTCGGTGTACCATCGATCTATTCATTCCATGACTCGGTGATCTACCGATCTATTCATGACTATCATAGAGTTAGCATTTTTATTTTAACACTTCACTCTTGCGGTTCTCTTCCCTAATCTAGGATTTAGAATGCTCTATCCAAGGAACCTATCGAATAATTGTTACCATTATTCATCGACATCACATCCCTTCGGACTAGGTGACATAGGATAACGCAATCGATGAGATTGCGATACTTTGGCCAAAGATTTGAAACATCTTGTTCATGTCTAGTATTCCTTGACGGCATACTCATCAATCGGAATACGTCCTTCACCCCACTACGATGTTAAATAAAATGTCTTATACGACACATCGGCCTCCCTGTCCCAAGTCATTCACTCGGGAATGGATTAATAACATGACACACGTTATAAGGATGCTCTTGAGGACTAGGGTGGTGACATCTTGGGTCAAGCACTGATTAACCCTATGTGTCAAGGTACCCCAGAGTCTCAAGGTAACCTCATAACATGACCATGGTCCTAACCGGTCCCGAGTAAAAACTTGTTCAAGTTTGGTGTAAATCTTAATGATCAATGCAAAAGGGTGTCGCCATAGGTCACCTGCATTGTTGTATCCTCAAGAAAATCCTAATCTTCTTGAAGGTACAACCCTGTAGTTGACATGTGTCGACATCCTACAAAACTACCTCGAAAAGATTTACATAACTTCAAGGAATTACTTGAGTTGAAATTGAATTAAAAATCCTCCTAATAGGGTAGTCTTTTCCCAACCCTTGAATTCCACACCTTTGAGTTGCCTTACTTAATTAAGATCCATTTCACAGAGAGAAGTTTAATAAGATTTGAGACCTCGTCAAGGTGTCCATCGATTCCTAATAACCTTACTCCTAATAATTGGGCAATAGCCCTAAGTCCTCTCATAAGGAAGCTAACTAAACCCGTAAGGGTTTATATCAACTCCGAAGACTAAAGTATATCTTGCTTATTGTTATTAAGACATAGTGATTTAAAACCATCAATTACGTTGTCTTGACTTAGATCATGGATAGGGAGTAATAGATTACTCTTCTATTCTGATTACATATTAGGCGTAGTTTAACCTTGACTTCCCAAAAAGCGGTGGACTAATTTCCAATTTATCCTTATTCATAATATGAAAGAATTTACTATTCATTCATGAAGTATTCGGTCACAAATTTCTACAAGGCCTACTTAGAGAATCCAAATAACTCCCATGGTATACAATATTAAAAAAGAACTTACATTCAATCGGACCTAAGAAGTTGATCCATCGGATAAAAATGCAGCCACATAAGTAACAATTTCCCTTTTCATTTATTTCCAAGCCATACAATTACAATTTATGCACTTCAACATATTTGATAGAATACTCAACAGCAAAAGAAAAACTTTCTTCATATAGTACAAATAGAGAAATCAAGTTGGAATTCATCATAAAACCAGATTAAACAATCGAGCATCATATCAAATCTGCATGACTTTACCACTTATGATGACCATCTCGCAAAAATTGCTAGCATGGGTCGGGTTCAATGAAGCCCCGAGCATGGTAAGCACTAATTCTTAAAACAATTGCATTCCACCAATTGTTTCCATTAGACAACCTATTAAAATGAAATCATTTCATCAAACCTATAAACATGAATCACACTAATTATCTTTCTACCATACATGACTTTTTTTAACATAATTTCATAATATAACTACCATATTGACTCTTCTCGGATAATTCATCTTATGTTAGAGACTAAGAAGAACAAAATGAATCTAATATATCCATCCCTATGAAATCCAAAGACAGTAACAATCCAATAAAAATTACTTCATTCCAGAATGAATTCTTACCAGTGCGTGTATCCAACTGATTTGCATTTAACAATTCAGCAAAGACCGGTTATAGCCTCTAACGAAATTCCATTATACTCATTGCATTATTTCCATGACATCGATAGATATACCAACTTCTATTACAATACTACTTTTATTAAAGTAGATAACTGAATAACTCAAACAAGGTATTATTATAACTATAAATAAGAAAAGAACTTAGGTCAAGACTAAGCATTTACCATTCTTTCCTCATAAATTTACTAGTTTAATCATCTTATACCCCTATATAAGAGTTCGTATGGAAATACAAAAGAAGGAGTACTAATAATTTTCTAGAAAGGAGAGTATACTTTTGTATTCCAAAACTCCTATATCCACATGTGCTTTACAACTTAAAAGAAAGAATAGAGGCATTTAGATCTCCATTCCAAACAAGTTCAGGACAGTACCAACTTTCTAGGAGCAAAGCATATACAATCAATCTTGAATTCATTTAGGGAAGAAAAGAAAGCAAGAAAATCAACACAATCCCATCCCTTCTAAGTACAAAACCTAATTTCCATCATGAAGATCTAGGATTACCCACACGTTATTAGGAATCGAGTTCCTCAAAGCAAGATTTCTCTCGGTCAAAGCTGTGTTCCCGTTAACTAAGTTAAATTGTAAGGGAAACACACGGCTACCAGATATTTCATCACTTACAAAACCCATAATTATTGACCATGCCGACCCCTTTTTAACGAGAGGTATAGGCTTGTATTCATACATTTTTCATACGCTTACCACTAAACTAGTCGAGCTCCATAGAAGGAATTACAATTTCATCACAATTCAACCATGTATTCACACGAAGCTATCAAGCAACAAAAAAATCTCATACGACCAGCGATAAACAATAAACCAACCAAATAAGACATAATAATTTTCTTTTATGTCATTCCTCAACCAAGAAATCATCAAAGATAACGTATAACATGAGTACGATTAGGAAATCATTACCTCGATTGATCAAGAAGCAAGGAAACAACATATACGTAAGTCAAATCCATATGTAATCACATCAAACACTTCAAATGAAAATGAATCCACAATATAAATACAACAAGGACTTCAATGAAGTTGATTCCATAATACAAAATCAACAAGGACTTCAATGAAGTCGATTTCATAATATAAACACAACAAGGACTTCAACGAGAATTTGATTTCATAATATAAACACAGCAAGGACTTCAACAGAAGTCGATTTCATAATATAAACTCAGCAAAGACTTCAATGAAGTCAATTTTTAATAGGTTCTACCCATAACCAAGGATTCCCATATCAACAAGAAAAGAAGAAAACCAATACATTGCTTCGGCCAAACCTATTGTACAAAAAAATCATACGACAGAGTTGTTCTAATGAAAGCATTTAAAGGAAAGCAAGATTTTTAAAAGTTAGGGCCTCTCATACCTGATAATGTCACTTAAAAATTCAAAGAAGACCTCTGAATGTGCTCACACCTTCTCTTCTTCTTCCATGATAGATTAAACAACAATAAATTGTTACCTTCATGCCTTATAAACTTTCCCTGACAGAGAAGGAAGCTAGAAATTCTCAAAGTTGCCATACAACACAGAGTAGACGACTGGTTCGAAGAACCAGTGCTCAAGCAGAGCGAAAAATGGAATGCATCAAAAACCAAACAACCAAACAATATTCCATTTGCATGCCTTCCCAAGTAATCCACGCCGGGAACCAAAGTTCATTAATTTCATTAACTTCCATCCTCCCACCTATTCTCCATTTCCATCGACCGCCAAAATAGGTGATCGCCAAAAGAAAACAACAACCATTCCCATACTTGGTGATACTACCACGTCGGGTTACATTAGCCATTTGCAACCTCGCCCAAACTACCCGTGACATTACAATTCCTTGACCTTATCCCCCTCATAAATTCCATGGAAACCACCGCCCATGACTCGCGCCCCTTCATAGGTCCCCCTCCATTCTTATCATTAGTTAAGATAGGTTAGATCATAGGGTTAAGACATTAGTCTCCCTTCCATAGCGCTAGGTGTAGTTAACTCTTAGGAGCATTAAGCTTATAGTTTAGGGCTAGGTTGGATTAGCAATTATTTTAACCAATAGGTTATAGTTTAGGTTAAGGTTATTAACCTTAACGAATCAAATATAGGTCTCTAAAATAGGACCACTCAAAGTTAGGGTCCATACGAGGGTTAAACATTCTGTAAAGGATTCCATTTGGCATCACTAAATTAAGCTTACGGTATACACAAGAACATATTACGGGTTAAGGTCTAGGCCTTCCGATGTTACAATATCGGAACCAAATTTCATTTATCATGATCGATCTGAGTTAAACTCGGGATTTCTCATTCAAACTCATTCGAGACCTTGTAACTTTCGTAAGGTCCATAAATTTGTTCATCTGAATAAGCTTAAAACATTCCTTGGATCAATCTGTTGAACCAAGGTGAGTCAAAGATCTTCAAGAGCAAAGAGTATACTATCCATATCAAGCATGACTTCCTAAAACCAAAGGAACATGTCCTTATATAGAAGAAATCATATATCAACACTTGAATGCTCAAGAGAAGGTAACAATAGTTTAGGGGTTTACAAGTAGGCTCCCCCAAACCCACAATGACTACAACTTTAGTGGGATCTACTAGTAAGCCTTCTTTATATATGATATGCCCTGATAAGGTTCTAAATGGGGTAGCAAAGACACACTTTTTTATGTTAAGGGATATCCTCAACTTTCGACACATTTCAAACATTAGTCTCAAGTTATCACAATGGTCCTTGATGAGACCATATACAGTCCAATCATCAAAATAGACCCGAAGAAATTTATAGATGAAGTCCTGGAAGGCTTACACTACAATGTGCGAGAACACATCACATGTATTATTCAACCCAAAAGGCATGACCATGTAAGAAAAACTTCCCCATTTAGTGGCAAAAGTTGTCTTTCTCTGGTCTTCCTTTGCAATTTGTACCTGGTGGTACCCTCAGAACCCATCCATGAAGGAGTAGGCTTCGCGCTTAGCCACTCCCTCTAATATTTCTTCAATAAATGGAGTAAGGAAAGGATCAATGACACAAACTACATTTAGATGACTATAGTCAACATAGATCTTGATCCTCCCATCCTTCTTGATGTTGATGACCATTGGGATTATCCATTCTGACTCTTCAACCACCTCAATGATACCTAATGCTATCATTTTTTCTATTTCTTCCTTAACCCGTACGTGTAAATTTGGATTCATCTAATAAGGTCTCTTCTGAATCAGGCATGCACCTTCTTTTAACTTGATCTTCATTTCTCCCAAGGAATGGTGGACACCTTTGAGTTCATGGTACCTGCGAGGGAACAAATCTTGGAATTTGTGCAACAGATCAATGATCTTTGAAACTTCCTTTTCGACCAATAGTCACCGATGATAGCCTCCTTAGGTTTAGCCTCCATCCCAATGTTAACCTTCTTTGTCTTCAAAGGCTCATGGTAGGCGTGTGCTTTCTCATCAATGTTGTCAATGACCTCACGTGTACCCTCAAATGATCAAAATCCAACGTCTCCATCTCTTCCCCGTCTATGACATAGTCTAATTTTGCCTTTTCTTTTTCCATACACATGCACTCAAAATGTACTTCCTATGATTATTCCTCATAGAGGCATGTCTTCACATCAATATTTTATAGTAATTTCAGTAGCCTATCCTCAACCATGGCACTATCTCCCACTATAAGGTGCTTGATTTTTGCAACACCTTATCCACTGATGGTTTGGTGCTTCTATACTCAAATGCTTGAATGAGGTCACCCACCAAATCTTTCTAGTTACCTATTTGACAACACATCTCCCATTGAACATACCATATGCACGCACATCCTTGCAAGGTGGAATACAACTTGTGTACGCACAACGAAGGTGGTAATGCTTTTGCGCTTCCCATCCAGGATTCCTCACATGTTTGGATATGAAACAAAGAGTTTTCTTTCTAATGGTAGTCTTTTATAGTTATGGGCACATTGTTTTTTGAAAACCTTATAGAGAGTGTGATTCTTACCTCATGCCACTCCAGGTGGTTCACCCTATGTGTATCCCACCAATGCGCTGTAATCTTGAGTAGGCTATAGATTATCATTCTTCTTCTTTCGTCCTCATTTCTCCACTGGGACTCCATTTCCTGCAGGACAATATTAAGAAATTCTCCTCCTGAGTAGCTAGGCATATTATTTCCTCCTAGGTGCTTAAATGAGTGTGGCTTTGTCACCCTTATTACCAGTTCTTTTAATTATTTCCCAATTAACTCATAGGTGTCGTGTGCCCAATTGTCACAAGCCACGCTAGTGGTATCACTCATG
This sequence comes from Taxus wallichiana var. yunnanensis, assembly GCA_018340775.1. Lineage (NCBI taxonomy): Eukaryota > Viridiplantae > Streptophyta > Pinopsida > Cupressales > Taxaceae > Taxus > Taxus wallichiana. The sequence continues at coordinate 460,753,282 of CM031238.1, read as the reverse complement.
GACTGAGTGTCCTCGAATTGCATGACCCCCTCGTGGGGTGAATTACCTCATGATCTTTGATGGAGTGCATATAGATTCTATCAAGGACTTCTTCTCCTAATGGATTTGTGTAGGGCACCAAATTCCCATCTGTCAAAGGGATGACCACCCATTCTTCCTTGTTTTCAAAACTGATATATCCTTTGTTAAACCTTATGTCAACATTATTCTTTTAACACCATGGGCACCTAAGTAATGCTGGAAAGTTGTCTCCTTTGGCGAGTGCCAAGAATTCAAAATCTCCTGTGAACTTTTCCCCTTAAATGGTGATAATTGCATCCTTCAGAACTTCAATGGGCATTTCCTTAGTGTTGTTTGTAATATAAAACACATTTGAATATGGCTGCAATGTGGGCTTCCCATATGATATCATGCATCTAAGGTAATAACATTCACTTCTACTCACTCGTGTCGATGAAGATATATCTCAAAATCCATCCATCAATAACCACATTCAGAGTAATTTCTTTGTCATAGTCAAGGATGTGTGGAGAAATATTTGCATGTAAAAGCTGTCTCTCACACTCTACTCGGCACGTGGTACCTTCTCCTCACCATTTCCAAATCAAGGGAATAATATTCTCTTGCCTCAACATTTTCATACTTCTTTGACCTCATCCAGTCACTCCTTGGAACCTCATTATCCTTCTATTGACCTACCTTCCTTGATTTCTCCTTGAGACACTTTGTATCTCCCCTTGTAAAATCCTAATCACATCCACAGTCTCTTAGTATACTTATTTCGATGAGCGGGGTCCAAGAAATTTCCATATAGTGCCTCCTATCTTGACACTAGTGTCCTTGGTATTGGCATCTCCTTGGTGCATGTAACCTTTACACGCGTTGTCACCAAAGACAAGTTCTAGTTCTAACTCACGCTCTAATCTTAGTATCCATAGTGAATCATCCTTTTTGATGCTCACCATGGCAATGCCCTTATCTTTCTAGTGCTACTAGCTCATATTCTCATAGATTTCTAGAAACTCTTCGTACTTGTGCTTCTTCCTGCACCATGAGCATTATAGTAGATCAGGACACTCGCATTTAAAATGCTCTATAGATCCAAAATTATAACATGTTCTTTGTGGGAACTCACTTCTCCCTCCACTATGGTTACCATGACCACAAACTCCTCCGTGAAAACCTCTTCCATGTGCCCCTCCATCTACGTACCCTTCATGCGTCGGTCATCATCCTTAGAACTACCGTGAGGCTAATCTCGCATACACCCAGATCAATAACATCATGGATCTAATCAATTAGTCTGCAGTCCTTAGTGTCATGGGTTGTAGAGGTACATATCTTGAAGTAGCAAGAAAAATTCTTTGATTACCTATTGAAGTAGAGGGAATCTACTTACATCATGATCTCTATGTAAGATCTTATAATATCTTTGCCATAGTGCACACCAAATTCGAGGAAAATTTCCTATGTATGACCCTTCACTTTTAATTCTATGCACCAAATCCCACTATAGACCTCATTGAATGAGTTTACAAAAGCTCTTCCAATTGCTTGGCCATTACAGTAATTTAGGACTCCAAAAATAGACTCACATCAGTTTCCACACTCCCAACAACTTCAAAGCCACGTAAGGCAGCCTCTAAAACATCATGTGGGTCAATGAACATTTTATGTCACAATTCCCTCCTAAATGAAGTGATCAACCCTCCCACAAACCATTGAGCATGTTGTGAGGGGTGGATGTGATATGAAAATTTATAGATGAGAGTTTTTAACTATGCATTATACTCCCACACGCTCTCTGCTATTCCATGTTGGATCTCCTTCAAGGCACTAATGCTCTTTTGCTTGATCTCTCGAATATGAAACTCTGTGAGGAAAGCATTTTTCAATGTTGTATAATCAAGAACTATTTAATGGGGTCATAATTTCTATACCAGCTATGCACACGCCCTTGTAATGTAGTTTCAAAATGTCTTACCTTTCGCTCTTGACTAGTGATCCCTTTTGCTTGCCATAGTAACTCACACTTTTGCACATGCTCTACAACATCTTCAATACCCCTATAGTATGGTAATTGCAAAGAAATATCAGAGAAAAAACTTAGAGGGTGGTTGGGGTCCTTTTCCTCCCAATCCAAAGCTTTGGTTTCTTCGGTGTTTCTCCATTATTCCCTCCACCGGATCCACTTGGGTGCACATGGCCTATTCCTCTTGACCCACGAGATCCACTAGATCCACTAGGTCTTGCAGTGGTCATGCCAAGGGTTCCCAACATTCCACTGAACTACATGTTGATGGTCTATGATAATGTCCCACTACCAATAGTGTACCCCATGCCACTCCAAGATGCAAGACCGAAGTATTGTGTATCCACACTTTTCCCAAAAATTCCTCTAAACAATAGAATGGTATGTGCATCCATAGAAGTCCCAAACAAGAAATTATATCTCTTGGGCATAGATCGGTCACTTCGACTGATACCAACTTGGTTAAAAATAATCTTCCCTTGATCTAAAAAACCAAGTGCCGAGGATCGATCACCAAGTGGGTTCAGATGTGCACCAATGGCTCTTATTTCTCCACATGAAAATTCTCATCAAAAGTCTAAGGGGATTCTCTTACATGCTTTCAAGATGGGGTAACATAGAGGTCGATCATGCTCCATGTCCTCCATGTGAACTTCAGCACCTTCCCGCAACATATGCCTCCATAGATCCATCACACTTGCTACCTCACATTGTCTAGTAATCTCCCTTTCACGAGCTTTATTATACTTGATTCATCTCTCCCCCTTTCCTTTTCATCCGCAATGTCATCCATCTCGTCCACCCTAGATTCCTTTCCCGGTGCTCAAAGAGCTTAGATGGCCATGGGAATGCTTCTAAACTCAAATTAATGACTAAGATATTCATACATAGGAATAAAACTCAAACTTAGTGATCTCTAGGAAAGAATACATCAAAATGATGTATACCAAAGTATAACTAATCAGCACCCTCTTCCACCGGTGATCAATAGCACATTTCCACGTCATATCTCGCATCCTACAACTAGTCATCTTGGGTCCACACATGTGATCTATAGAACCAACTTGATCTAGATGTGTATGCTAAGTTGTTCATATAGTTTTACTAGGAAGAAGAAAAATAATGTCTCATAAAGCTCGTTTTATAGGTTCTCTTCTACCCATCCACTCATACTAAACTCAAGCCCAATGATGAATCTTTGAGAAAAATCATCCTCCGTGCTCTTAAACAATATTTCAACAATTTATAAAGTTAGGCATTCTATCATTACACATCACAAAGATAAAATCATAAGCTATTTCTCACAATAACTTAGAGAATAGGGTCCCGAGAAATGGAACCAAGATTTAGTCATTTTTAATCCCTCCTCAAAGAACAAGGAAATCCCATGCGTGTTGGCCTATTACCTAGCAGAGACCTTTGGGTGCTCACTCGAGGAACATGTAGGCACCGAGTCACATCTTTATGTGATTTTTGTGAGAATTCATTAATTGTGATAGAAACTTAAGTGAAACAGTTGGAAAGGAACCATACATTCATCTTAGAGCTCAGAATGACTTCTAGACCAATGTATTCATTCATATAAGGAAAGCATTATAGAACATAGATATAAATCATAATGAAAAGAAATGCACAGGGTTTTACACCCACTTATATGAAATATACATATAACCATGTAGTAGAACTGGAACCACACATATATTCATATTAAGCATGTTGATAACCATATTACAATAACTCAGGTAATCACAAATTCATATGATAATGTAGATCAATATCATGCATCAGAACTGGACTTGGGCCCTTCATAGTACAAAGAAAAATGTTCAAACCCATCCCCTTAGTACAACGTATTCCTACAGATCCTCTAAACCCAACCTATGGAGCTCTCATAGTATTCCTGCATGGCTTCACCTCTTTCTACTTCTATATCTTTTTCTTTGGCAGGTGCTTGTATTTATAGCCTTTTCCAACATCTTCAATCCTTTGTGGGAGTTGTAGATCCATTTCCAAGTGTCCAAGGTGGTCCTCCATGGGAGAATGTTTCTTCATGCTTGAGCTCTCTACTCTTTGCAATGATGGCCTTCTAGAATCTTCCATCGCAAGGTATATTCCTTCCATGGGCACCAAGCTACCAGGATGGCACCTTATCCATTCTGCATGCATAGTTAGGTCACACTTTTCTCATGTTCTATCTGATACACCAAATATGGCTAAGTCCCAAAACCTTTGCTCTATCTTGTACGCTTTCTCCTTGCACACCCATGTTCAAATAGGCCTTGCACGCCCATGTGCCTTCTTCTACTTGACCAATATTTTAGGGGCTCAACATGCACGTAGAGTATGATTTGCATACATAAGTACATAGAAATACATCAGGTATGAGATGTAGTGCAGTACTCAGTTATTAATTCCACCATTGCAGTAGCTGAGGATAGTCTAAACCCTTCATATGAATCTTTCTTTTTCTAGGGTTTGATGTTTGTCTTAGGGTTTTATAGGTTTCCTCTTCATCACCGACTACTTGCGACATCAAACACAATTTAGATACATTCTTTGTGAGATAGTGATGGATTTTCATCACCTTATAACCCTACAAATATGATTTTTTGACCTCTTACATAGACCAGGGTTCCCAGAACATAGAATAGGTTTCCCACTTTGGTGCCTTGATCCTCTCCCAGGTGTCCCAATCCATTTATATGTCCCAGATCTAAAAGTTTCTACACCTCAACATAGTCATTTCCTTCTCTTGCTTTTCTAGTCATCTCTACTACATAGTCTAGTAAAGTTTGCTAAATCAAATAAGCTCCTTCCAACCCCTTTTTTCATATTAGGGTTTCTATTTTCATTAGCCTAGTTGCTTGAGTCACTTTATATATTTATTTACTATTTTTATTTACTGTTGTTCCTAGTTAGATTAACATAATAAATCCCCAATTTTATTTAATCATTTTTGTCAACCCACATTTGAATACTCTTGGATCTGTCTTTTTCTTCTATCATGACTCCTAAGGTCTTTCAAATGTATTTTCTTCAATTTATTCAAATGCACCCGTCTTGTAAAGACTCCTCCAAAAACCTTATAGACTATGTATTTGTCTATCAACATGTTGTCTACTAAAGTCAATTTTATCTTCATTCATCTTTCTAATGAATCTCTTGATTCCAATTCCAATCAATATATGGGAAAATCCATTCAAGATCTTCATTAATTATTTCAAGATAAATTTTAGGCTATGAAATCCACCATTACATCTCTAAAATATGATTTCCAAAAACTTAATCATGATTCTCATGATCATGTTTTTCTCCTCTACATCTCATCTCCATTATATGTCTTCTACATGTGCTCATATTAGTGAACCTCAAATATCCCCACTCCCCACACCTATCAAGTTTTTAATCGATGCTAAGAAACAAGACATTCTTCTAAAACTCATTACACATCAATTAATAATCATGTCATCTAATCAATGTTTTCCTCCTTATTGGATTACAAAGTATTAAGGTCTTCCATATTGTAGTTACCATCAAATCGGTGGAAATAATGACAATGATTGCTATGCTTTACAAAGAATAATCAAGAATATTGAGCATGAATTTTTCATTTCATTTACCGTACAACATTTTGTTACATGGTCATCTCCACTTGTTACATCTCAATGGGTTTTTTAATCTGATTTGTCTAATGAACATCATGCCATAACTTCTAAGGAAATTCAAGAGCTGCGGAAGCAACCATCCCTCAAAATAAATAAAACACCTCCTCTCGAGTCATCTACAACATCATCAAGTCAAAATAAGTAACCTCTTTTAAAAATCAGTCCACCCTCTTCTCCTATCAAGTCTTTTGCAATGTCATCAATCCCACATAAAATTCAACCAATCACGTTTTTCAAAGAAATGACTCATTCTACTAATGGCCACGACACATTTCAAATTCCACCACCATCCCATGGTCCAACAATTTCTTCATCCAACCATTGTGTTGGAACTCTCTCTTATCATGACACAAAAACACTCTCCCATAATGGCGTGGAACCTCTCACATTTTTCATAGATATCCATTATCATAAAACACTTGGGGGCATTACATAACCCCCACCCTAGCATTAACACATGTTTCATACTCACATTATAACATAACATCCTTATAACATACACATATTACGCATTCATCACATTGCAAACTTTCACACTCAAACTAGTAGCATGATTATGCGATGACACGCTCTTGTGCTTTGGTTCACACTCGACTATTGAGGGAATACTACACATGAACCCCACACACTAAAAATAGGAACTACACATTATGTTTATTCACACATCTTACAAGTACATATTGCATTTTGCATATTACATTTTCATGTTCCTCTACATCATTTGTATTTCAACATTTGCACATTTACACATCATATATATTCTACACACCATACTAATATTCATCACATATGTGTCACACTCCTATTGTCTATGAGTTTAGTGTTACATACTACTCATCCTACATACTACCTAAACATGTAATTCACACTATTTATCTATCTACATATCTTACATTGTATATTATTCCTTGCATATTATACAGAACACATGGTCATATCTCATCATTACACATGCTACCTCTTCTACTATGCACTCCACTCATTACCCTATGAAACACTTTAGTTCCTCGGTCGATACTCTACTTTTGAGGGTTTACAAATCAAATGAAACTTATCGTTATTACACATTCATCATTCAACCTTCTATCATATGACATTACTAGGATAGTGGCATACGCTTTAGGCTAAATGATAACCTATGCCTTCATCTTATATAGATATATGCTTTATGCTACATCATCACTCTTTTTATCATCTTATGGCGTACACACTTTGACTATAGGGTTGATGAAACTTCATTTCTAGGTCTCATATTATTAACACACACATACACATTCATCACGGTGTGTTAGACATAACACACACTATTAGACCATATTTCGGTAACGCACTCTCATTTATGGTTCATTATTAACTACTTTTGAGGGGGAGACTAGATGGACTTGATTGTATATAGTTCCATTCACTTGGGGGATACGTGTCTCCTATCATCCATCTTGCATTCTATTCCACTCGTACACAACATGCTACATATCTAGGTTTCTTTTACCCTTTCTTGAATTTTCTTATATATGGTCATATTATTACACATGCTAGTTAGATCTCTTATATGTCATTTATCTATATGATACACACATGTGCGTTCATTCCTTTCCTCGATTGTGATCACATATATAGGTATCTTACATGTAGAATGGATGCTCACCTTCTAGCCATCATACATTGGTCCCTGAGGGCATACACACTCATCTCTAACAGGTGTTTTTGTTTCATTTTGTAGTTAACACTCTATATTACATTGTTATACACACTTTATACATACTTATTATCTTTCTAATATGTTAATGAGTGCTTCATGTGCAATTTTTTTTGTAGGATTACTTACTCCCATGGTTATCTATTTTTGTACTTGTTTATCTATTGTTTCCTATTTTATGTGGGCCTTTCCCTTTGTTTGGTGTGCAAAATTATTTTTTGTGTTCAGCCATGATGGCAATATGTGTCATGCGGAATCATGAGTGATGTCCCATGTTTACTGACATGATTTTTCTAGATTACTTTGTATTATTGTTTGTTTACATTACTATATTACTTGGTACTTTATACATTATTTGCATAGATTATACATTATATTATATATGTGCGCTTGTTCATATTAACACTTATTTTGGATAGCCTCTTGTTTATGTGCACCTTGGTTTCTACCTAGTGCTTTCCTTTCCCCCTACACGACAAAGTTAAAAGTTCACACAGTTGGTCCTCTTCTAGGGTCATATTCTCCTATCGGTGATGTCACATGCAACCCTAAGGAAGGGGGCATATTTTGCGGTTTACATATTATACATCTCTTATACATTGGTTCATTTCATTTCATTTTCTTCCCTTGAAATTTTTGTTTATATAGCGATTGGGTTTGGACCGGTCTACGAACCCTGTACATAGTGGATTGTATAGGACATGGTTATCCTTAGAATTCTAGGGAGAAATTATAGGTTATAGGATACATAAGACTTGTGTTATACACTAATTAAGCCAGTGGCATTGGATCACTCAAAAAATGATTTACTACAAAGATCTCTTCATACATGTTTAACGAAGTAGTTAAAGGTTGGAGGATAAAATGGAATTCCTCCCTATACTTCTTCGGCCTATGGCATCAAATCACCCATAAAACCTAGGACATGATATTGTCTTTCTACACCCTTTCTCTCATTACAGATCAGGTGCACATGTTCCATTTTTCATTTATGTATTTTACATTTACATACACTTACATATATATACATGCATAGTTTACATGAATTTTTACATATATCTATGTGTATTTGACTTCTTGATCATCTTCTCCTATAGTTCTAACTGTATGAGAAGCAAGTAGTCAACAACAACATTTTGTGGTATCACACACCATGCTAGCCATGCATGTACATTACACACATTAAAAGATACACACATGTTTCCGATGTAGGTTCACTCTCATCACTTTTTACACTTTTTGTATCTCTAGTTTCAACACTTCACTATTTTCTCATTCCATACTTTGTCTAGTGCTTCAATGTATTTTCTACTACAATCTTCATGAACATTAGGTACACATCTCTATCTAATTTATGTTACTAGTATTTCTACTCACCAACATAAAGTGAGGGAAAATATAGACAAAAATCACGCACTTTATAAATTATTTAGTCTCGGTATCATACTACTATTCATATGGCTGTCCAAGTGAAGAAAGTACTGATTAAACCCCATCTTTCAACCATTTTTCTTTTCTTTTGTCATCATTACCGACCTTCAACACATACTTACCCAAAGTATAGTTTTTTTTTCCATCATTCTATCCTTGACTGGGGCACCCACGCTTATATTGGGGTGTTTGCAGGTGTTCTAGTCCTAGTTGCAGCACCCTAATTCTTTTTCCACTTTCCCTCTACTTTTTTGGAACTTTCTAGCAATTTTAGTGTTTTATATTTCTTTTGGTTAGCCTTTTCGGGGTTAATTATGAAATTAGAACAAGATAACCATATAAATACAAATTTATGAAACCATAATGAGGGACCAAACACTAGTCATTACTATCATCACCTAAGGTTGCATTCATCAAAGGCTCCATTTTTATCCATCTAGCTCCATCACAAGGCACAAGGTTAGTTTATCTACATCACACTATATAAGAGGAAGTTTATTCTATTTCATCCACCATTCTATTACATTTATACACATTGTTATAGATTTTTAATTCACAAAGTGTGACTTTCACAAGAGAACCTAGGGCATGATTGCACACACAAGAACTTAGAACTAAGTCGGGTTTGAGATGTAGTGCAACACTTAGTAAGTCCGACATTGTGGCAATTTAGGATAGTCGACCCATTCATATGCATCTTTATTTTTTTAGGGTTTTATGTTTATCTTGGGGTTTTCAGGTCTCCACTTCATCACTTACTACAAGTGACATCTAACATTGTTAAGATATATTAGTGTGATAGAAAATGAGGGATTTTCATCACCTTGCAACCCTACAAATCTAGTTTTTGGACCTCCTGGATAGACTACGATGCCTAGAATGTAGACTACGGCTCCCAAATGTGCCCTGATCCTCTCCTAAACACCCCAATCCACTTAGATTTACTAGATCTAGAAGTTTCTAGACCTCGACAAAGTCATTTCCTCCTAATTTTCTTATCAGCTCTGCTGACATAGTCTAGCAAAGTTTACCAAATCATGTAAGCTCCTTCTAACCCCTCTTTACATATTAGGTTTCTATTTTCATTAGCCTATTTTCTTTGATCATTTTCTATATTTATTTACTATTATTTACTTTTTTCCTAGTTATATTAACTTAATAAATTGCAGTTTTAGTTAATCAGAGGGTGTCATTTGACATACTCTCCGCTAAAAATATCTTCCTCTTGAATTGAATCGAGACAATATTTAGGTTCTGTTTCTCAAGTTTTTTTGTATTCTCTAATTTGAAGAGTATTTTTGGAGGTCTAAATAAAGTAACATTATGTCTACTATCATCAAAAATTCCATTGATGATTATGAGAAGTGAAGTCTTTTTATCATCAAGTATGAAAGAGTTACGAGTTTTCCAAATGTTCTAGATAATGTGAGGGAAATAAATGCTCAACAATTTCTTGACATGACCAAATTTTTGGAAGGGAAGTGTAATTTATCCCAAGAAGACACTATAGCATAAGGAAGATCCATTTGATTCCCATGAACTGGAAGAAAACCTTCCAAACAAAAGTGGAAAAAGATAAATGTAAGAAGAGATGGTTAGCAAGTATCTTTAGAATTTTTACAAAGAATAGATCTACTAGGTAAGTGTTGTCCCATTTCCACCCAATTTTAAAAATTTAGAGCCTTGTTTTGAATCACAATCAATAATACATGATTGATCTTGGGGTTATTTCGTTTATCCAAAAATTTTGTAATCAAAATGGGAAGGTTGTATCTTAGAAAATATTAAGTAACCAAACCTCACCGAGTAGGCTCCATTAAAGGTTTTCTCCCAAATAAATTAATCCTGGTTCTCCACAAGAGAGAGATGTTGACTACTGATAATATTTTGGATCTCCTTTATTTGTTTGGATGTTCACCAAAAAAATACCATTATCTTAAAGTTGAACCCAGGAATTTTTGTTGATATAGTCACTAACTTTTTTAACTAACATGTAACTCTTTTAAATTTGAAAATATTTGGATGGAGCATGATGAAATCTTTGATAGGATTAAATAATGGTGGAATTGGGATGGAGAAGGAACTACTCAATAGAGATTAATTTAGAAATTCAAAAATGTTAAAAAGCAAGTGAGAAAATGGAATAAAGACATTTTTGGCAATATATTTGTTAGGAAAAGGAATTAAAGAAAAAACTGCAGGATTTGGAATCTCAAATTACTACAAAGGGCATGTCTTTGGAGGATCAATTAGTGCAAAAAAATATTTTATCTGAGCTGCCTATGGTCTATATAGAGGGAATTTTTTTCTCGGAGGCTTACATCTAGGGAAATTTGGCTGAAAGAGGGAGACATAAATAAAAATTCTTTCATAGGACCTCCATGAAACATAGATCTTGCAATAGGATAACAAAAGTTTCAAAAGGAAATGGTATTTTCATCAAATATCGTAAGGATATACATGATGAAGCTCTCATATTTTATGAAAAAAATTCATGGAGAATAAAGAAAATGAAAAGGCTGCATATTTTTTGTTAGAGGCCATTATAAATGACATAATAGATGTGCAAAAATTAAAAAACCTTTCTAAAATAGTCACTTTGGAGGAACTGCAAAAAGCTATTTTTTCTCTTAAAGGGGATAAGGCACCAGGACCTGATGGTTTTTCTAGCTATTTTTTTAAGAAGTTTTGGGAAATATTCTCATATGACTTACTAAGGGAAGTGAATGAGTTCTACAGAACTAGTAATCTCTTAAAAGAATTGAATAACATCTACATTGTGCTTGCTAAAAAAAAATGAATGCTAAAGATTTTAAGGAATTCCATCCCATTAGTCTAGTTAATGTTATTTATAGAATATTCACTAATATTGTTTCTACAATATTATAGACTATTCTTAATGATATGATTTCAAAGCAATAGAGTGGATTCATAAAAGGTAGGATAATTCAAGATGGGGTGATCATGGTGCATGAGATCATTCATTCTATGGATAATAATAAAAGAGCTAGCATGGTTATGAAACTTGATATGAATAAATATTTTGAAAAAGTCTCTTGGTATTTTCTTGACAATGTTTTGGCTAAATTTGGTTTTATAATAAATTTAGAATAATTATTAAGTATTTCATTTCTACATATATATTTTCTATGGTGGTTAGTGGTGAGTGAGTGGTGCGCTTCTTTTCTAGTAGTACATGATTAAGACAGGGGGATCCTATATCCCCTTTAATCTTCATTCTAATGGTGGATAGCCTTAGTAGATACATTACTGAATTCATCAATGAAGGGATTTTAAAAGGAATTAGGCCTACTTCTACAAACCAAAAAACTTCACATAATAAATTTGCAGATGATACAATTCTTGTTGATGGCCTCTATCCTTGAAGCTAAGGCTATTAAGTCTATTCTAAAATTTTATGAGGTTGCCTCTAGGAAAGAGATAAATTTTGATAAGAGTTCCATCTTATTTTTCAATACTCCTCTGGAAAGATAAAAATAATTTCTCAAATTATAGGGTGCAAAATCAATTCCTTACCCACTACATATGTGGGTCTTCCTCTTGGAAGAAAAAAAAATTCTACCACAATCTGGAATGGTTTACTTGAAATATTTCAAAAGAAAATGGTTGGTTGGAAAGGGGTCATTGTTTCAGTGCTTTGGAAAATGTCTACTAATGAAAATCACTCTAAAAAATCTACCTATTTACATAATGTCTCTATACAAACATTCCTTTTTTCTTTAGGGACAAAATTGAAAGGATTCAGAAGCACTTCTTATGGCAAGGAACAAAGTAAAGATTCGAGACAATACTTGGTGGCTTGGGATCAAGTATGTATTCCTAAAAGAATCAATGGGATATGCATAAAGGATATTAGAAAAATGAATATGGCCTTAATTACAAAAATGGGTTAGAGAATGCTTACTGAGGAGCAACCTTGGATTGATTTAATTAAGGATAAATATCTAGCTTAGAAAATAGTAACTTCTTTCCTTCATGATGGCCAGCTACCTCAAGGTTCTATTTTTTGGAATAATTTGATAAAAATCAGGAATTTCATCAAACAAGGTTATAAATGGAAAGTGGGAAATGGCAGAGATATTCAATTTTGGAGTGATAACTAGACTAGCTTCAATTTAAATGATAAATTTGGTTCTTATCAAAGATATTTTAGAGAAAAAGTATGGAACTAAAGTCAAAGACTACATTGAAATGGAGGGTAATAGAAAAATATGGAAGCAACTTAAGGTGGAAAGGAATGAGCTAAATCTCATAATCTCCTCACTTCAAGTGTAGCTGGATAACATACCCTTGAATCAAATTGAAGTTAAGGATGAACTTGTTTGGAACAACTCATGTGATGGAGAATACACTATCAAATATAGATATAATTCCTATTTTGAAAACATCCATTGTGATTTCAAATGGAGCAGGATTTGGATGCTAGAGCTAACTCCTAAAATCAATTTCTTCTTTTGGCTTGTTCTTAGAGGAAGAATACTCACAAATGACAACCTTATCAAGAGAGGATTTATAATGCCAAATATGTGTTGCCTATGCAAAAAGAGGCTAAGGACATCAAACATATTTTTTACATTGTGAGTACGCTTCAAAGATCTAGAGTTATGTTTTTCAAAATTCAATGTTTGTTGGATAGTGCCAAAGGAATTTCTTCAATATTGGATTCAGTGGGATCCTCCTTTTAAGCATTGTATTGTTAGGAGACTTTGGAAACTGGTTATGCCCCATATTATATGGAGAATTTGGAAAGACAGAAATGACATAATTTTTAGAAATAGCAGACAACCATGCAAGAAAATATTTACTAAGATTGGTAATGTAATTAAAGACAATATTGAAAGATTTAAACCTCCCAAGAATAAGAAATATCCTGAAGATGAAGAATTTATTCTTTCAAATTGGAATATTGATATTGAAAATGTTCAGAAATAAAGAACTTAAAACATTGATAGGTATTTAATTCATTGGATCCCTCCTCCAAACTCTTGGTATAAACTCAATTTTGATGGAGCCTCTAAGGGCAACCCAGGGGTAGTTACTAGTGGAGGAATAATTTGGGATCATAAAGGTTATTTATTTGTTTCTTATGTTGACAGAATGGGAAATCAGACCAATCACTATGCTAAAGCTTTATCAACTTTATGGGGTCTAAGACTTGTTAAGGATTACAACATTCAGAACATCATTGTTGAAGGTGATTCCTTGAATATTATAAATCATCTTAATCAGATACACCCTCCAAGTTGGACTATTAAATATTTCATTTAGGAATCTATTAATATATGCCATACCTTCAAAAATATTAAAATTGGTCATACATATAGAGAGGGAAACAAGGTGGTAGAAACCTTAGCTAATTATGGTACTAATAATAATTTCACCACTTGGGATGATGAAAAAAACATCCCTATGAAAGTCTGATTGGTATTACCTAGGATAGTTATGAGAATTCACATATTATATAGAATATCTAATGAGATTACGTGGGATTTAATGGATAAGAAAGATGTCACATGTGAGAGGAGTAATTTTAATTACTACCATCAAATTTTTCATGCTCCTTGGACTTGCAGTTGGATTTTTAAAAACTAGTATAGATAAAACAAAAATAGCTTTTTCACGGGTGGTTTCAACAGGGTAATTATAGAAATAGCAAAGGAAAAAATATGGGTGGATTTCTGTGTCAATTAAAGCCTAGCTATGATCCCTCTTGGAAGGATAACAATGATATGTTGAATTACCTTCAAATGGGGGGCATCTCTAGCTTTATCGAGAAAATCCAAGGTCATGATCAACACATTTCAGTGCATTTTTCCACATATTGCAAGGACATGAATGTTAAATATGGGGTGAAAAGAGTGTTGATGAATAAGGAGCTAATTGCAGAGGTTACTAGTCTTTCTTTAGATGGCATCTGATTTTTCAGCAAAAGGGTTGACAAAAATGGTGAAGCAAAGAAGTTTTCTAAAATAAGGGAGGAGATCATCTTTGTTATGGTTGGCATAAACTTAAGTTCCTTATCGGAACCATTCAATGAAATTACCAAAATGATGGTCTGGTTTATCTCCCTTGAAGGTCATTACATTATTGTCCCCACCAAACATTTAGTATTCCTTAATCACTTTAGGAGACATTTTATTGTTTGCTTCCCACACTATCTCTTGAATTATTTAGAGTAATCCATTCTTGACTTTCAAAAGCATACAAGGGCCATTACCCTTGACCAGGGCTCATATTTATCCATCATAATCATTACCTCATAAAATTTCCTATCATTTATGTTTCCCCTGGTGCTCCGCCCATTCCCATTCACTATACTCCCATTACCAACCCAACCAACTCTCCCAGTATCAGAAATGTCAAGACTAAGAACCCTTCACCCCACAAAGAGACCCCACCTCCCTCTGGTCATGTCCTTAGGAGTAATAAGGATATGGAAATGGTTCACAATATTTTGCACATCAGTAATGTAGGGCAGGATAATGTTTCTCAATAAGAGAGGGAAAATATTCTCCTTAGAATGGAAATGCTAGAAAATGAGGTAGAAAGTATTAAGAAATAGATGCATCAGTTAAATAAGAAAAAGGGGAAAAGAAAGATGAATGAGGATGTGGGTTTTGGCATAGATTAGATTGATGAAATACATAAAAAAATTGAACTCCCTGGATAATAGACTGGGGAGGTCTAAGGATAGACACAATCACAATATGGCCATCTTCAAAGCTATAAGTGAGTTTCTTGAACAACATGTCAGAAGCATCACAATGTTGAGTGGAGTCCTTAAGGATATTTGGGGTACAAAAAAGGAGAGAAATCAGGTCATCTCACAGTTGAACGTTAATGATCCAACACATATCACCACTCTGGCACTTTTTACCTCCATGCAGATGATCAAATCAAGGATTAATAGGGCTTCAAAGAAATAATACCTCTGGGAAAGCTAGAGGAGTTCAAGTTTCTATTTTGTTTCTGAAAGTATCCTTCTTTAATGTTGTTTAGTTGTAGTTATATCCATGTCTTACTTTTTATTAGTAGCTTCTCTTTTGACTATTGTTGGGCTTATTATAATATCTGGATTCAGATCCTTTTTTCTACTTTTTCATGTTGATCTGGCTATTGATCCTTTTTGTAACAGGGTATAGTCCCTTCAAAATTTTTGGCCTTTATGAAAAAAATTCCCAATACGATCCTTAAATTATTCAAATAATTGTTTCACCCGATTCTTAGACATTTCTCGAATATTGATGAAACAAATAGGGTAACGGGCATAGGTTGGAATCTTTGGTTGTTGGGTTGTTACAACGTATGAATTTTGAATCCACGGCTGATCGTGAGAGCTTCCTTTTGGCTAGGAGTAACTACCTAAAATGGAATACAAGACCACCAAATAAAAGTTAAACAATATGTGCAGTGAAATGCCTAGTGTGTGCTAGATCCAGGAAGTGTGATACTTCCTAGATGGCTGTCATTCCACTGTTTAAAACAATTCAATGCTAGTAATGAAGTAAATCTTATTGTAATTAAAATTATTTGGGTATCTCATCCAAAATACAATAAGAAAGATCTAGTGTAACAAAGGCTAATTTAAAATAAGATCCAAAGGTCAAATAACTGGTTACGGGTCTCGTAGGTCTAACGAGAGGTCTATGAAAGATCACGAGATGAATAAAGGTAATTTGGGAATAGGTGGATAGGTCACTATTTTGGAATCTATAGGTAAATACCGACATCGACGCCGTTAAGGGTGACCCATGTCATTTGGGAGAACTAAGGTGCAAGCATTATAGTAAAACCGAGAATGCCACAAAATGAGTTTTGGGTCTCCCTTGTGATTACACAAAAGAATTGGTTGGCCGGAACGAGGTATTAGGATATTTGAATTGGACTTGGTGGGGTTTTAATAGGTATATGGAGGGGTGAGTATTAAAGGAGGTCAATGGGTGGCTAAGATAACAAAAGGATGAAAATACAATGATGAAATGAATGAACCGAGTAAATTGTTCCACTTACTTGAAATCTGGTCCTAGGTGCCTATGAGTGATGAATGAAGGTGCTTTGGTAAGGGGTTGAATGTTGTTGACGATCACCAAATGCTGGAAATCTTCTACATGGGCTGCATGTGCATTTCTTTTGCTTGGTTATCTCAAATAAGTGTTACGTTGAGTGTTGGATGGTTGTGTAAGAGAAAATGCTTGATCTCATTCTTTGCATACATGTTCTCAAGGAAACTTTCTCTAAAAATATCTATTATCTCTCAAGAAAAATACCAATGTTCACCAACCTTGAAAATAAGGTTGTTTTGGGAGTTAAAAGGTGATCGACGGCAGTTCCAAACTTAATTGGCGATGGTTAGGGGTAAACGACGCTCGGTCAAGGTAGGATTTCCTAGGTTTTACTAAAGTAGGGAGATCCTCTTGATTTTTGGGATCTCATGTCATTAACCTATGGATTATACTAAAATCTTCTTGTAAGCATGTGGGAAGGTGGTTAGAGGGAATGTAGGCATTTATTTTTAGGGTTTGGGTAAGTCTTAGTTAGTTATGGCAACTTACTAAGAATAGGTCTTAGGGTGAGTTGGATTGATTAGATGTCTAGGTGATATGCTTGTGGACATTATCCCAATTAAGATATTTAAATAATAAATTTATTGAGGATAATGAATTAATTTAATTAAATTAATATTAGTGGGGTGAAGGGGGCCATGGCTAAGTGAATGTGTTCAATGGTGTTTATTTGTTGAGGGACCAAAGGGGAGTGTGACCTAATTTTAGTATCTACATTTTGCCCCTTTTTGTTGCATAGCTTGTATTGGTAAGTGATGCTTACAAAAATAAGATGTGGGTGCCCCATGTATGGGTGAAGGTGATACCCCTCAAACTAGGGCGACGAGGGAAAAAGGTAGAATTGTTGAGTGGTTTGATAAAACATAAATGTGAGAAAGGGGAAGGTGGTTAAAGGGGGAAAAAGGGTTAAAGTTCTACGCAGGAAATCTAGGTAATGTATCGGGGGTAAAATGTAGCAATAGTTAAACACATGCACACATACAAACTATAGCATGCTACCAAAGTTGAAGACAAAGCAAACTCTACACCGTATAAGGTCGATAGGTTTATCAAAACAAGGATGAAGTGATTTTGATATCCAAGGTATAGGATATGGTTAGGAAATATAACGTAGGCTAGGTACAAGAACATTTAGGTATGTTCCGGTACACAAAAGGTAGGGTTAGGATAAATGGTTGTAATAATAGGCTACGTAAGGTCATTAGGTCAACAACACAAGTAATGTGATGCTATAAGGTATAACAAACACATGAGGTCAAAGGTCATGAGAGATGGTCTAGGGAAAAAAATCTAGGTCATGGCATGGGTAAAGCCGAGGAGGGGTAAAATAAGGAGTGCGGAAAGCGGGAAAAAGGGAGGTAGTAAATGATGAGGTCAAGAAGGTGAGGTAAATCGGTTAGGTAAAGGTGAGGTGGGGTAAATGATCAATGTAAAGGGTAGGTGTAGAAAAAAAAAGGAGGGATAGGTGGGGTAATAGGGTAAAATGTTGGGTTTGTACAAGAGAGGGGTGACTATCGATGATCAAGGGTAACCAATGCTGGTATAGGGAAATCAACCACGGTAAGGTAGGGCATGCAACTGATGCTAGTGAAGGTGAACCGATGTCGGTTAGGTCGGGTTTGTTATAAAAAACAAAAAATCCATGGTTTTTTTATTCATTTTTCATTTAGAAAATTGTGAAAAAAAAAGAGAGAAAAAAGGGAAAAGTGTCCAGACGGAACGGAGCATTGAGTTAGCAGTGTGAATGGTAGTTGATTGGTTTGTGAGAGGTGGGTGTACGTCAGAAAAGCAAAAGGTGAGCGTGAGAATCAACAAGTGACTCTTCCACGTACCCGACCTCCCGAGGTCGTGCCGAGACAGCCGGTGGGGGTAGAATATGCAGACAAACTAGTTGGGAGTCTAATGTCTTCAACACGCACTAATGGTATTTGTGAATCTAAGGCAAAGAAGGCCCTTCTAACTTGGACTGGTGTGATAGATCGATCAGTGAGGATGACTACTCGAAGGATCTAATCAATATCGAGCTCTGGCGTGATTCGATCTATGGGTTGTGGGATGCGTGGAAAATGACCCGGGATGGTTTCGTGTATTTCTCCTGATAGGGTCATATGGCGAATATAGTCAACTCTATGGATGATTCTCTGGCCTAGTCCAAAATTCTCTAGCTTCGTTAGCTGTTGTGTCTAGTAGGGACAACTGTTGAATGATGATAGGCGGAATCGGAGTAGACTGAAATACTAATGTGCGTAGGCCAGTGTCTATATCTAACTGACTTGTGGATTCGTTGGGCTGTGGGATTTGTGGATCACAACCGTAGACTCTTGGTTGTTGCGGTCCTGTTATGGTCATACGCGAGATCAAGTTCTAATCCCTAGTATCCAGTAATCGTATGCTTTCTCGGCCTCTACGTTTAGAACCAGCAATTGTGCGATTTTCTCAGAATACCTTACAGGTGTTCTAGCAACTTGAATTCTTAAACTGGTATCTATATCTACGAGGGTGTCTCCAGCGTCTGGCTGTGGAACTAAAGGATCGCACCCGAATATTTGTTCTCTTTCAAATCCTTCTACAGTCATGCGGATGTTTTCTAGGATAACCTATAGTTTGGCTGATTTGACCAAAATGTGTGTGCTTGGTCGTCTTCGATGTTTAACCCTCTCAACTGTGACCTGATCTGTTGGAAGTCTGTTGTTGTTTGGAAGACTTGTATCCTAAGGTTTTGGTCAATGTCAGTTGTTGCCACTATGATATTGGGCTGGGGCACAATTGGCTCGAAAATGTATTCCCTGGGCTCCCTAGGTCCCGTAATTGTCATGCAAAAGCAGTAATGAAGCAAACTATAATAAAGTAAAATCTAAGTATACTTCTAGCATATATAATTCTTTTTTTTGTATTTTCTGGCAATTTATAAGAAAGCAGCTATTTAAAATATTTAGAATTGACAACTAAACTAATAACGTAAAACAAACAAAATAGCCGAGTGTAGCTATTTGTCTGTGCAATTTTGTATATCTATTCTAAACAACGAAATAACTAATCTATTTGCAAGATTCTCGATCCTACCTCAGAAGTGAGGAATGAATCATAGTTTCTCAGAAACTATCAATCCCCACAACCTCCCTGGCAATATCAAGAATGGAAATAACTGAAATAAAGCGATTAACTACTTTATTTGATAAGTTCTAACTAAAACTTTGAAAGATGGAACCTGGATTTCGCAGAACAGTGGCGAATCCGACAGTGTGTATGTTCTTGTCCCCTCAGTATGATCTCTTCGTTCTTTGTGCTCACGTGAATCCAGAAAAGTGTGGAATGCTTGCATCAATAGGAATAGATATTTGGATCAATGGACAGCCTTCAGAATGCAGACAGAATAGAATGCGGATAGGAGAGGGATAGCGCAAGAGTACAGAGCTTGGCCTATGCAATTCCTAGCGGGGTCTACTGCGAATCATGCAACAAAAGTGTCCAGAACCTGAAACTAGTCTGTATGAAGAGCAAAACCTGCAACTTTAATGGCTGCCTAAACTATTCTACTCCAAAAACAATGATACTGTTTGCACAAGTTGGATCTGTGGCTTACCAACAGCAACACAATACTAACCAAAGCATTCAATGAGAAAACTAAGAATTCTAAGCAAAGGAAAACTAAATCTGCTGTAACAAGAAATTCAAAAGCAAACTTTGGAGCAAAACTCAGAGGCCAAAGTAATGTTTGCACTTGCACAAGTTGGATATGTGGCTTACCAGCTGCAACACAAAACTGAAACAAACCTGCAACAAACTATGCTACCAATCCTAAGCAAACTAAAAAGACCACAGCACTGAAAAATAAGAAAGTTGGAGTGAAAAAATGGTGGCCATTTGCATGTGCACAAACCATGCATTTATAGGAATTCCAACACTCAAAAACCAAAATCAAATTGAACTCCTAAACAATAAACAAAGGAAAAAAACACTATTCCAGGGGACCAAAAACATTAATGCATGCCCAAGTCGGCAGGAAAAGCTGGTGAGTCGTGATATTTCACGCGGGTCACGTCAAAAGAGCGTCTCGAAAGCGCGCACAGACCGCCCCCGCTCGGGGCGGCGGTTGGCTGAGACCGCCACCCTGTTCGTGGGGGCGAAACACGAGACCGCCGCCCTTAAAGGCGGCGGTTTCGTCACTGAAGGCCAAAAAGCCAAGAAAAGAGGGAAACATAGGGAAAACAAAGCACGCGGGGGCTAAGCGGGGCATGCGGGATGTTAACGCATATCCGAAGAGCTCTTTCTGGATCCCGAACACCTTTCGAGGAGACCTGTATCATCATTGGGGCACTTGTTACACCGTTCCGCGGTACAGTACCTTACAATTTTGGGTATGTACGGTGGGTCCATAGGATCGAGTGTGTGTGATTAGATTAGTTAGAGATGCATGTGGAGATCTAGTGATGGAAGAGGCCGGAGAAGGATTGGGTGGGCCACCGATACGAGAGTTAGATGTGCCACCGAGATGATGGTAGCATGATGACATAAGCATCCAACTCTAGTTGTATTTGGTTAGATAGATTAGAATATTTGCAAATTGTTTCGTGGTTTTTGTTTTGGGTTGGAAAAATTTGGAAATGGGAGGGTAAAGGAGGGTAAATAGGAATGGGGAGAGAAATAAGTGGGAGAGGAGGGGAGGTGATGAGGTATAAGGGAGGTGTAGGTGTGTTTAGGTGGGTAAAAGGGACATGGTGGGAAGGTTTTGAGAAAGGGGGTTTGGGGTTCACTTTGGTTTTCACCACAATAGTGACCGGCGTTATTCAAGTTCGAGATGGTGTCGGTAGTGTGTAACTAGTATCGGTCACTAAACAGGTGACTGATGTCGGTTAAGGGGTGATCGGGGTCATTAGAGAGAACCGACACCGGTCGGGTTTTGGGGATAAGGGGCCAAAAGTGCCACAGGTTGGGTGATTAAGATGGGTAGGGGTAAAATAGGTTGTTAGGAAATGATAGGGGAAAGTATGGGTGTGATAAATGTAGATTAATGTATTGTTTGTATTGGATGTAGGGGATAGATTAGCTACATATGTAGCATAGGGTTCCACCCCTACTCATGAAATTGTGCAAAGCACAGGGGACCCCGAGGAGCTGCAGCATGTGGAGGTGATGGGCTTGAGTGGGGTCTAACGTTATCAACATGTAGTCTAACAACCTAGTTTGATGGTCACACTCATTGATAAATGGGATTCCGCAACCAACACATTCCACTTGTTGATGGGTTGGATCGCTTTCACCCCTGGAGGATGTGTTCAGGATTCTACTGCCTACCTATATTAGGTATGCAGTCTATTCTATATCCTCACGAGGCCTTGGAGGAGATGATGCTGATGGTGTTTGGTGAGGGGATGGACAAGTGACATTCCATAGTGTCATAATTTGATATAGAGAGATGTACCTAGCCCATCTAGAGGAGATGAGGATAATAGCTCTATTCATGAAGGAAGCATGCTACTTTGCACTACCAGATGTAGAGGGTGGTAGATTTCCCTGATCATTGATGGGGGTATTATATGATATGATGATGGACCAGACTCTTTTCCCTGGTGCTAGCATTCCTAGTGTAGCTATATAGAGATTTATGGGCAAATGGATGGTATGTGTAGGTTCAACCTATGTTATACATTTAAAATTCATTGTTGGGCATATGCACACCTTATGTGTGTGCATCTAGTGGGCATGCCTTGGGCGATGCCTTTCGCTAGGCTATGTATGAGTAGGGTATAAGCGATGGGTACTGTTATTGGAGAGAAGAGATCAACCAATCCTATACATGATGTGGCCTATTTTCAATGACTATTGGAGGGGTTATCTAGGGTGGATATCATTTGGAGGCCATATGTGGGCTTCCCCTCATATAGGCAGATGTGTGATGAGCTATCTGAGCTCTAGCTATTGAGATGGATATAGGGTTGTCATGTTGGGGAGTACGAGATGATCCCAGTTGACAGAGTCAGGTGGCAGTTTGGGCTATTACGGGACATACCTCGCCCTTCTCGCAGTATAGGTGAGACGATGTGGAGAGGCTCTTACCTCTACCACAACCTACAGTGCCCACAGGGTAGGAGGAGAAGGTAGTGGACTAGAGGATAGATGATTCCAAGGTCACAAATAGGTACAGACAATGGTGGGCGACCCATTTACAAGCCATACCACCCAGACCGGAGCAACCAGATCTAGCCACCATCATAGTGCAGAGAAATGCCCTACAGGGGTATGTGGCTACTCTGATTGCCTAGTTGGGTATGGTGCAGACATAACTAGTGAGCTTAGAGGTAGAGGTAGCAGAGCTAAATGTACAGGTGGCTTTGTCTGTGAGACCTAGATGGCTAGTGATGGGGATGGAGATGGAGAGGAGGATGATGGTCAGGTGGCAGCCTTTGAGGCATAGATGGTAGGTTTTAGGGCCAGTTGGCCATATCATAGAGACTATATTGGGGCCTTACAGGCCCAAATATAGGAATAAAGGCGAGGAGGCACCACCACAAGCATTGGGACCGAGTCCTAGTTCATAGGTAGGAGTGGGACAGGGTCCCACAGGACAAGTACAAGGGTCAAGGCCAATGGAGCCACCACAGACCATTCCTATATCTAGGTTATGGGATGCCCTAGGTGAGGCCATATACTACCAAGACCAGTTGATGGTGGTTGGGATAGAATTTATATCCTATGGAGAGTACCAGGCACAACATGCATCAAGTGAGAGGACTAGATCCCGTACTCATAGTGTAGAGAGCACAGGGGGCCATCAAGCTCTAAGGCCGGATCAGGGAGAGGCCACCAACACATAGAGACCAACTCTAGGTGAGGTGTTAGCAGGGACCCAGCCACCACCTTTGATGGGTGGGGAGATGTTAGCAAGTCAGCAAACAAAGATGGCCAAAGAGGTAAAGGGTATAGGCGATCTGAGATATGGAGGATATTTCTTGAGATGCCCGATATATGGTTCCTGATTTTGATGTATTGTAGTCATTTTTTGATATATACTAGCTTGCGTGCCAAAGATAGTGAGGATGTATGAGAGTTTGGTTGTATATTTTAAGCATAAACCGGCATGCGCACCAAAGAGATTTTGTATTGAGTTATTATTTTGTTGTATATGAGACCGGCCTACATGCCGATGACATTTTGTATTGAGAGAGACATGATGGGATATCAATGTATATTGTATTGAGATACACATGTATTCATATGATGAGATACACAAGATTCTTGATTTTTGATGTGTTGATGAGACTTTTGATTTGTTGTTTTGATATGGATAGAAATTAGGTGAGTTAGGCATGATGGAGTTAGCTCGGTTTAGGCATGGATTGAGTCAAGTTTATTTAGGCATGGTAGATTCAGGTTTGTTAGGCATGGTTAAGTTAGGTGCTAGGCATGGTTGTGTTTAAAGTAGTTGAAGTTGTGATTTATTATTTTGTGTAATGAATTATAAAATGTTTCATGTGTGATATGTGTTATAATATACACATGATGATGGTAGAGAAATGGTAGTTGTAATAAATGTATGTTGTGTTGATGATAAAAATGTGTTGCAACTTGTTATTTGTGTGGTTTAATTTCCAATTCTATGATAAAAAGGAAACTATTTAGGGGAAAAATGTGATTTTAGGAAGATGAAAAGATGGATTGGTTAGGGTAGAGAGTGGCCGAGCTAACCTCTAAGGGCCCCATGCCCTCGGAGTGTTTCCTACATAGTCCCGGAGAAAGGGGACCTCAGGCCAATGTAGTTCTCCTATAAGCTAGGGAAGAATATGAGGGGGTATGAAAATGAGTTGGTAGGTTTTAGGCATGTTGTAGGTTTAGGTCTATTAGGTGTGTGTGTGTGTTATAGGTAGATTGGTATAGGTGATGTTGATTGTGGAAAAAGAAGAAGATTACCTCAAAGGTAAGTGTCAAGGACCAAATCCTATATAAGGTAATCAAAATGTAAATAATGCCATTTAAAAGATAAGAGGAGGCAATAAAGCCACCTAATTGGTTAGGATCATACCAAGTAGATCATACCATGGAGGATGTGATGAACATAAGACCCTAAAACATTACATGATTGATTTTCTAAGGTGAAAAAGTAGTCACATGATCACAAAATATATTGGTTTCCAAGAGGTCCCTTGCAGCGGCGGGAAAGGGGAGTGGGAATGGTTAGAAAATTGAAAGGTGGTTAAATTTTATATGATATGTGGTAACATGCTCTTTTGGCAAGAGATCTGAGGTCACAATGGGCAATTCCATGATGAAAAGTCTTCTGTTTTAACTTTATTTGAGATAGATTGATCAATGTGGGAAGTCTATATGGGATAAGTAATTTAACTCCTTGAGGTATTCGTGAAGTTGATTGATGCGGGAAGCTTCCAGTTTTCTCTTCCTCTTTTTTTAGCTTTACATAGATGTCCTTTGAGGAAGTATTCTATTTATAGCAATGATTGCTGAGAGGAAGATGTCATTTTAAGGGACTCATCTTTTGGTGAGAATTTTGACTCTAGGAGTTGGGTCCCATGTGAGGGCTTTGAAGTCGTGTACAAGACCAAGGTGAAGAATAGGACTCTTGTTCAAAAAGTAGGGTGAAACGACCATGGGATCTCATCTAAAGGTGGATGAAAAGTATCCATAAGAATCATGCTATGTGCAGCACCATGGTAAACATATTCAAGAGAAGATGACAAGTGACGGGTACTCACACGATTCTTGTTTAATCGTTAGTGAGGATGTAGGAAGTGGGTAGTGATCAAGGGACAAGCATAGAAAGAGGTAAAAGGTGAGGTAGGACTAAAGGTCAATAGTAGAACGGTCGAAGATGTAAGCCATTAAGGGGCTTAGGTTCGTTTTTACCATTGAGTGAAGATAAATGATAAGAACCTAATCCATAAGTATGAGTCATGATGTATGGTCCAAGCCAATTAGGAGAAAATTTGCCCCATTTACTTTTCTATGCTTTGGTTACATGTTGATTTTATGTTAGGACAAGGTCATTGAATTGGAAGGTTTGTTCATGGACATGGTTTTCATAGGCAAATTTGATACATTTTTGGTAAACTTGAAGGTGATCAAGAGTGTTAAGATGACATTTGTCTAATAACTCAAGTTGTGCTAAATGGTCTTCATGAAAGTCATCATCATTGAGCATGTCATGGAGAGAAATGTGGAGTGAGGGAATTTGGACTTTGAGAGGTAGAACCACCTCGGTACCATAGACAAGATAAAATGGTGTGGTGGCAGTGGAAGTGTGAATACTAGTGTGGTATGCCCACAGGGAAAAAGGAATGTGCGTATGCCAATCCTTCCCAGTATCATTAACCAATTTCATAAGAATTTTGTTTAAGGTTTTATTAGTGGATTTGGCTTGGCCATTGGTTTGTGGGTAATAAGGTGAGGATAAACTTAGCTAAATGCCAAAGGCGTCACAAATTTTTCGCAATGTTTTGTTTTTAAATTATTTTCTGTTGTTGGTGATGAGGTGATGAGGAACACCAAAGCAACAAATGATGTGAATATTGATGAACTCAGATATTTTCTTGGATTTATGGAGATGAATGGTATGGTTCCACCCATTTTGTGTAGTATTTGGTAGCAGTGATGATCCATTGATGTCATTTGGGAAGAATGGGGATTGATTTCTCCAACAAGATCCAAACCCCATGGAGAGAAGGGCCGAGGTCACGGGTGAATTGTAAGGCATGACTGGGTGTGTGATGAAGGTTGGCATGTTGTTGGAATTTTACACAATGCTTGACATAGTCACAACAATCATGGTTAAGGGTCATCCCGTAATAGCCTAGGTGAAGAATATGTTTAGCAACAAGGCCACTGAAGTGACCTCCACATATACCATTATGGACCTCCTTAATGGGATAAGGAATTTCAGAACTCATGAGGCATCATAAGAGAATACCATCAAAGCCATATAGAGGTGGCCTCCCTTGATGACATAATGAGAGACCTTTTTAAGGAAGGCATGTTGTCCATTACGGGTGAGATCAGGGGGTAAAATGGAGAGAGAAATATAGTCAGAGTATTGTTTATACCACAGGTCACTCAGGTCGGGGGTAGCGGTTCTAATAGAGTAAACATTGTGAGGTAAGTAAGAGGGTGATTAGATTCATTATATGGTGACAAATATTTTAGAATCGGCAGACGAAGCGGGTGTTTGAGAAGCAAAACAGGCCATGGTGTCTGTAAATTTGTTAGTTGAATGAGGGATGGTTTGAAGGGCGTAACAATAAAAGGTGGTCAAAAGTATATCCACATGATGTTTATACTTTTGAATTATCTTGTTACGACATTAGTATATACCATTGACTTGGTTGATGACCAATTGAGAATCACCAAAGATGTTGATTGATTTGACATCCAGGGCATAGGTAGCTTAAAGACCTAATATGAGCGCTTCGTATTTGGTGATATTGTTTGTGCATTCAAAATCAAGTTTGAAAGACAAAGGCATGGGCTCACCATCAAGTAGAATGAGGATAATTCCAGCCCCACCCCCACGCTGACACTTGGAACCATCGAAGAAGAGTGTCATTTGGTAAGGGGGTTTGTCCAGTGGAAATGGTAGTAATTGATTCATCCGGAAAGAAAAAATTAGAGGGTTGATCCCGAGAAATAGGTGTGTCACCAATTGGTTGGCAATGGCTTGGCCCTTGATGGAATTTTGATAAATGAATTCAAGGTTGAGGTTAGCTAAAAGCATAAGCCATCATGCAAAGACATTGATTTTGATAAGGTTTGGCATACATGAAGTGTAGGGGCAAGTATTGGTCACAACATAGGTTTTTGGTTGAGTAGGTAATGGCAAGAGTTTGGTGGAAATGAAAACTAAGGATAAGAAAAAAATTGGGATGGGTGTATCAATTTTTGTAATCCAAAATATTATGGCTTATGTAATAAAACACCTCGCTCCTGTGTTTTTCATCACGATGAACGAGCATGGCTCCGAAGGAGTGATCGTAGCTGAGATGTATAGGTAGAAAGGTTGATCGTCTTTAGGTGGAATGAGTACGGGTGGTTGGAGAAGGTATTTTTGATGGCCTCAAAATATTTGTGGAAGTCATCATCCCATTTAAAGAAGACATCCTTCTTAAGTAGATAATGAAATGGTTGGCACCAATCAGATAATTGTGAAATGAAACATCGAATAGACCACAACCTACCTTGCAGACTACGAAGTTGTCTAAGGTTAGTGGGCGAGAGGTATTTCCATAATTTCCTTGACTTTAGCAGAGGGTCAACTTCTATACCATGTAGGGAAATGATAAAGCCTAGGAGTTTTCCGAGAGGACTCAGTAAAGACGCACTTCTTAGGTTCAAGGTGAACACAATATTTAATGAGACAATCAAAGAAGGTTTTGAGGATGGTAAGGTACTCAAAGTGGTGCTTAGATTTGGCCAAGATATTTTCCACGTAATCTTCCAATATGTGATGCATGATGTCATGAAATATGTAAGTCATAACCCACTAATATATGGCACCATCATTTTTAAGGCCAAAAGGCATGACTTGGTAGTAGAAGGTCCCCCAAGGGGTGATGAACGAGGTCTTGTGTTGATCTTCTGGGGCAAGAAATATTTGGTTATAACCCGAGAAGCCATCCATGAGTGATAGCATATCATGACCAGTGGTAAGGTCAACCAGGTTGATCAATACTTGGGCAAGGGAAAGTCATCTTTTGGGTAGGCTAGGTTGAGGTCACGAAAGTCTATACAAGTGTGGATTCCCCCTATTGCTTTAGTGAATGGGACAATGTTAGAAATCCAACAAGGATAATCAATGGGTAATATGAAGAAAATGGAAACAAGGCATTGAAGTTCTTCTTTGATGAGAAGGGAAATGTGAGGGTACATTTCCCTCAACTTTTTTTTGATGCGTTTGGCATTGGGAATGGTTACGATATTGTGGAACACTATGGTGGGGTTAATACCGGGCATGTTTGCATAAGACCAAGTGAAAGTGTGGTTATAAGCTTTGAGGAAAGAAGTGATGGCTTCCTATTTAGTAGTATCCAAATATTGACCGATCTTTAGGATGTGTGGTCATCCCGAGTATGAATGTTGATCTCGATAGTCAATTCATTCAACATGATTTTCTACTCAAAGGGTAATGGATGATAAATATATGAGTCTTCTACACCAAGGTAGGTGAGTATGGATTCATCATCCGACATTGAATGACGTTAATGAAGGTGCATCGTTATCAATCATTTTAATATACAGGAAGGGAAGAGAGGAAGGGGCCTTGCCATCGCGTTGAGAAGTTAGAGGTCCTAAGGAAATGGTGTTTATGAAAATTTTTTTAGGAGGGATAGATCCTAGATCCATCAACTCCGTTGGTGAAGGCGATGATGAAGGTGAAGCGGGTGAAGAAGGTGGAGAAGAGCTTATGTCCTTGATGAGTTCAATAAGGACCTATTTGGTAGGTGGTTTAGGAAAGCCGATACCACTACGGTCATTATGTTTGTGGGTGGTACATGGAATAATAGTGTGGTGGCCTTGCTAGTAAAATCCAAAACCAAACCGTACTCACACACATCGGTGCAGGGAAGGTGTGGGAAAAATGGTGATTGGTGAGAGATTGGAAGTTAGCAAAAATGGGTGGGTTTGTGACGGTGGTTCAAGTGTGTACATGGTAGTATCAAGTCACCCATAGGTGAGACTGGTACAAATATGAGGAGGACCATAGAGGAGGCATTATCCTATGTGGTGATCATAACGAGGGTGTCGGTGAAGACTTCTATACTCTTGTGGGGTAAGGAATGTGTTGATACAATATAGGCGGTATTCCCCCAGTGAGGCATTGAAAAACACCTTCCAAGGGATCGGTGGTTGGTATGTGGGTAGCGAGAATAGATGATATGTTAGAGGTCAATGTAGAGGTGGAGTTAATGGATTGGGAGGCTAATGGGTTGTCCTTGGAGGTTATGGTGGTGGTAGGATTGGATGAGGCGTGTGCGGTGGAGGTGGTGACCTGATCTTGGTAAGCGGAAGTGTAGGTGAAGCAAAGTAGGGGTCATGGAGGTAGACACCTTAATGGGTATGAGCACATCATTAGGTTAGTAAAGCATGTTGCATGTTTTAAAAGGTGATCGATCAGCTGGGATAGTGTAGGTATGTCCTTCATGCTCAAACTTTACACAATGATGCAAAGTGGAAGGAACACAACCCATGACATGAATCCAAGGTCTCAGAAAATAAAAGTTATATTGAAATCCCCCTCTAAAATGTAAAATAATTCTAGAATAGTGTGGGGGCCCATGCAAATGTGGAGGATGATGGTGCCTAGTGTAGAGGTGATAACATCATTGAATGAACACAACATGACATGATGTTTATGCATGTAATTGTCAGGTATGCACATTTGAGTGAATGCATGGGATGAAATGTTGTTAATGCTAGCACCCCCATCAATCATCACACATCGTACCCATATGTCATTGATGTGGATAGAGATGAAGAGCATTGGGTCTAGGTCATCATTTTGGTGTGGCGCGATCTCTTCCTCTGAGAAGCTAAGGGAGGCTACTTGGTGAATAGGGTGGGGTTTAGATGAAGGTGGAAATTTGGTAAGAGAGGCTACATGATGGGGTGTGATAATGGAGGCTACGGTGTAGAGTCATTGGGTAAAACCTCAATATATCAAGAACCTCCATGAGAGCTTGACGATGGGATTCTAAGGTTTGGATGAGGTCATATAAGGAGATTTTGAGGGGATATTGGTGTAATTTTTTAAACATGGTGTGATATGTGACTCCATTAGAAATATGGTATGTGGGGCATAGATAGTGATTTTAGGTATGGGTGCAGATGGTTTGTTGGGTATAGGATTGGTCGGTGAGTCAGTTGCCTTTTATTTACCTTTGTCCTTTCGAGCACGGGTAGTAACGTGGATCATGTTGATCTGAGGGGAGTTGGTAAATGGAGAAGGTGTAGGATGAGTGGTATAACAACATGATGGGAAAAAACCTACTATAGGAGAAAAGCCTTATGAAGTGAGCTAAGCACAATGACATTTATGTGATGGCATGGCAAGTTCTTTGATGTGAACAATGTTAATTTCAAATCTTGGAGGTGGCTCTAGGAGCTATGGGGGTGGAGGTCGTGGTTGCTAAGTGGGCAAAGTGTGGGAATGGGTGTCGGTGAAGCGTGGTCCTCATCGAGAAGGTCATCGTTGTCAAATTTGGCTTCCAGAGGACACAATTGGATAAGGAAATTTTTCAAGGCCTTGCAGTTCTCCACATCATTCCCTAGCACACGATGGTAGGTGTAAATTTTAGTATCATCAAATCCTTTCAGCTTAGGTTCGAGGGGGTCATAAGGTCCGAGTGGTGGTAATGTGGTAATAGAAGTCTCAAGGAGGTTGGTTAATATT
This sequence comes from Taxus wallichiana var. yunnanensis, assembly GCA_018340775.1. NCBI lineage: Eukaryota > Viridiplantae > Streptophyta > Pinopsida > Cupressales > Taxaceae > Taxus > Taxus wallichiana. The sequence goes on along the minus strand of CM031238.1, from coordinate 460,721,982 downwards.
TTGGCATAGGACCTCGCTAAGCAGTCACAATGTGAAGTGAAAGTGGGTTTGGGTGTAAGTACAGTTGATTATTGAGGAATGGTCCCTCGTAGTAAGGGGAATAGGTTGAGCTATGGTTTTGGTTGCTAGCGTGGTCTTGGGTATCGGTCATTTTTTCTAGGTAGGGGTATGGCGAGATGAATGAACAGGAGAGGGTGTGTGGTTGTTTTGAGTACCTTATTGGGAGGTAGTGGAGTTTTCCTTTGGGTTACACCTTCTTGGGTAAAGGTGATACAAGTGCATGGTATCTATATGGAAACAAAGATAGGGGAAGAGGGTGAGTAACCCATGGGGATAACGAAGGCCCTGTGAAGGTAGAAGATGTGGATCATGTAGGGGTGTGAGGGATAGAGACCGAAGTGTAGTGGGTAGTGAAGAAATAGCTGAGGGTATTGGAGGTATGGGTGTAAGTCATGTCGGAGTGTGTCCGGGGTAGGTTAGAGGTTTGCGAGGAAGGGATGGGCAGAGGTCTCTTAACCGTGTTAGGGGTTGAGGTCTTAAGATGGATGGGACAGTGTAGGTGTGATTGATGTAGCAAGGGTATGAGTTCTATGGGTTTGGTTCCTTTGTTTAGGTGCCGGAGTAGGTGTGGTGTTGACTTTGGAGGATGCAAGCTAAATCTAGTTTGATAGTTGGATGAGTAAGTTTGGTGGTTGGGGTGACCCCTAAAGTGGTAATTGGTTTACTCAAGGAAGATGTTATAGGCTTGGGTTTGTGTTTAGATGGAGGTTTGGCTATGGGTAAGGGCATGTGTTGAGCTATGATAGGTGTCATGGAAGAAGTTGTGATAGAGGAGGTTGTGTTCATTTTGACTGGTCGAAATATTTTTGGGTAGATAGTGGAGGTATTAGCAAGTGACATCTTCATCTATGTTGAGACAAGAAGAAAAAGGTGCCCCAAAGTAAGGCCCTATCCACATAATCTAAGAAATTGACCAAATGTGAGAACAACATGTCCGTAGGTGGAGTTGATGAGGACCTAATGAAAATTCCCATAAAATGTGTCTTAGCTATGGGGAATTGGCTAGCTTCACTTCGTGGGTAAGAGAGTCGAAAGTAGGTTTGCAAGATCTTGGGTAGCTGATGAAGAATGCTCACCAAGAGGTAAAGGTATCTCAACTAGGTCTGTGATAGGGGGAGGAGATGATGGGTGCTCCTCTATGGGTGGAGGAGGCAAAAAGTATCCTCCATGAACTAAGGAAGTAATATGGGTATCGGTTCTCTAAGTTGAGAAGCCAAAGGTGAAATGGTCTTGATGTTAGTGGAAGGCTCCTCTATAGGTGAGGAAGGAGGTGGAAGGTGTCCCTTTGTGGGTGAAGGAATAGGGGAGGTTATTTTTGATGTGGAAGGAGGATTTCGGGTTAGAATATCTTCTATAGAAGGAATATGTGGTAATTGGGAAGCAACAGGTGAGTCACCAAAAAAGCGTGGACCTAGTAGGTATGGGTATCATGAGTTGAGGTCTCACTAGTTTTTTCAAATGAAGGGGCATGATTGGGAAATGGTTTCTTAAAGATGTGTAGGTTTTAGTTGGTAGGTGTGTTAGGATTATCCATGGTTAACTCTTCTTTCTCGAGCATTTTTGGATAATGTTTTTGAAAGTGATGCAAGTTCCATCACTATGACCTTTACTCAATGATAGTTACTGAAGTCATGTTCTTTATACCATGCAGGCATAGGGTGAGTAGGGTCAAAACCAGTGTGTGATTTTATAGGTGAAAGGGTGATGGCCTCAACTTTGATAAGATTTTCTAATACAATAGAGTAAGGCTCCCCAATTGGGGTGTATTTCCGTTGTTCTCATCTGAATTGAAAAGTATAGATGGGTGAGAGATTAGATGAAGGGGTATCTTGATTTGATGGATGAGCTAGACCGGATTTGAGTACCACTACATTAGCAGTGCCCTTAGCTTTTGAATAATTATTTTGTGGTTTGGAAGAAGAAGAGGTATCATTCAACTTGAATGTTGAATTACTATTGTGTAATTGGATTTTATTCTCTTCGATGGCACAAATCTCTAACTTTTGTGTCATGGTAAATGCCTCATCGAATGTTCGAAGGTTTGAACTGCGCAGGTTGGTGAGATATGTCTAGCATAAGACTATGTAAAAATCTTGATGAGTTCTATTTGTGGTAGTTAGAAGGTGAGTTGATTAATCAGGCTACGCCAGCGAGTGAAAAAATCTGCGATAGATTCATCCTCATACTAACGTGTGGAGCATAGGTTGGTCATGGTAACCTTCTTGACGATATTGATGGATACATGATCCAAGACATCTTGGGCTACCTGATTGAATGAGAATATAGAGTGTCTAGGTAACCCACTATACCAATCTAATGCAGGTCCAATCAGAGACATGGGAAAGGTTCTCAAGAGTAAAGCATCATCATGGGTGATTAGGTAGAACCCGTATTTGAATGACAAGCAAATGTTTTTGTGGGTCTTCCTTGCTATTGAAGTGGTTGAATTTAGGCATCTCCCAATGTACGAGATATGGACGAATAGAAATGGATGGGTGGATGGGCTCGTTGCAAATTTTTTCATAGGTGAGAGTGTTATGGGAGCCAAAAACCGATGGCTCCATTGTCTGCATCTTGTCCAACATCAATTTGATTAGGTCATTGGTAGGTTGTGATGATTGGGTGCCTCCTGTAGTGTGAGAGGGTTAGTTTTGGGCATATAACGGGGATGGAACTCTAGTATATGGCGTTGTCATGTAGGTTGATTGAGAAGAGGGTAGTGAAATAAGGGGTACATACCTAAAGTGAATAATAGATGAAATGGGAGGCATTGATAGTATGTATATGGGGGTGGAAGGGTCGGGGTAAACCTAGTGGCAATGGGGGCTAATGACTATGGAATGGAAAGGACCACATTCTCGAAAAGGGGTAGAGGTCGCGACACAGAGGTGGTAGTGTAGCTATGGGTATATGAGACATTAGGGGTATATGAGGCTTCGTTTTGGGTGGTTGTCGAAGGTATGGAGGATGTGGTGGGTACAACAGGTAAAGCAGAGACATGTCGGTCATAGCGGGTATAGGACCTATCTCGTGAAACAACTAGGGGTAAGGTAGATACGTGTAGCATAGAGCCAGATGGGGCTGATACAGGAGTGGGAGTGAGAGTCGAGAGGGATATATATAGGCATGTCAAATATCAACTGACCCGAAGTATCTTGAGTGGATGAGTGGGAAATATAAAACATCAAGGCAATAGGGTTTTGGCCAAGGAGTCGTGTTAACTCCTCATCTCTGGTAGTGATAGTGATAGGTTGGATAGGATCCATGGCTGGTGATAAAATAGAAGGTGGTGAAGGACTAGGTAGGAGTGGTTGACAACTAGTGTGGAATATGAGTGTGCTTGCTTGTCTTCACATCAGCACCATGTGAACTAATCGATCGTCTTTGGGCCACTTCACCGTAAATGACATAGAAAAATAGTAGGAACAGGTGAAACAAGTGGTAAAAGGTGGATTAGGTACCAAATGTTAGTTGGAAAATGACACAGCTAACTGATGCTAGTTAGGGTAAACCAAAGCTAGTTATGGGTAACCACCGCCGTTCACTGTGGGAAATGGACAGTGAGTGAAAAACAAGGTATACGGTCAAATCTGGTAGGTATGCCAAATCTGATGAGTTTTACAAGGCCAATGGGAATGATAGTAGTGACAGGGACTCTGAAAAGTTGAAGAAGGTGAATAAATATCCTTTTGGGTAGGTTAACAAAAGGACCTGGAACCGATGCCGGTTGGGTATAACCGATGATGGTGAGAGGGTAACCGACGACGGTCGTTGGACCGACATCAGCCACCGTGTGAAATTGAAATAGTGATGAAAAGAAAGTGGTTGTGAATTAAAATCTGATAGGGAATCAAACCTAGAATTATGAGAATGATGAGAATATGGTCCAGGCACACTCATAAGGAGTCAGAATACACCAACTATGATGAGGAGCATGCGAGGAGAAAAAAATGAAGAACGTGACCTATCACCTCAAAACACAAGCCAAGCAGAAACACTAAAAAAATGTGACCCTAAGAGTGCCTTTTCTATTATGTTTTTTAGCTTATGTTATATAACGACTAACTCGTGAGTGTAAAATAGAGTTTTTGGTGAGGATGGCTTCCTATGAAAAAGGATATCTAAAAGGTGAGGTTTCAAGTATGTTATGGTGGGGGTGGGCTTTGCTCTGAAGTATGACTCAACAGAGCAGTGAGATGGGGAGTACCTGTCAATCCTCATATCAGTGTGATTGTTGATAGGTGTTCCCAGGAAAGATGTTGTTTAAGAATATGTATTTGTTTTGAATTTGTGCAATGTGGCAAGACTCAGAGAGAGAGAGAGAGATGTGCTTTCTATGATTCGTTTGTCAACCATCAGCTGGGAATGACTTCCAGTGTATAGGTTTCCCTCAATTAATGTGAGCTAATGTGATAAATCATAATGTAATGCACTTATTTTAAGCCCAAATTAAAATATGAAGTTTGATGACATAAATGGATGAATAAGAAGAGGGATGCTCTTTCACTAAAATGTAGAAAACATGAAGAAATGGTTCTTTTTACGTACACAAAAAGAAAGGCTTCTTTTAGAGCAAATAGAAAGAAAAGGTGGGTTACCAAGGAAGAAAATTAATGTGTATGCTTTTTAAGGGAAACAAAAACACAAATTTTCCTAGGAATGAATAAAATGCAAGGAACCCATGATGGGTCCCACCGAGCGTGCCAAAATATTTCACCTGATTCTTAGATGTTTCTTTAAATATTGACGAAACAGATAGGGTAACGAGCGTAGGAGGAATACCTGTTGGAATGTTGGTTATTGGGTTGTTACACACGTATGACTTCTGAATCCACAACTGATCATGAGAGATTCCTTTTGGCTAGGAGGAACTACCGAAATGGAACACAAGACCACCAAATAAAAGTTAAACAATATGTGCAATGAAGGCCACGTAAGCGTGTGCTAGATCCGGGAAGTGTGATACTTCCGGATAGATGGTCATCATCCACTATTTAAAAAAATTAATGTTGGTAATGAAGTAAATCCTATTGTAATTAAAATTATTTGGGTATCTCATCCAAAATATAATAAGAAATATCTAATCTAACAGGCTAAGTTAAAATAAGATCCGAAGGTCAAATAACTAGTTCTGGGTCTCTACAGGTCTAACAGAGGTCTCAGGTAGATCACAGATGAATAAAGGTAATGTGGGAATAGGTGGATAGGTCACTATTCTAGACTCTATTGGTAAATACAGAGACTGATGCTGGTTAAGGGTGACTAACACCGGTTGGGGAGAACCGGTGTTGGTTACTATGGAAAACTGAGAATGCCACAGAATGAGCTTTTGGGTCTCCCTTGTGATTACACAAAGGACTTGGTTGGCGGAATGAGGTATTAGGCTGTTTGGATGGGGTTTGGTGGGGTTTTAATGGGTATATGGAGGGGTGAGTATTAAATGAGGTCAATGGGTGGATAAGATAACAAAAGGATGACAATACAATGATGAAATGAATGAACAGAGGAGTAAATATTTCCACTTACTTGAAATCTGGTCCTAGGTGCCTATGAGTGATGAATGAAGGTGCTAGTAAGGGGTTGAATGTTGTTGAGGATCACCAAATGCTGGAAATCTTCTACATGGGCTGCATGTGCATTTCTTTTTGCTTGGTTAGCTCAAATAAGTGTTTGAGTGAGTGTTGGATGGTTGTGCAAGAGAAAACATTTGATCTCATTCTTTACATGCATGTTCTCACGAAAATTACTCTAAAAAGATGTGTTATCTCTCAAGAAAATTCCCAATGTTTACCAAACTTGAAAATAAGGTTGTTTTGGGAGTTAAAAGGTGACTAACGGCAGTTTTGGCTTAACCGGAAATGGTTAGGGGTAATTAGGCATCATTCAAGGCGGGATTTCCTAGGTTTTACTAAAGCGAGGAGATCCTCTTGATTTTTGGTATCTCGTGTCATTAACCCATGGATTAGACCTGGAAGCTTCTTGTAAGCATATGGTAAGGTGGTTAAAGGGAATGTAGGCATTTATTTTTAGGGTTTGGGTAAGTCTTAGTTAGTTATGGCAACTTACTAAGAATAGGTCTTAGGGTGAGTTGGCCTGATTAGGTGTCTAGGTGAGATGTATGTGGACATTATCCCAATTAAGATATTTAAATAATAAATATGGTGAGGATAATGAATTAATTTAATTAAATTAATTAAATTGATATTAGTGGGGTGAATGGGGCCATGGTTAAGTGAATGTGTTCAATGGTTTTTATTTGTCGAGGGACTAAAGGGGAGTGTGACCTAATTTTAGTGTCTACAATAATAGATATCCTCCATCTAACTCATTAAGGGGTAGATGTGAAACCCATTTTTCTTTCCATAAGTGAACATATTTACCATTCCCAAAATTCCACTTTGCTACCTTTAAGGAGATGATACCTACAATTTAATAAAGTGTTTGAAATGAAGAGACGAAGGGTATGTCATCCTCAGAAATCCATTTAAGATCTTTAGATCAGAAAATATATTTACTTATGATAATATACGTTCAAGGTAGGTCCTTTATAATCAATCTCCACCCCATTTTTATGATCATGGCTTTTTTCATCCACATGATATTCTTAATTCCAATGCCCCCACATTTTTTAGGAAGAAAAACCTTTTCCCATGCAACCAATGGAATTATATTAAATTCCTCAACTCCTAACCAAAGAAATGTATTTTAGATTTTTTCAAAATTTTCAATGATCATACTAGGAATCCTGAAAAGATACATAAGATAAATGGGAACATTTTGAAGGGTTCTCGTAATGAGTAAACATTTTCTATCTTGAGAAATAACAACTACTTTCCAACCAACAAGTTTCCTTTGAAATTGTTCAATTAATGAGTTACAAAATTTCATGGGAGCCTTTCATATGAAAAGGAGAATATGAAGATAATATGAGGGAAGCTTCTTAGTCCCGCATCCTATAATATTTGAGATCTTGATTTTTCTACAAATTAGAGTGTTTAGAAAAATGACCTTAGATTTTGTTAAAATTAATTAGTTGACCCAAGATTTCTTCATAGTCTTTTAGAAGGGATTTGAGTCTCTTAGCTTCAATCACTAAGGCCATAATGATATAAATTATGTCATTAGAAAATTTATGATTGGAAAATTTAATATTGTGTGAGGACGGTTTAAGACCTTTGAGGTATCCATATTGAATGGAAGTAACATTATTTATATTGAGACTTTTAGACATTATAATAAACAAGAGTGGAGAGAGAGTGTCTCCTTTCCGAATACCTCTCATTGCTGCTAAAAAAATGTAGCAGCACCATTAATAATAATGGAAATTATAGGATAAGATATGTAAGTCCTCAAAAAAATTCTTGAGTGATCATGGAAACCAAACTTCCTAAGAACTTTGTCTAAAAAACTCCAAGAAACTCTATGAAAAGCCCTATTCATGTCAAGTTTAAAAATCATACCTTCTTTCTTACTTTTATCCATAGAATTTATTTTCTAGTGCTCCAATATAAATCATCTTGAATAATCCTTCCTTTCACAAATCCTCCCTGTTGGTTAGAGATGAGATGAGGAAGAAGAGGCTGAATTCTAGAAGAAATATTTTTTGTGAAGATCTTGTAGAGCACATTCGAGAGACTTATTAGTCTAACTTCCTTGAAGTTTTTATCCCACTTGTTCTTTGGGATCAACACTATAATTTTTTTGTTGATTTACTTAATAAGATTATCCATACCCAAGAATTAATTAGTATCATGAATATGATATTCCTTGGAAATTTCGTAATGCCTATGAAAGAAACTAGTTGAAAAACCATTTGGGCCGGTGATTTTCCCCCTTCCATCAAAAAAATATTTTTGAAGTTATTCCATAGTGGAATTTTCCATTAGCTTATTGAAATTATTTTGATTAAATAAGTTAGAGAGAATTTTAGATATAAACTTGTCAATAATTTCATTTTCTTGAGTACAGATCCCCATTTTCTTGAGTTGTAATGTGAAAATATTTGGTGTTCCTATCACCTCTCTTGATCCATATAGCTCTATATTTTTGTCTCCAACAAGATTCTTCTCTAGAATTTATCATTTTAAGATCGATAGGAACTCTTTTCAAGGTATTAATCATCCACATCCATAAATTTTTAGAAACCCTTTTTCTAGATTAGAAATCTCTTATTTTATCTTCTTTTTTTTCAAAAATATTCCCAAAGACATCCTTGTTCCATTTCTTGACATTTCTTTTGACATTATTCAATTTTTGAGCTAATATAGACATTGTAGATCCTTTTATGTTAATACTCCACCAGTATTTTATTCTATCATCATGGTGTACGTATGTGATAACCAATTTTTTCAAATTTGAAAGGGGCATGGGTTTTTACCTCTTTATCAAGCAGGTTGAGCACAATTGGATTATGATCGGATCCAACTCGGATGTTTCACCACATAGGAGTACCGTATGAAAAAATAATTTAAAAGGTAAAGGTAAGGTACGTGAGGAATACCTGGGGGTCATGAAGAGGTTACACACCATTGTTGAAGACAAAATAAATTATAGATTACTCCTTTTTGACTTGGAAAGGCTACCTAAGAAGCAAACAAAGACCATTAACTAGAGTTAATAACATAGGTCAGTGGATTTCCTAGCGTGTGAGCTAGATCTGGGAAGCGAGGTGCTTCCTCGAAGGTTATCAATCCATGTCTTAATACAAATTAATGCTAATAAATATCATGAAATGGAAATTCCTACTGTAGTTATATGATTTAGGTATCTCACACAACACAATAGTCTAAATCTAATCTAAATGATGAATATAAGATTAAATATAGGAGAATGGTTGGTTGTCAGGGTCTATAGGTATGACAGAGGGAAGAAAGAAGGTTTGAGTGAAGTCTTGGGAGGTTTTGGAGAGTTCTGGGTGGAGGAATGAACTCATTGGTTTGAGGGGAAAATGCAAACACAGAGAGCGATGCTGGTTGGGGAATCAATGTCAGTCACTAGTTATATATGGGATTGGTTGGGTAACCGATTATGGTAGGTGCAATTGGGTTTCAAAGGTAAAAAGTAGGTTGATTTGGGCTCTCTTTAATTACACATAATATTGGGAGGTCTTAAGTAGGGTGTAGGAATTTAGGTAAAGACTCAACATGAAGAACAAGGGAACCCATCATGTTCCTTAACCAACACCATTTGAGGAACAACTAGTGCGGTTAGGGAGAAATAGTCTTATTTTCACCTTTTCTCCCTTTTTGGCATGAGTCAAGAATGGTTTTGGGTTAGGAGTCTTGATTCTCATTTTAAGAAATGTGAGGTTATAGAATTTTTCACCCCACGAAGAACAAGGGAACCTCATAATCACCTAGTGGAATGCATAATCCATGATTCTGAATTAGTGATTTAATAGACATATATGAAAAGATATAGAGCTCTCATAATGACTTCTACACCCCTTCAGTCATAACAGAAACAAAGCACGCAACAAAATTAATTAGAACTGGGAAGTTGTAAATTCATAATAAGACTTAACATTCAAGTAAGGTTCATGATTATACAAGATCAAAAGCATAGTGGAAACATGTAGATAATACAAGAAGGAGATCTTAACATAAACATAGTGGTAACCTTATCACATTCATTCATAGTATTATTCCAAGACATCACAGAGAGGCAGACCACAGTCATGCACCATATCTAGATCCATACATGTATGCTCACAAAATAAAATTTGCATTCCCCATTTCCCCATTACATCCTTCCTAGAATCATCTACCCATTTATCCCACAGTTCTCGCAGTAATTCTGCAGAGCTTCGCTACCTCACTTTTGTCCCCCTTCTTTTGCCAAGGGCATGCATATAAATAGGCATCCGAGCTCTAACAAACTCTTTTGCAACCTTAGATCGGCCCCCAAGTGTCAAGGTGTGGGTCACCCTGTGCATGCCTCTCCATGTCATGATTAGCTTTTGGATCTTCCTATCGCAAGGTATATTCCTTCTAGGACACCCTGTCGCTAGGCTGGAACCTTATCCAAATGGAACACATTCTTCATGTGTTCTATCCAAAAGGCTGAAAATGGCTAAGTCCCGAATTGTTCTTTCGTGTGCGCATGCACATCCTTGGTTCTCCAAGAACCCCTTTTGAATTCTTCCCTTGCGTGCCTTCACTTGCGCACTCCCTCCGGCCATGTGTGTGCCTACTATGCACCTTTAAGATTTGGAAGCTATAGAAGGGTCCCAACATTACCCCACACTTCACCTATTCTCCACCCTCGGGAACTTTTTCAAAGAATGCAGTACAAAAATGCAAGGCCCTACCTTGGAAAGAATGGAGGGAAAGAATAAAGAATGGGGGAGAAAGAATAGAGGGAAAAATTTTCCTAAAGAAGAAGAAAGGGAAAATTTTTCCACAGGTCGGCCTCCAGTGTACTCCAAGTGCTGACTTCATCCTACGCTCTAGTGCAGATATCACCAACCAAGGTGCTCACCTCATGAAGGTTAACCCTTCCCCCTTCATGTTAATGGTCTCCACCATAGTCTCCAGCTCCTTGGCATGATCCTCCAGGGCATCCATCTTCCTCGTGATGACCTTATAGAGCTCTTTTAGCTGGGTTTTGATTGAGACTCACCGGTTCTCAATAGCTTCAGACTTCTTCTCCACTTTGGCTAGGATCTTTTCTCACTCGGCTCTATTGCCCTTATTATTTTCCCTAAAGTCCTTCAGCTCGGCCTCATCATTGGCAAGCAGCATGCTTGTCACCTTGTCTTGATCCCATGTAATGGTCGTAGGTGACCCCGTGGTTTTGTGCAAGCTATTTTCACGTCAGCGAGCACCTTGTTGTATTCAGCCATGAGCGTGATGACCTTTCTTGTCTTCCTTCTCCAAGCGTGGCTACTTCCTCAGCTGACTCCAAGGCCAAAGGCTACCTTTCCATGGTGAGGATCCGAGTCAAGTCCTCTAGACATTCCAGGGAGGATCCATACTTTGTGTGGGAGGGTTAAGGTCCGGGTGCTTCATGATAATAGCTTGGGAGATGAGCTCCACTTTCTTGGAAACTTCACGTACCTGGCCTTTTCCTCTGAAGCTCCCTCTGTAGTTGAGCACTGATTAATTTCTCAAGGCTGAGGTCCTTCGTTAGTTTGACTACTTCTTCCTTCCTCTTTTCCAATAGGTCCTCCAAGACTTTAACCCTATCATTCCTGTAGAAGAGCCTAGCCTCAATTTCTATGGAGACTTTGTTGAGAGTGCATTACACACTTGCTCATCTCCGATAGTTGTTGCATGTTTACAATGGGGTTATCCCCCTTTCCTTCGGATAGTGCTAAGACCACTCCTTGGTTAACTTCAAACTTAGGCTCGTCGAGGTGGGAGTTGAACACCCATGATAGCATCTTCCTTGTGCATGGGTATCCACCCTCAGGGTCAAAGGATTCCATGGTGGTGAGCTCCTTGGTGGGCATGGTACTGAAAATGTGCACAAAACTTTGTTGGGGTCATCAATGTATCCCATCATTGTTCTTCCCCCTTCCACACATTTACTTCCCATGCGCACCCTTGGGAATAGTTACTGAAAGAGTTGGGCCTTTTGTGCTACCCACACTCTTCTCCCTCTGCTCTTCTTTGAACTCACCGAGTATGAGCTCTGTGCTGCACTCCAACTCCTCTTCGACCAAGGTGTTGATTATCTTCTCTTGCCTCCCTTGTCACTTTCTCATTCACCTCCTCCTGAGTGAGCTTGGGCATATATGGCCCCTTAGTACTTGCCCCTTCACTCCTCTCCTCGCTCCGCATGCCTTCCTCTCCTTGGGTGCCCTTCCTCCTTACAAAGATGAAAGCATCATTTGTATCCTCTGCTCCTTCTCCCTCTAAATCATGGACATCAATAGGTTCTGATTCACCTCCAACTCTTCCCCTTCATCATCATCCTTTTCACCTATATAGGTGTTCAGGTCATCTGTATCTTTAGACCTTGTTCCTTCATCCCTTGTTCTTCTTCCTTTGCAGAAAACTCCAGAGTCGGGGATGTTGTCCTCTCTTCATCTGAGGGTTCTTTAGGGGATGGTGGCTTTCAGGCTCTCGGGGTCTTCTCCCTGACCACCATTCTCCTCTTCTTCTGAGACGTAGGTACTCGGCCCCATGGTACCTACATTCTGCTTCTCCACCACCCTTTGTTCTTCTTCCTCTTCCCTCTCCTTGCGCTTTGGCATGGGATTCTTTCTTCCCATGGGGTCATCCGGGATGGATATCTCATTCTCTACGTATGCACCCTTTTCAAACTTTGGCCTTATGCATAGGTAGATTCTTGTAGCATTGCTCCCAACAATAGGTAAGGTCAATGGCCTTACAATGTGCACATCCTATGACATGTACCTTTCAACGTACATGCTTCTAGTAGACCAACTTCTTTCTCATCTCCTCTGTGCTCTCTGTCAAGGGTGGACAACTCCAGGTTTAATTTCTTTGATTCCTTATATCTGTTTACCCCTGCTTGGAAAAATTGGGTAGTAAATGAGAATGGGAGCTTGCACCATGGGCTCCAACTGCCATCCACCAAGATGAACCTCCAATGTAGAAGTGTTGGTAGACCATGAACTCTGCTTCTCCTTTGGTTGCCATGGGGAGTTGTTCAGGATCCACCATTCAGCCCCGAATGCATTCCTAAGTGCTTATACCATTTTTCTAAGTGTGCCTTGTGTACCCCTGTCATTGATTCACATGTGTATTTCTAGAATCTATCTGTCCATGGGTGAAGGGTCTTTAGCAGGTACTCCCACATGAATTTTTTAGATGCATCCGCACCCCGATTTTTGAGAACACAATTGTTAATAGAATGTTTCCAAAAAGGATTTTTCCTCCATTCTCCATGTTGCTTATGATTTCATCTACTATGTACTGGGAGATGTTGTATACGGTGCCCTCCATGACCTTCCTATAGACATTCAAGCCTAGGGCTTGCTCACTGGGTCCACCTCTCTTGTCCATTCAGTTTGGAGACAAGGTGCATGGCCATCTTCATCACCAGATCACTGATATCCGAGATGTCATAGTACCTTGATCCCTTCTTCAATTCCTGGGATGCTATGGTTTCCCTGATTGCCTCCTCATCCCAGGAGGTCATCTATGAGCACATCCCCTACATAGTTTAGGCCTGTGAAGTGTGAAATTAACTGGGGAGTTATGCACATTTTTGCACCCTATGAAGTAGAAGAAGTCTTCATGCACATGCGCATCATAGCCATTGGTACAAGTGCTCGGGCTTCCTAAAATATGGTAGCTCATAAAGTTGGAGAAGCCCTGCCTTCTCCATTTTCACCTTGACCACATGTCATTGTAGATTGGCAACCCGTCAGGTGTTCATTTATTTGTGGGGTGCACCAGCTCCAGTGCCATCTCCTTTACAATTATGCTTGACCGGTGATTGTAGTCGATCATGGTCATCTATCTTATGTGGGACTCCCACTCTTGCCCTAGCAAAACCCCATCTAGGTATTGCATCTCCGAATACCATTCTTCATTCGTATCCAAGGGTATTTCCTCTTGTTTCTTCTTCCCTTTTCCTTTACCCTTCTTGGATTGTTCTACTAGGTTTGCCTACTAGTTTTGTGGCCTGTCATTATACCCTTTGCTTTCATTCCTAGGTTAACTTGTGAGTTTGTTTGAAAGTTTTCTTCACGTGCCCTGTGCCCTAGAACACAAACCCTAATCTCTGATTTTTCCCTTCGATCACGGTGCTTCTTCACAATGTTCCTCACACCCGTGAATCACTTTTTCTCTGGTTTGTAGGTCTAATGGACCGATTGCACTTAAGTTTTTAGGATTTTCCTTCACACGAGTCAGTTCTCGAAACCCTAGCTTGTGAAAGAAAATCACTCTTCTTGTTTTTGCAAAGTAAAATAATGAACTACCCATTCTTGTATTTATAGCTTTTCCCACTTTTACGCATTTAAGGCTAGGCTACCTACCACCATATGACCATGTTTAATGTCATTTTCAAACAAAACCCGACTTCAGCGCTTCTCCCACACATGCCCAATCCTTGCATGAAAAGTGTTTCACCCCGCGCTCATTCCTCGTGCATGAAATACTTTTCCAACCTTCAAGCATGTAAAACTTTTCCATCTTGACAAAACAATCCATCTTGACAGAAGACTCTTGCATGTGTTACCAGTGCCAAAGGCATTTCTTCCATCCTCATGATTCTTGCTTTCACCTACCTCATGTTTTTGCACTTTTTCTCCTTTGTACGTGGATTTCCAATGTAACCTTATCTTGCCACCTATCTGCCTTCTTTTCTCCTAATGCATCTTTTCAATAGGGCCAATTCAAATGGTCTACCAACCCAATCCTCAGGTAGAATAACTCCATGCTTCCCTTTATCACCTCACCCCACACTAAATCGATGCACGGTCCTCTACGCATTCATAAGTTTAAAAAGTAATAAGGTTACCGTGCCCAAGGCACAAAACAAAACAACAACGTGAAAGGGAAATACAAGAAAGGAAAAGCATAAAAGGAAATTCTAAGCTAACTGGAAAAACTACCTTATTTACAAACACCAAGAAGCATTATTTATAGTAGGGCTTCAGCCTACTCCCATTGAAGTGTCCAGGTAATTTTGTTCCATCCAGCACTTGTAACTGGCATGCACCCAAATCAAGGATGTATGAAATTACATAAGGACCCAACCAATGCACCTTCAACTTTCCAGGATGGTGTAGAAATTTAGAATCATATAGTAATACCATCTGGCCAACCTCAAACTATTTGTTCTTAATGTGGTGGTCATGCCATGCCTTTTGCTTAGCTTTTTTAGTTGTTTGGCTCCATCTTGCTAGTGAGCACCTTTCATCCAACTTTATCAATTCATCTATTCTTTCTTCCAGTGCTTGCTCATCATCCAACCCTCTGCGCATGCTATACGTAGAGATGGTAATATGAATTCCACGAAAAAAACTACTTCCACACCAAACACCAGTTGAAATGGTGTGGCCTTGTTCAATCATTTTATACGTTGTTCTGTATGCCCAAAGAACTACTGACACCTTGTCATCCCAATCCTTCCTACCCACATCACATATCTTAGTCAATGTGTGACTAAGGATTTTGTTGAATGACTCTGTAGTCCCATTTTCCTGAGGGTGATAAGGGGTAGTCTTGTGATGGGCTACCATGAATTCTACCAATAGAATCCTGATGGTTTCATTTAAGAAGTGAGTGCCCCTATCACTTGTTAAACTTAATGGGCACCCATACCTGCTGATAATGTTTTCCCACAAAAATCTAGTAGCCATGGTTGTGGTGCAATCCTTAGTGGGTGTGGCCTCTGCCCACCTTGTTAGATAATCAATACAGGTAATGATATACGCGAGTTAGTCCTTCACGCATCTCTGGTGAGATTGGTCTGACAAAATCTATTGCCCATTTTCAAAAGGTTCCACTGGCGATGGGGCACAAGGGCATCTCATCCCTTCTCCTAGGTTTTCCAAGGCACTGGAAGTGGTCACAGGCCTTGCAAAACTCAATGCAATCCTAGTGAATCATCTCCCACCATAGTCCATGACTAGGATCTTCCACGCGGTTGCATTCCCGCATAGTGTCCTCCAACAATCCCACCATGGGCTTCTTCTATTATGGCCATGCGTTCATGTTCTAATACACACCGGTACAAAACCTCATCGTGGCCCATTTTATACAAATCCCCATTGATCAACATGAAGGGCGTGGCATGTATGGCTAACCTTTTTCTTTCCAAGTGCATTCATCCCTTGGGTGCCACACCTTCCTTGAGAAAAAAAACAATGTCTTCTAATTCCGAGGGGCATGTGCCACAACCTGAATAGTTGCATGTCCGGCATGGTTTCCTCGATACTTTTGCATCCTCTCCCGAATCAATCCTTGATAAATGATCTAGCCCACAATTTTTCTTTCCTAGTTTTACCACCACTTTGAATTCAAATTCTTGAAATAAAAGTACCCAATGGACATATGCGCCCTTGCAACACTGCTTTGTTTACTAGATACTTCAAGGCCATATGGTTAGTGTAGAATGTGAAGGGAGTCACCAACAGATATTGTCTAAATTTGTGGAGAGCACGTAGATCATTGACAATGCCTCACGCTTGGTCATTGTATAATTATGTTTTGTTGGTGTCAACTTTCTACTTGCAAAACACAAGGGATGATCAACAATTCCTCTCTCTGGTTGAGCAAGAATGGCTCCCATTGTTGTACCAGAGGCATCCACATGGACATGGAAAGGTTTATCCCATGATGGGAATCATAGAATAGGTGTGGTGATAAGCCTTTCTTTTAGAGTGTCAAATGCCCTCTGTTGTGCCTCTCCCCACTGAAAGGCACTCTTATGTCTGAGCAATATTTCCAAAGGTGCGGTGATCTTGGTGTATCCCTTAATGAACTTTTTGTAGTACCCAGTGTGTCCAAGAAATCCACGCATGGTGCTTTGGCTGGTGGGCTCCCCTAACCCCACAATAACTACAACTTTTGTGGGATCCACCAGTAAGCCCTCTTTGCATATGATATGCCCCAACAATGTTCCAAAAGGGGTTGTAAAGATACATTTCTTGATGTTGAGGGAAATCCTCAACTGCCGACATCTTTCAAACATCAATCTCAAGTTATCACAATGGTCCCTTACCAATCCATACACTATCCAATCATCCAAATATACTTGAAGGAACTTGTGGATGAAGTCCTTAAATGCTTGTACCACTATGCATGAAAATACAATGGGTGCATTCTTCAATCCAAAGGGCATGACCATGTATGCAAAGCTTCCCCACTCGGTGGTGAAAGTTGTCTTATCTTGGTCTTCCTTGGCAATCCTTACTTGGTGATATCCCGAGAATCCATCCGTAAAGGAATAGACCTCATGCCCAACAACTCCTTCCAAAATCTCTTCAGTGAAGGGGGTGGGAAAAGGATCTATGATACAAACAACATTCAATTCCCTGTAATCCACACATATCCTAATCCACCCATCCTTCTTTATGTTGATCACCATTGGACTTATCCATTCTGATTCCTCCATAGCCTCAATGATACCAGATGCTATCATTTTGTCTAGCTCTTCTTTAACCCTTATGCGCATGTTGGGATTCATCTTGTAAGGCCTCTTCCTGATCGGGTGTGCACCATCTTTCAACTTTATCCACATTTCCCCTAATGAATGGTGGATGCCTTTCAACTCATGGTATCCATGTGGGAATAAATCCTCAAATTCATGCAAGAGATCGATGATCTTTGATACTTCCTTGTCCGACCAGTAGTCCCCAATGATAGCTTCCTTGGGCTCCTTCTCGAGCCGATGTTAACTTTCTTGGTTTTGAGTGGTTCATGATACATACACACATGTGCACATGCATCCACTGTCAACTACTCACATGTCCCAACCGAATGGTCAACATTCAGGCTCTCCATCTCCTCTCCATCAACAATGTATACCATCTTTCCTTTCTCCTTTTCAGCACATGCGTGCTCAAATTGTATGTCTTCTGGTTCCTCCTCTTCGAACCACGCTTCCAAGCTAGGTCCACCAAGTAAGTTTACTAATCTATCTTCCGCCATGGTGCAATCCCCCAGAGTGAGGTGCTTTGATAGCCTGCAACACCTCATCAACCGGTTGCATGGTACTTCGGTACTCGAATGTGTGAACCAGGTCAGCCGCTAATTCCTACCAATTTCCCATTTGGCGGTGAGTTTCAGAATGGATGTACCAAGCATGCGTGCACAACCTTGTAGTGTCGAATATAGCTTGTGCACCCAAAGGGAGGGTGGTAATGCTTCCGTGCCTTCTCCCTAGACCCTCTCACATGCTTGGATGTGGGAAGAGGTGGGTCCATTGCCATTGTAATCCTTGATAGTGGTGGGTATGTTGCTCTTCGAGAATCGACAAAGTGAGCAGAAATTCTAACTTCACGCCACTCCAACAAGTTTTCACTATGCGGCCCACCACCTCACTGTTGTGCCTATCAAAACATAACTCAACATACCTCGTCACTCATCCTCCCTCCAGTGAGCTTCCATTTCTCTCAAAAATACCTCAAGGTATGCATCCCCAGAATACTTGGTTATTGCCTTTCCTCCTAGGCACCAAACTATACGCACGTGGTTACCTTGGTCACCGATCCTTTTAGATGTCACCCAATCAATTCATAAGTCCCATGCACCCAATTATCACATGCTATACTAGTAGTATCACTGATGATTGAGCATCATCAAACTAGATGACTCCTTTTGTAGGGTGGATGGTCTCTGGATCTCTTATGGAGCACACATATATTCTGTCAAGGACCTCCTCTCTAAGGGGTTTAGTATAGGGTGTGGAATTTCCATCAGCAAGTGGTATAATCACCCTCTCTTCCTTGTTTTCAAAGCTTATGTACCCCTTGTTAAACCGGAGATCTGCATTATTCTTATAAGCACCACGGGTGCCCAAGTAAAGCTAGAAATTATCTACCTCAAGCAAGCACCAAGACTTCAAAATCCCTAGTGAACTTAGTCCCCTGAATGGTAATGGTCGCATCCTTCAAGACACCTATGGGCATTGCCTTTGTCTTATTTTCCATATACAACACATTTGAAGATGGTTGTAATGCAGGTCTTCCCATTTGATGCTAGGCATCCAGAGTGAGAACATTAACCTCTGCACCTATGTCAATGAGGATGTTGCTAAGAAACCATCCATCCACTACTGCATTCAAGGTAATCTCTTTGTCATAATCAAGGTTGTGAGGTGGGAGGTTTGCATGCAGGATCTGCCTTTCGTGTTCTTCCCCCGCATGGCACCTTTTCTCTCAACCATGCTCCTAGTAGGGGAATAATATTCTCCTACCTCAGCAATTTACACACCTCCTTAACCTCATCCAAGTCATCCTTTGGTGCTTCTACTGGTCTTCTTTTCTCATCTTTTCTAGTTTTCTCTTTTAAGCATTGGATCTCCCTTGTAAAGCTCTGAATTACGTCCATGGTTTCTGGTAGACTTCTTTCTGGTGAGCCGGATGTGGATACTTCCCATGTACTACTTCTTCCCTTGAAACTAGAGGTCTCTACCTAGGTGCTTCCCTTGTGCGCATGGACTCCACCCTTGTTGTTACCATAATAGGCTCTAGTTCTGATTCACGTATTACTCGTGGGAGCCATTACATGTCAGCCTTCTTAATACTCACCATGGCAAGCCCTTATCCTTCCAGTACTACTGACTCATATGTTTGTATAACTCTGGGCACTCTTCGTACTTATGTTTTTTTCCACACCAGGAGCATTGTAGAAGATCTAGACATTCACGCTTATAATGGTCTGTGGCTCCATAATTAAAGCACGTTCCACATGTGGGAACTCACTTCTTCCCCGTGGTTACCATGACCACAAAATCCTCCGTGAAACCCTCTTCCACATGCCTCCATCTCTGCGCTCTTCATACCGATGTTCATCTCCTTTGGAACTACTGGCAATGCTAGTCTGGCACACACCAAGATCGATTGCCTCATGAATCTGGTCAATCAATCTACAATCCTTGGTGTCATGTGTGGTTGAGGTACATATCTTACAATAACAAGATACATTTTTATGGATCACGTGCACTGCAATAGGGGCACCTACTTGCATCATGGTCCCCGTGACATATTTCATAGTTTACTACTATGGCGCGTACCACCTTCCGAGTACATATCCCACCATTATCCTTTGTGTGCCCTTCTACATTACAATCTATGCACCACATCCCACCGTGAGTCTCTGGAACTATGTTGGTAGATAATTTCTCCAACTACTTAGCCATGGCAATGATCTGAGCCTCCAAAATGGGCTAACACCTAGTGTCAACACTACCAACTACCTCAACACGTAAAGTAGCTTCCAACGCTTCACGGGTCCATGAACATTTTATGAGATAAAGCCCTCCTAAAGGGTGTGATCAACCCTCCGACAAACCACTGAGCATGTTGTGAAGGGTGGATATCATAAGATAGTTTAGACAATAGAGTTTTAAAGCATGCATCATATTCCCACATGCTCTCTGCCATTCCTGCTGGATTTCTTTGAGAGAGCTGATGCTCTTCTATTCAAACTCAGGTATGTGGAATTCACCAAGAATGCATTTCTCAGTGTGGTATAATCCACAATAGTCTGATGAGGGTCATACTTTCTATACCAACTATGCACGTCCTTGCAAGGTCATCACAAATTGACTGGCCTTTCGATCCTGGGTCGTGATCCCCTTTTGTGCATGCCATAGCAAGCTCGCACTTATGCACATGCTCTATGGCATCTTCTATCCCACTGTAATCTGGTAAGTGTAGAGACATCTGAAAAAGACTTGAGGAGGTGGCTGAGGTCCTTGTCCTCCCGATCCAGTCCCTTGGTTTCCTCCGGTGTTTCCTCCTCCACTAGATCCACTAGATCCTGAGCCACCAGCTCCACCACTTCCACCTCCAGATCCTCTGTGTTAAGCACAGGCCCGTGTTTGTTGTGTGAATGCTCCCATCATTCCATTGAATTGTGCACTAAAATTTTTTGTGAACTAGTGCCACTCCCTAGTCGTATTTCCTCCACCACTTCCTAACGCGCTTCCAAAACCAGCTGTATATGTGCCTTGTCCAAACATTCCACCAAATACTGGAATAGTGTGTGAAGCCATAGAAGTCCCAAATGAGAAGTTGTACCTTCTAGGTGCCGATCGATTGCTTCTACTGATATCAAATGGATCAACTATACTTTTCCCTCATTCAAACAAACCAAGTGCCAAGGTTTGGTCACTAGGTGGGGTCAGATATGCGTGCCAATGACTCTTCTTTCTCTATGTGATGGACTCTCATCAAAAGCCTGCAAGGTTTTCTCTCCCATGCTTACCAAGATGGGGTATCACAGACTGTTTCGGGTTCCACATCCTCCGTGTGAACCTCAACTCCTTTCCACCATGTCTGGCTCCATAACCCACTTGTAATCCCACATTGTCTATCGATCTCCCTTTCACGTGCTTTGTTATACTTGAGCCATCTCTCCTCCCTTTCCTTTTCAGTCATTATATCAGCCATCTTTCCCCAACCTGGCTTCCTCACCAAGTGCTCAGAGTGGTTTAGCCGGCCATAGGAAATGCCTCTAAACCCATGGTTACCATCAAGATTTTGATCACAGGGGGATAACACATAGAAATGATCCTCTGGGCTCCCACAAAAAACTCAAACTCAACAACTTCTAGATAGGAATATGTGGAAATGGCATATTCCAGAGTGTAGCTAGTCAATACTCCCTTCCACCAATGATCTATAGCATGGGTCCATGTTAGATCAACATCTTGCAAGTTTTGATATGTTTCTTGGGTCCAAGGGTGTGACTTATAATACCACCCCGATCTAGATGTATAAGCGAGAGCCATTCAAATAACTCTACTGGGAAACAAATAGAAGAAGGTTTCGTATAACTCATGATAAAGAGTGTCCTCCACCCATCTTCACGTGTTAAACCTAGGTCCAAGTATTGAATCTCTGAGTGAATTCATCCTCCGTGCTTTTAAACCAATCTTCAACACCCTCAAGTGTTAAGCACTCCGCCATCACTTTTTGCACAGATCATGATGTATGCCATGTTCCACTACAACTTCAAAAAGAGGTCCAACAATGGAACCAAGATGTAGTCATTTTTGCACCCCACGAAGAACAAGGGAACCTCATGTGCCGCCTATCACCCAACGGGCGTTGGGTGCTCACCCGAGGTACGCGAGAGGGAGCCGAGTCTCTCTTTTATGTGAGTTTAGTGGAAGGCATAATTCATGATTTTGACTTAGTGATTTAATAGACATGAAAAGCTATAGAGCTCAGAATGGCTTCTACACCCCTTCAGTCATAACAGAAACAAAGCATGCAACAATAATTAATTAGAACTAGGAAGTTGTAAATTCATAATAAGACTTAACATTCAAGTAAGGTTCATGATTATACAAGATCAAAAGCATAGTGGAAACATGCAGATAATATACAGAAGGAGATCTTAACATAAACATAGTGGTAACCTTATCACATTCATTCATAGTATTATTCCAAAACATCACAGAGAGGTAGACCATAGTCATGCACCATATCTGGATCCATACATGTATGCTCACAAAATAAAATTTGCATTCCCCATTTCCCCATTACATCCTTCCTAGAATCATCTACCCATTTATCCCATAGTTCTCATAGTAATTTATGCAGAGCTTCACTACCTCACTTCTGTCCCCCTTTTTTCCAGGGGCACATATAAATAGGCATATGAGCTCTAACAAACTCTTCTACAACCTTAGATCTGGCCCCAAGTGTCAAGGTGTGGGTCACCCTAGGTGCATGCCTCTCCATGTCATGATTAGCTTTTTGGATCTTCCTATCACAAGGTATATTCCTTCCAGGACACCCTATCGCTAGGTTGGAACCTTATCCAAATGGAACATGTTCTTCATGTGTTCTATCCAAAAGGCCAAAAATGGCTAAGTCCCAAATTGTTCTTCACATGTGCGCGCGCATCCTTGGTTCTCCAAGAACCCCTTTTGAATTCTACCTTGTGCGCCTTCACTTGCGCACTCCCTCGGCCATGCGCACCTATGCACCTTTAAGATTTGGAAGCTATAGAAGAAAAATAAATTCATGTTCATCCCCTTTTTCACTTAGATTCAAAGGAGTGTTGAAATCTCCCATGATTAGCCATTTATAGTTGCTACAATTATTTCTTAATTATGTAATATCTATTTAATTTTTTTCCTTCTAACAAGGTTATTCAAGGCATAAATTTTAGAAAGTATCCAAAATTCCTTATTGTCTTTAATGGAGATGAAAAGAATGGCCAAATGATTAGTAGATTTAAGAATCACCGACCCCTTCACCTAGTTGTTATCCTATATGGTAGTTAAACCACCTAAATCTCATGTGGAATCAATGCTACAAATCTCAATGTTTTTATAGAAGTATTTCTCAATTGTACTTACATAAATGCCTTGCATATTTGTCTCTTGGATCACCAAAATTTGAGGCTTGTTACTAGCTATAATATCCTTCAAAATTGTTTGTTTGATACATCTATTTAGGCCTCTTATATTCCATGAATCGATATTCGTTTAAAATATTTGGAAAAGGGATTTCTAGTGCCCTTTGAATCTAGTGTTAGTTTTGTACTATTAGCAATTTCCTTCTCTGTAGTTTTTCTCTTATGGTCACCCAACATTTGTCTTCCTACCTTCTTATTTCCACCCACATTCATTTTTACCCTAGATTGAGTAGGGGGTTTACACATTGAATCCATTTGATCTCCTCAACACTTACCTTTCCCTTTCTTTTGTAGCATAAAAATATTGTATTCTATTCTTCCTCGGGAGGTGCTAGATGTTCCATTCTTACATTTACATTCATATCCATCTTCTCAAGTGTTTCCTCTATCTCTCCTTCTTCCAGAATATTATTCTTTAAGACATCAAACATGTTTGAATTTTCACCGATTGTGGGAAGAAATTCCATGATAAGATCTTAAGTACATTCTTTACTAGGTTCTTCCATCATACTTTTACCTCCCTTTGGTTATTCCTAAGTTACTTTTGGATTCTTTTGTTCTATGGTGATTTTCTAGTCACATGCGTGCTATTGAATCGAATAAATAATTTCACATCCTATGATATATCTTTATATGGTTCCTCCATATTTCCTTCATTTTATTTTGTTTGTTTAAAGGTGGCATTTGAATCCAACTAATCTTCTTCTATTTCAATCACCTTGTCTATATTTTGAATCGAGGATTATCTCTCACCCTATGATTGATAGAAAGAGGATAATTTCCTTATATAATAGGTGTTTTGGGCTACCAAATAATATTTTTCCTTACCTCGGGATTGTATTCTCTCTGTGGATCGGAGGATTGTTAGATTTAATTGTTCTCATCTTGTTTCCTTTTATAAACACCATCAAGTAAGTTTTATGAACCATCTTGGAGAAGTTTTTACCTCTTATTCTGAAATCTCCATATTCCATGACTTGTCTCCAAATTCTAAGAGAAGAGTGAAGGATAATATACATAGGGATCCTTTAAACCACTTTCACACTTATACGAGAAGATAGTAGTAGATAGCCTTGATCTATATTTTTTCCTTATTGAATCCAATAAGTGTTCCTAAATACATGGGAACTCTTGAGATAATGGTTTCATCCAATAATTCCAATGGGAGTGTAGGAATTTACACCCACATTGGAAATTCATCCATGGTTTCTTTGTCAAGATTTAAACAAGATGTCCATTTTTCAAATAAAGGCCCATGTTCCCAAGAAACCATAGACCCCTAGTAACGCCTTTTTCCAATCTTCTTGTCAATAGAATTTGACCTAAAATAAACTTTTTCGTGATAGAAAAATCCAAATGGTCTTTAAGGAACAATTTCCTATGATTCCAACACCTAACGGTGTCTATATTCGGTCTAGAGCTAAGAAACTTACCAATTAGTGCATGTGAGTTCTTTTTCTTGTCTTATTGAATATTTCTTGCAGGATTATAAAGTTAAACTTACCATTCTCATCCACTTGGTAGGGAAGTTGGTTTAGGAGTTCTCATTATTTGACTACTTGTGGTCCCTCCCAAAATTGGACTATTCCCTTTCGGGACCTCTACCCACATGCATCTACAACCGATATTGTCCAGTCGTAGCGATTTCACCTAGTTTGAATCCAAATTTTCCTTTTCCCACCCATGTAGCACATTTAAAATTTGAACCGGCGTTAAAACCTTTAAAACATAAATTCCAAATATCCTTACTATAAGTAATGAAACTATGCATCCATGTAAATAAACCAAATGGTATGAAATATTCATTAATTTTCACACTTTCGATTATTTTTAGGATATTTTTTTTATAATTTCAACCATATTACAATTAGATATAAGTTTGTGCCTTGACGTGATCAGTTGTGATAGTGCATAGGGGTTGATTATGTTAGGTGAGATTGAGGAAAATCAGATGATATCAACCTATACATGCAGTTCACTATTTTTTCAATCTATATGGATTAATGCATGGTCTTAGATAGAATTTACCATGCTCTTTTACATAAGACGATGCTATTTCTAAGGGAATGCTATACTAGGTAATAATGACTGATGAGTTTAATCATGATGGAAGTGAGAATGAGATTAGATGGTATTATTCATATAGTTACACTATCTAGCATAGAAGAAATAGTAAAATAATATCCCATGGGATTCATGATTCAACCGATACTGAAATGAAAAATTCTCGGTGAAGAGAGGATAATAGTCTTGACCTAATATAGATATCCTATACCTAAAGTAGATAGATGTATAATAATAGGATTTGGAATATAAGTAGACCAAAATATTTATAAACTGAGTGGAAATAAATAATAAGACAAAATAATAGTAAAATACCTAATATATATAAATGAATGATCAACCATCCATACTATGATCAACATCAAACAAAGCATAGATAAAGGTTTCAATATAATTTTTTTTGTGTGATTTTTGATTCATTGATCCCCCATAAGTAATATCACCGAGAGATAATCACTATGGGTGGGTAAGGGAAATATCAAGAATAAGGATCCAAATGCAAAAGGAGAAGAGTCAAAACCTCATTAATAAAAACTAGATGTAAATATTTGTGTACATGTTTAATGTGAAAATAAAGTTAATTCCTTTCATAAATTATTGATTGATACTAAAATTTTAAAAAGGGACATGTGTGTGTGTGTGTGTGTGTGTGTGTGTATATATATATATATATATGAAAATATTTACCATCGTCAATATTTCTTGGAAATGAAAAACTTGATAAGCTCTATGAGGATATATCTTATCATCAATAAAAATAAAAAAATTGACAAATAAACCATGGTTGATATATTTTGATTTGGGGGAACACCTAAGGTCAAATGTGTAAAAAAATGGGAATTGAATGAAAAATCATAACAAAGGAATGAAAAATATCCAATATGAATAAAATACATGGGAAGACTGAAAATAAGTGATAATATGTGAACATGATTTTAGTCACATGTGAATAAAAGATGAAATTAATAACAATGTGGTAATTATGGTATAAAGGAAAACATATTGATATATTTATAGAGTTTTTTTCTAGCCCATATGACAAATCACAATCACACCTTTATCCTAGTATATCCTTTGAGACACATGTTTAGGAGGATAATGCATTAACAATCCCTGCAAAAATAAAGGTTAACAAGTGTAAAAATGAGGTGTACACATTGTACAATAGGAATTTTGATTTCATTAAATATCCTTTATTGTCTCTCCCTTAGAATATTAATAAATAAAATTTATGATTTATCTAAACTAAAATCATTCTTATAATCCTATAAAATAATCTTAATATCCAATACTTCCTTCATTTTAGAAAACACAAAAATAATCATGTCATCCAAAAACTATAACCGAGTTATGGAATCAGTATTCTCACATTCTCATAAACCCACAATGTGAAGGGTAATCAATGGATCATATTCTTATAGATTATATGTATGGTGTTAATATATGGTATTAATTGTTCTCTAAACTAAAGAAGTTTTGGGTGTTCCTTAGGATGGAAAAAGAGGCTCTTTGTGCATGGTCAATTGGTACAAATAATCTCAGCATTCTATGGATTTTGGTTTCAGTTAATGTTAAATAGAATATTTTAGAAATGAATAAATATCTTGGGATATAAATGCAGTCTATATTTTTAGTGGCTAGAACATCATATTTTGTAGCATGTTCCAATATTCATCTGTCATTGCTAATTTTAAGTCAGAGTAATTAATATGTAACTTTGTGAAAAATATATAACCTAGAGTGGAATTTTCTTTATTTTATCATGCAAACTTACTTTCAAGATTATTAATGGTTCGAAAACACCAAAAAGATTTCCCTCATATATATTCTTAATAAATTGGTCCTTCTCTTACATCATTTTATCCTTCATATTCATTTGGCAAAAAACTTTGTAATTAATTTCTCTATTTTGTCAAATGCATTGGAAAACTAGGATTTGTGAGTTCTTATACCTTTCCATACAACTCCAGTAACATTTTTTAAAAATTGATTCAAAAATTCATGTGCTAGAGTTAGATTCATACACTTGTAAATGATAAATGATACCTTTATTGATGTGTCATTCTAACTGTAAATTCCTTTAGATGAAAATTTATTTTAACTAATTTTATTTCCAACATTTATTCGTATCCTCTCTAGAAGCCAATAATTTTTCTATTTTTAGTAAACTAAGATTTGCAAACTATGTATGCAAACCATCCATTAATTAAAAAATAATAATCAAATCATAAAAATAAATATATTATTTAATAATAATAAGATTGTAATTCTCCCTTTTTCCCAATGTTAATTATAATATATTGTAGTAGGATTAGGATTTTGGATACCTAATTTGATTATGGAAATGAATATTTAAATGGTAATGCATAGGGTTTAGTTCCACATTGGGTAATATACATACATAGATAGAATTTATAGTTCAAAATTCTATTATGTATCTATGAATTTGAGAGATATTTTGAAATTCATAGGACTAAATGGGAAAGATAAATAACTTTCTTTAATAATGCATAAAATCGTAGAGATAGATCTACAAAATTTATCCAAAATCCTAGATAATACCACATGACAAGATCAAATATTTTTGTATCAAAATAAAATATAGGTAAATTGAAACATAATGAAACCTCCTTGAAAAAAATTCTAATATTATGCCACATGGCTTAACCTTATGGGCTTGAGCTTAAGAAAAATGATAATTGTTAGAATGATTTCTAAGAGTCTCCAAAATATAGAATAACTATATTATAACAAGATTCACTATATAGTGTACTTAAAGTACTCTTGACGAACATAGAGAAATGTTAGGCTAATGAAAGAATAATATTTTACTAATATATGTATCCATGCAGATCATAATATTATAAATAATGAAGGTTTAATTCAAACAACATTTTAAGTAATGGATTTAAGGCATGAAACATTTTTGGAATTATATAAGGTTTGGACATATGCCAATGTCTCACATTTCTACAAAGGTCGTCATTCAAAGGATCAAGAGTAATAAATGTATAGGAATATCTTATGTTGTTCCTAGATTCCTAAACATGGTTTTGTCTAGTGCATAAAACAAAATTTACTCTTGAGTAAGGACTTCTATAAAATAAAATCTCCTAAATCATGTAACATGTATCCATTACATTCTCGTATCATTATATACTTTCTTATTTCCTATTTTGAGTCATAAAATCCTCCCTAACTTGCTTCTACTTATCATTAACATGTATCCTTATCTAGTTACTTTCGGAAGATCTTATTAAATATAAAAACATACTTTAAAATTTTAATCATAACATGTGGATAGCTAGATTGAATATGTTATAAAAGTAAATATAATATTTTATGTCTCTTTAATACGGGTGTGTGTGTGTGTGCATGTTTCTGTGTGAGTGTGTGTGTGTGTGTGTGTGTGTGTGTGTGTGTGTTTGTTTGTATGAATATGGAAGGATAAAATGGTAATTTTATTTATAGGGAAAGAAATGTCTAATACGTATATGTAGTGCCCAAATTCATCGCTCCCGATTTTCCTCTATTCTTATTATAATTGCAATCCCGTGAGTTATTGAGTATGATTTCCGTGGGTGTGCTCATATTATATATATATATAATTGTACCTTGTCATCATGAGATATTTTATTGTCCTAAGTTGTAAAGAAAGAAATTGTAATATCTTGGTTATGATGGAATTCAAGTTTTGCAGTGTGACGCTATTGTCACCACATCCAATGAGAATTAAACTTGTGAAGAAGGTAATGAATTTTTTTGTTTTGGTACACAAAAGTTCTATGTAAGGGTATAGAGATATTATATCTCACAGTATTACTCAAATGGTTATAATAAGAAAATTTTGCATACATATACTTA
Organism: Taxus wallichiana var. yunnanensis; assembly: GCA_018340775.1. Classification (NCBI taxonomy): domain Eukaryota; kingdom Viridiplantae; phylum Streptophyta; class Pinopsida; order Cupressales; family Taxaceae; genus Taxus; species Taxus wallichiana. The sequence goes on along the minus strand of CM031238.1, from coordinate 460,692,970 downwards.
TATAAATTGCATACAAAGACTTTTAACAACTAAAAATAAGAAAATAATAAGTAAAATAAATAAATAAATGTAGAAATATTTAAATAATGTTATTATATACAAGATATATTAGTTTTTCTAGTTTCTTGTGAGGAACCTGGTTTGCTGTGTCAATGAGGTATTTTGTTATAGCTCATAAGACTGAGGTCTGCACTTAATATACATGTGTATTTATAAAAAAAAATTGTAATAATAATTATATTAATAACCTCCAAATGAGGAGAAAATATAATAATAAATAAATAAAATTAAAGAGAATGTTGTGAAATAAAATAAAACCTCGCATAATCCAAATAGAAGAAACTTAGGTTGGAATTGATTAGGTTTTTTTGGGGATTGTATTTTATATTTTTTTCTTCATGGAACTCATTGATGTGATAATTGCAATGGTAGACATAAAAGGATCTCAATTTTGGCATTTGTTGTTTGGATGAAAATCTAGGGAGGAGCCTCCTAGTTGTAGAATATAGAAGCATGCATAGTCATATAACTAATTAACCAAATACCTAGGAGAAATGTGGCCTCATAGAATGTAATGATTATAGGTATGTAATGAATTTATTTATTGAAAATGCCCTTAAAAATCCATCAAAGAATAAAACATTTCACAATGGTGCCTAACCTTGTAAATTTTGAATTCATTCCTCTCCATTAACATATTGAAGACTAGAAATTGGATCTAAGTGTAGATAATGGATGTTATACAAAATCTAAATCTATAGGTTTGAAAAGGAAAATAAAATCTTTTAGTAAGTGTATGGAGTTCCACTAAGAATAATCAAAACGAGGTTTTTACCTAGTTGTAGGCACCATGGTGGATATATGGGTATGTGTGGGTGCTCAAAATAAGGCATTGGGATCTTTAAATACACATAAGATCATTGGGTAGGAAAAATTAAAACAAATGTAAAAAACAAGGTTTATATAGTTTTAGTTTTTCTATGTGATTTGTGGTGGTACAGTGGATGCATGTATGTATAAATGAGATCTTTATAATGGGTGGAGAAATTTTAAAGATAATTTTTTCCTTGCCTTACATGTTTATGTGTAAGGAGTGGAAGCAAACATAAGGAAAGAGAAGTATTCAACAAAATTCCTCAAATAATTCTTCAATAAAGGGCTAACTAGGATTCCTTCATGAAGGTAAAAGGCGTAGAAAACATCATGGTCTCGCTCCTTTACAAGACTTATAGATAATATTGGTAGCTCTAGTATCCTTTATGTTTTGATTAATGTATTTCTCTCATCTCATCACATGTGTGGGATATATTTGTGTAAGTGTAGCAAGTATTGTGGTGTTATATCAAGTAATCCCCAAGTGTAGTTGTAACAAAAAATATCATATCTTTTTTTCCTTGTCTTTTTGGTATTTATTTTATGGGCGTTACATATGGTATCTAAGAATATGTTAAAACTATGTAACCTTTGGGATATATTGGTGATGTAATATATTAATATGATATGGTGGAGGATATGGAAGATATATGTTATATTATTTTTGATCATTAACAAACACGTAATAGTAAATTTGTGTATGTACCTGTAATATTGTATCACTTGGTGTGTATTTGTGAGAAATCAATGAGATTTGTGATGGGAGTACTCCTTGTGAATTCAACATGTGTCACATTTTTTTTCCAACTTGTTATGTGTAATCCATGTTTCTTGTGAACTATAAATTTCTTGTAATGATATATCACCTCAATATTTTGTGAGTGTCACCAAAGTGTTTTGTAGAAAAATGTGATTCTTATTGAATTGTGTATGTATTATGATTTTATAGCACTCTTTTCATTTTACATGAGTTTTTATATGTTATGTGATAAAGTGGTTTCCTTGTGAATTGGAGGAATATGGTGATATGATTATTCCATATTATAGTGTACTGTACTTATTAGTGCATTACGTGGAAAATGTGGTGCGGTAATTTGTGAACACATTGTGATATTATATGCAATTGTTTATACATATGTGTATCATTTGTATTTCTATGTGGTGTATCTAATGATTCTATTAGTGTTGTATTTATGTGTTGTGTTGTGTTAGCTCGCACCACTTATCCCTATAGGTAGTATCAAGGTGTAAGTGTGGAGTGAGGAAAAGTAGACAATTAGCCTTTATTGTGTTATTGTGCCATGTATGACATTTTGAAGTCATATACTATTTGAGAAATATGTGAAATATTGAAATCAAAATTGTTAAATGTGAAAATCATATGAGGAGCGAAGAAAATGGATACTAAAGTAATATAACTACAATCTTCATAGAAAACAAACAATTAAAGAACGTTATAAATTATGTTTCAATGACAAGATCAAATTCCTAAGTGACATTAACTGATGTTGGTTTCCTTTTATGTTTTTATACCTATAATTATCCTTAACATTTTTTTACATCAAGGATGACGTTATTTTAAGGGGAGGAGATGTAGCACCAACAATTTATATTCCCTTATTTTCCTATATACTCATTGTTATTATATGGATAGTATTTTCTGAGTATTATTCTCATGAGTGTGTAGAGATTGTTTGGACCTCAATTATCGGGAATAAAGATTGGAGTAATCTAAGTGTTGCAGATTGGTGCTTCAATACAACTGAATTTGAAGGATCCACTTTCTATAAATCTATTAATTGTGCTAAGCACATTATTACAGAGTGTTATAAGTAGAAACTAGGTGATGGGTGCATTGTTAAATTTTTGGAAGACAAATGGTTGGGAGATTGTACTCTCAAATACTCCCGCCCCAATATCCAAAATGTTTCTACTAATAAGTATGGAACTAAAGTGTACAATTATTTTAATCTGGAGGATCCTTACGAGGTTATGGATAAATATACAGTTAGAGGACCTAAATAGTAGAGATATTGATTCTATTAATAATCAGTTGTGTGGGGTTATATTTACTAGAAATAATGAACTTGAAAACATTTATTGGTCGAAGGAGGTTAATGGTACTTTCTCAGTAAAGAGTTCCTATTACACTTATTTTAAAATTAATATTGAACCTGGTAGGTTCAATTGGGATGGTGTTTGGGTCAAGGAAATCATTCCAAAATTTCATATGTTTTAGTGGTTGGTACTACTCAAGAAAATAATAACCTTGGCCAACCTCAACAAGTGGAATTTCCATATGGTTAACAAGTGTGTGCTATGTGAAGTGGAAGTTGAAGAATTGTACCACTTGTTCCTTAAATTATATTTTCTAGAAAAGGTTAGAAATTATTTATTAAATCTATTTGAGATAAATTATATTTTTCCCTCTTCTTTAAATATGCTTTGGAATAAGTGATTTTTCCCTTTTAGAAGTCATGGGATGAAGTAGTTTTGGATTCTAATCCTTATGCACCTTTGCTGGTAAATTTGGGAATATGTGCATCTTTAAGGGTAAGGATTCCAATAAGATAATTTTTTCTTGTTGTTGTAATTCAAAAAATGCTAACTTTTCTATTATTCATCCCAACAAGAAGACTATCCTTGATACCGAAAGCAAAATATCTAAAAAATGGGGTATGTTGACTACTCAAAAAGATCCCCCTAAACTGAATCCAAAATTAAAGGGGTGGAAAAAACCCAGCAAGGATTGGGTCAAATTGAACTTTAAAGGGGTATCTAAAGGAAATCTAAGAAAATCTAGCTGCAGGGGGTTTAGAGATCATAATGGTAAATTAATTATCAGGTATTATTGCAACTTGGGGAACCAGTATAACCATATTGCGGAGACTATTGTTACATTTTAGGGAGTGAAAATTGGAGTTCAAAGAAACTTTTAGAGGTTAGAGGTTGAAGGATACTCACTTAATATTATTAATAGAATTTTAAATAAGGGGAGAACCTCTATCTCTATGTAGGACTCTATTATTAGCATTAAGAAAATGGTAGCTAATTTTCAAGGTATAAAATTTAGACATATTTATTGTGAAGCTAATAATATAGCTGATCATTTTGCCAATAAAGGGGTCTTAAGTGATGGTATGAAATTAATTTCCAATTTTATTGATATTGACCCTCTAGTGACAGCCCAAATGGAAAAATAATATGATAATAAAAACTTCTTTACGTGATCTTTCCGAAAGGACTTGAAAGGTAGCTCTGAATAATTTTTCATTTATGGGAAAGATATGTGGGATTCTTGGTAATTTTTACAAGGTAAGGTTTAATAATGAATAGATGGTGTTAGGCCTCAAAATATTGGCTAAGTACCAAAGGAAGCGTTTATGTGTGGGACCAGTAAAGAAGAAGGGTGCATGGGGAAAAGTGCACAGGATAGGGTATTTAGAAGGGTTTAATAGAAACCACAGCAGAGGCGCAAGGCATAACAAAGGATCTAGGACTTAGCCATATTCGGCTCTCCGAGAAGCACTTAAAAAAATATGACCCAAATAGGTGTGCTGAGTGGATAAGGTGTCAACCTGAAAACTTGGTGGTCAAGGAAAGAATAGCCCATGCATAGAAAATTCTTGAAAGACATCATTACAGGAAGTGGAGAGCTCGAGATCATAAGAAACATGATCCATTGAAGGAATACATGGACACTTTGAAAGTAATCTACTCCTAGAGGAAGGCATGGAAGTGGGTGCTAAACCTATTCATAAGAGATGCTCTAGAGTGTGAAAGACACACAAATACACTTGAATGGAGAGAGGTCGATGAAGGGAATATTCGGGATCATCATAGAGAGGATGAAAGTAGAATCCCTGAGAAAAGAGTATGATATTATAAGGGTTGGGGTTACCATTAGAGGGTTATAGGAATGATATCATATCTAGAGGGATGGGTCTATGAAAAATTATGTAATATGGGAAGCATAGCTAGGGTCTCTGATACATGAGTCATGTCTATCTTGATACATTTGGTCTATTATGACCCTTTTGAATGTAATGTGGTTATTGGAACTATGATCAATATAAATATATGTATTTGTTATGAATATATTGTTCATGGGTGTAAACCCTAAGTATCTCTTCTTTATGTTATAGATTTGTTCTCTATATGATGTTTCTCTTGTTATCTAAATGGGTATATTGATATAATAACTCATCTTATGCCTTCATAATGTATGCATGATCATTTACTTTTCTGCATTTAATCTGTTATCAATGGCATCCTCTTCTCACAATGCTCACATAAAGGAGGGGCTCGGTGCCCGTGTGTGCCTTAGGTGAGTGCCTAGCACCCGTTGGGTGATAGGACAATGCACATGGGATTAGAGTGTTGTTCTAAGGACACATAAAAATGAATACATCTTGGTTCCATTGTTGAGACATTTTTTTGAAGATTTTGTGTGAATGATACGTGATGACAAAGCGCTTAACCTTGGAAAGTGTCGAAGAATGGTTTAAAAGCATAGAGGATGAATTTTCTTAAATATTTAGTACTAGACCTAAGTTTGATGCATGCAAATGGGTAGAAGAACACCTATATTGTGAGTTATATTTGACCTTCTTTTGTTGTTTTCCATTAGAATTGTATGAATTTATCTCAGCATATGCATCCAGATTGAGCTAGTACTATATATAGTGCATGTGGACCTAAGTTGATTACCTGAGGCTACATGATGTGAATTTGACTTGACAGGGGTTTTTGATCACTGGTGGAAAAGAGTGTTGACTAGGTATACCTTGGAATACACCATTTTTAAGTATTATTTTCCAGAGGTTACTGAGTTTGAGTTCCTAAGGGAACCTAGAGGATAATTATTATAAGTTATCTTGTTGGCTATGAAGATCTTGATTATTACCCTAATTTTGGAGGCATTCCCCTATGGTGGATAAGCTTCTCTCGAGCATTGGGAAATGAATCTAGGGTGGGTGAAGATTGTTGACCTTGTGGCGAGAAATGGAGAGGGAAGAAAGATGACTCAAGTATAGTGAAGCATGTGAAAGGGATTTGGCTAGAGAATGTGAGGTTGCGGGAGTGATGGATTTATGGAGGAAGACATTGTGTGAAGGAATTAAGGTTCACGTAGAGGACGTGGAAGATAAGTAGTCTGTGATACCCCATATTGGAAAGCATGGGAGAGAAAACCCTTAAGATTTTGATGAGAGTTTTTCATGTAGAGAAAAGAGATTTGTTGGTGCACATCTAAGCCCACCTAGTGACTAACCCCTTGCACTTAGTTTTCCAAATTAAGAAACATGTATTGCTAACGTAGTTTGTATTAGTGGAAGTGACAAATTGGGACCTAGGAGGTATAAATTCTCATTTGGAACATCTATGGCCACACAAAAATTATTTTGTTTGGAAGTATTTTTGGGAAAAGTGTAAGTAAAATTATTTTTGTTATCACATATGTGAGTGGCGTGGGATACATGTTTGGTAGTGGAGTAATATCACAAACTATTGGTGCGTATGTCAGTGGAACATTGGGAATGCTAGGCATAACCACTTCAAGCCCATTACTGGCTACAAGAGGTGGATCTGGTGGAGTAGTAGCTAGAGGACCTGGTGGACCTAGTGGATCTAGAGGATCTAGAGGATCGGGGAGGGACGAGAACCTATCGGGAGGACAAGGACATCACCTACCTCCACAAGTATTTTTTGAGATTTACTTACATCTAATAGATTACAAGGGTATTGAGGATGATGTAGAGCATGTGCAAGGGTGTGAGCTACTTTGGCATGTGAAGGGGATCACTACCCATGCAGCGAAAGGCAAGTCAATTTGTAATGATGTTATAGGGGCGCGTGTATAATTGGTACCAAAAGTATGACCCCCATCAGATGGTGGTAGATTACACTTTGCCGTGGAATTCCTTCTTAGCTGAATTCCATATTCCTGATTTTAAGAAGAAGAGCATTAGTTATTTGAAAGAGATCTAGAAGGGAATGGAAAAAAGTGTGTGGGAATATGACGCATGTTTTAAGACTCTCTTCTCAAAACTATCTTATGATATTCATCCTTCTCAAAGATGCTCTGTGGTTTTCGGAGGGTTGATAACACCATTTAGGAGAGAAATTTTGCACAAGACATTCTGAGACCCGTGCGAGTCCTTGGAGGCTACCCTACACATTGAGGCTATTCAAAGTGTAGACAATAATATTAGCCCTTTTCTTGAGGCTCAAATTACTGCAATGGCTAAGTAGATAGAAAAACTATCTGCGAACTCAGTGCACAAGAATCACTGAGTGGTTTGTTGTGCACATATTGTGAGATAGAGGGGAAAACAAAGGAAAGTTATCCTTGAAGGTTAGTACATGCCATAATGGTGGACTGTGTGATTTTCCATAGGGATCATGATGTAAGTAGATTCCCACTATTGCAGTGCATAATCTGTAAGAATGTATCTTTCTATTGAAATATTTATACATCTACGATGTATGACACCAACGATTATAGGTTTATTGACCAAATATATGATGCCATTGATCTTGGTGTGTTCTAGAAAATCCTTACAAGTAGGTCCAAGGATGATGATCGACGCTATGTAGAATGTGTGGATGAAGGAGCAATCAGGAGAGTCTTATGAGAAGGATTTTGTGGTTGTGGTAACCGTGGTGGAGGTAGAAGTGAGTTCTTGTGTGGGACATGTTATAATTGTGTGTCTACAAACAATTATAACCGTGAGTGTCCTAATCTGTTGTAATTCTCATGGTGTAGAAAGGAGCACAAGTATGAGGAGTTCCTAGATTTATTTGACCACATGAGCTAGCAGAACCAAAAATAAAAAAGTGTTGGGATGGTAAGCATAAAGAAGGCCGACTCATAGTGGATGCCAATAGTGGCATGTGAGTAAGGACTAGAACCTTTACTAGTGACAACGCAAGTAGAGGCTACGCGTGCTAGGGAGATACCATGAAAAATAAAGCTGGTTACATTGAAAGTATCTAGACCATGTTCATCGGAAGGAGGTGTATCAAGAAACCATGGATGTGATTTGGAGTCTACAAGGAAAGATCCATTGTCTAAAGGAGTAGTAAAGGAAGTTAGAGCAAGGGAAGAATGTTTAGGCTCTATAGAAGGATACGGACGAGGTTAGCAAAGTATGAAATATGTTAAGGCAAGATAATATCATCCCCTTGCTAAGAGAATGGGTATGGGAGAAGGTAACATGTGTTAGAGCAGAGTGCAAGAGGCACATTCTACATGCTAACCTTCCTCCCTAGAGGATTTACTATGAAAAAGAGATATAACTTTTTATGTTGTTGTAGATGGATGGCTTCTAATCGATACAGGAGTGGAAGTCAATGTTCTCACCTTGGATGCATACCATCAAATGGGAAGTCCCCCATTATAGCCATCTTCAACTGTGTTGTATATGGATAATAAGACAAACGAAATTCCCATTGGTGTCTTGAAGGATGTGGTTATCACTATTCAAGGGGCCAAGTTCACTGGAGACTTTTAAGTCTTGGCAATAGCTGGGTCAATAATTTTAAAGCATTTCTTAGGTGCCCCTAATGTTACAAAAACAATGCTGACCTACGGTTTAACAAAGGTTATATCAGTTTTGAGAACAAGGAATAATGGGTTATCATCCCTTTGATAGATGGGAAGTCAACACCCTATACTTGAGCCCTTGGGAGAGTAATTCCTTGATAGAATCTATGTTCACTCTTTCAGGTACCCTGAAGTAATTCATCCTATAGAAGGGGTTATTCAATTTGAAGAAGCTCAGTCTATGAGTGATACAACCAATATAACATGTGACAATTGGGCACATGGGACTTATGAGTTAGTTTGGTGACAGTTGAGAGGCTCTATGATAAGGGTAACAAAGGCATGCTCATCCAAACACCTAGGAGGGGAGAAGTTACCTAGTTACTCTAGAGGAGCCAACCCTGATGAATTATTAAAGGAGATGGAGTCTCAATGGAGAAATGAGGTAAAAGAAGAGGAATTCCTAGCTATAAATCTCTTGGGATAGAATCACATTGGTGGGAAACACAACATAATAGCCTTCTAGAGTGGCTTAAGGTTATAGTAGTGTTCTATGTTAGGTTCTCCAAAATCAATGGACCCACTGCAATATGAGACTACTATGGGAATCAAACCCTCATTCCACATCCAGGCATGTGACAAGGCATGGATGGGAGGCACAGAGGCCTTACCACCTTATTTATGGGTACATAATCTATATTACACCTTACAAGGTTGTGCACATGCATGGTATAATACTCTCAAATGCACCACTAGAAAGGAAATTGGTAGAAGCTAACACCTGACCATTTTAAAGATCTCAAGTATCGAAGTACTAAACCATCAGTGGATACATCACTACAAGTTGTTAAGCCCATAACAATGGGAGATAGTGCCATGGAAAAAGATAGAATATCAGAGTTATTGGTTGAACATGGCCTGGGACCATGCCTTGATGAGGAAGAGTATGAATAAGTGCACCTTGAGTGCGTGTGCATGGAGAAATAAAATGGAAATATGGTCTACATAATAAATGGTGAAGAGATGGAGAGTTTGGATGTTAACCATATTGAAGGTATGTGTGAAGTCATGAAAAGTGCTGATGAGTGGGAATGTAATTAGCATGAGCCCTTGAAAACAATGAAGGTTAACATTATTTCAAAGGCATAACCTAAAGAAGCTATCATTGGGGATTATTAGTAGGAGAAAGAGATTTCTAATATCTTTAAAATTTTGTGTGAATTTCAAGACTTGTTCCCACATGGTTACCATGAAATTAAAGGCACTCACCACTCCTTAGGGGAAATGATAATCAAGTTAAAGGAATTTGTGCACCCAATCCGAAAGAGGTTGTATGGTATGAATCCAAAGTTGCACATATGGGTAAAAAAAAAGATAGAAAAGATGATCGATTTAGGTATCATTAAAGATGTGGAGGAATCAGAATGGGTAAGTCTAATGGCCATAAGAAATTAAGAAGGATGGAAGGATAAGGATTTGTGTTGACTACAGGGACCTGAATGCAGTGTTTTTCATCGATCATTTTCCAAGCCCCTTCACTGAAGAAATTATTGAAGGATTATCTAGGTGTGAGGTCTATTCCTTCATGGATGGGTTCTCAAGGTATCACCAACTTATGATTGCAAAGGAAGACCAGAAGAATATGAATTTTTCCACTGAATGGGGAATTTTTCCTCTACATGGTCATGCCTTTTGGATTGAATAATACACATATTGTGTTCTTGTGCATTGTGGTACAAACATTTCAAGACTTCACTCATAATTTTCTTCAAGTCTTCTTGGATGGCCGGACTATGTATGGACTAGTAAAATATCATTATGAAAATTTGAGGTTGATGTTTGAGAGATGTCGGTAGTTGAGGATATCCCTCAACATTAAGAAGTGTGTTTTTGCTACTCCATTTGGAACCCTGTTGGGGCATATTATATGTAAGGAAGGTTTTCTTATGGATCTTTCCAAAGTTGCAATTATTATGGGATTAGGGGAGCCTACCACTCAGACCATAGTATGTGGATTCCTTGGACATACAGGATACTACAAGAAATTTATTAAGGGATATGCCAAGATCGACGTGCCATTGGAAAAATTGCTAAAACACAAGAGTTCCTTTTACTAGGGAAAGGCGCAGAGTTGGCATTTGACACTTTAAAGGATAGAATTGTCACTCTACCCATATTATGGTTTCCCTCTTACGATAAACCTTTCCATGTGCATATTGATGCCTTAGGGACAACCATTGGAGTAGTGTTAGTACAACCTACTGAGGGGATTTTTGATCACCCCTTTATTTTACAAGTAGAAAGTTGACACTAGAAGAAAAAAACTACACCACTATTGAGTGTGAAGCACTTTCGATGATCTACGTGCTTTACAATTTAAAAAAGTATCTACTAGAAACACCATTCATATTCTACATAGACCACATGGAATTGAAATAATTGGTTAACAAGCCCATTTTGCAAGGGCACATATGTTGTTTGGTCCTATTATTTCAAGAATTTGAGTTTTTAGTTGTGGTAAAACTAGGAAAGAGAAATTCAAAACCTTATCATTTATCAAGAATTGACTCAGGGGAGGATGCACGGAGCATTGAAGATACCATGCCAGATGCGTAATTTTTTAGGTTTTTGTAGTGCCCACTTCCCTTTGGCACATTTTTATTTCTGATCATGATATTGTAGACTATGACAGACATTTTAATAGTTTTGATTTAGTATGGTGTTAGATGTCAGATCCTGGATTATTGTTGAATCTGATTATATATAATACATGATGATTATTAGAGACACTCACATGTGGATGATGATAAACTATTGACATGGATGTTTGATGAAAGATATTTGGACATGTGATTTTGGAGATTATTTGTAAACCTAGAAAAGGAAAATTATTTGATGATGATATAGTTGTTGATATAAATTGTAAATGATTTCGTTGACTGCCATGGTGATTATTGTGATTCATATGTATAGATGATTTTTTGATTTTATTATATATTTATTTTGGACGTTCTGATTTGGCCATGAGGACGAAGGAGGTATTTGTGTTTTTCAGTTTTAAAATATCACAACAAACATCGGGGGATTGGAGACTAACCAAAGTGGAATTCTAGGTGAATTCGACAAGGTCACCATGGCAACTTGTTTTTGTGTGTGTTGTATTTTGTTAGAGATTCCCATGGGGATCATCTTTACATGTGACCATGGGTTTGTGTATTTTATTAATGTGTTTCTTTTATTATTGTTGTATGTATTTTATTAGTAATGTGTTCCTTTAATTAATTATGTTGTGATAGAATTAATGTGAGAATCATATGATTAAAATTTAAATAAATTAAATTGGGATATGGGAAAGTAATCATAATATTTTTGGTTGATTGTATTTAATTATGTAAGGGATGTGTAAGTTGTGTAAGAGCTTGTGTAAGTCAACTTTCTGAGTAATAAATACTCCACCTCCAAGGAAATTGAATTTGACCTTGGGGTTGTTTTTGGAGACTTGTGGGACAAGTAAAACTTTTCCCATGCCTCTAAATTTATGTTACCAACCATACTTATGGCTGGGGAAGAGATTGGTGATTTTATAATGCATTTTATTCATCTTGTGCATATTTTTAATTGCACTTTCTTACATTTTAATTGAATGGTTGTCCCTTGTGGTGCGGGCTGTTTTTGAGTGTGCAAGTAAGCTGTCATTCTTCACCCACCTCTTTATTGAGCCTTGGAGTTTGGAGTTTTTCTTTTGTGTTTGATTGTGAGGATGATGATGTGGCATCCTACATGGATCCACATCATCCTCTTCTTTCCCCCTTCTTTATATTTGAAACTCTCTTCTTGATTTGGGGTTGTTGAAACATTTTGCATGCTTCCTTGTGCACATTTTTCTTGTGATTGGAACTTTTACTTTGGAGAAGCTTTGGTGAATATTGTTTCTTAGTTTTGAACCTATTTTCATTCATCCTTAAGGGTGCACATTTTTTTACGTGATTAAAGCTCTTGTTGATTTGGAGGAGATTGGAGAGCATTTGATACTTTGGCATTGTTGTTTTGGGACTGTATTTTTGACATTCAAAGCTTGTTGTGTGGAGAAAATCCTTCCATGGAGAGGTAGGAGTTTATTCCTTCTTTTATTGTTGTTATTTTCTTGTTGAGTTGTGTGTATGGAGAATGTTTTATTGCTTTTGTTGGCTGGTTGGGTAGATTACCTTAGGGAAGGTGTAGGAGAAGGCTATGGGGAATCCATGTGGGGGGCATAAGGGAATGCCATGGGAATCAGATTTTTATGGAGGGAGTTTTGGGTTTGGGATCCACCATGGAAAAGAAATAGCTTGCATTTCTTACTTGTGGGGGCATAAGGAAAATTTGTGGGGGGCATAAGGAGGGTTGGGAGGTATAAATTTATGGGATATGATATGTTATATTAGCGGTATGATTATAGGTGGATGCCCAATTCCCAATTAGGAGGAATAAGTAGCTTCCCCCATAGTCCTTGCTCCTTTGGCTTGCAAGATCAAGCCTGAGTTTTGCTTTGAAATGTTTCTAAATGCAGTTGTGAACTACTATTTTTTTTTGTGTTGTATTGTGTTGCAAAAAGAAATGTGTGTGAAATAATGTTGTGTTGTGGAATCTAGTTGTTGCCATGGTTGAATTAGGCATTTTATTGTATCTTTGTTGGGGCTCGGGGGGAAATGCTGAAGGAAGGCTTCTCTTTTCATTGGATGTCTTGGTTGGGTGGAGAGAATTTGCCTTTCCCCCTCTTTTATTGTGATAAAATTAGAATAAAATGGAAGTTGCGTGTTACTATCCTGGAGCAAAACAAAAGTGTAGTTTGACAGTCCCTTGTGGAGACACATTCATTGTAATCCTTTCCCACTTGTTGTGGATGAAATTGTATCATGTAATTGTGAAGGAAGGATGTGTGAAACTTGATTATGAAGTTAGATATTGGAATTTTGAAAGACATGTACATTATGTATTATTGTTTTAAAGAAATAGAACTCTGTAGTTTCATTCAAGGAATGGAATAAGTAAAGATGTATTTCCTTTTGATTTAATAAAGATTTTAAATTTATCTCTCATTGCATTGTTGGGTGAATTGGAATGTTAAATTGTGATTGGAATCATTGTTTTGGAAAATGAAAGAAGAAGAAATACGTATGAGGGAATTATATTGTATTGGTTCTCTTTTGAAAATCATTAAAGTGAAAATCAAAAATACAATTTAGCTTTGAAATGGTTTTTTCTAAACAACGGAATGTATTGGACTAGTTTAGGAATGAAGTGCCATATTTGTAGGATGAATTTGATAAACAAACTTCAAGAAATAGATCTTTGTTATAAACCTTATATGACAATTAATTTTAATAAAAATGCATAGTTTGAACCAGCACTTAAACATAAACTTGGAAACCTTAAAATTTATTATGATATATTAGCAGTGTACTCAATTGAAAAAGAAGATTTAAGAGAATATCTTGAACCATTGCAAAATTGAGCTTAATCTCTTCCTCAACCATTTTTTGTTGTTGGACAAATTCAATTTTGAATCAATTGAACAAATTAACTTTCCTAAAGCACTCTAAACCCTTCCTAGATCAATCCTCCATGTCTGTTTGACATTTTTAGTGAAGGAGGAGATGAGTTTAACCAAATTGAGAAGTTGAAAATTGTCAGTTCACTATTTATAATTTTATAGAGACTTTTTACAAAATTGACCCTTAAAAAGCTTATCAAAATGTAAAATTTATGTTTCCTATGCAAAGAGGTCATCAAGATATTTCCAAAAAGTCCTCATTTTCCCAAAACTGAGCTTCCTAGCAAAAGTTATGGCACTTTGAAGATTTTTTGCCTTGGCTGGAAAATTTGGGAAACTTTTCCCTAGCAGGCCCGCAACCTAAACATTTCCGTCATTTTGCCTTAGAAAATATTTTGGAAATATTTTCGTTCATAAAAATTCATCCATTTTCCTCAACTAGCCCACAAAAAATCATAGGGTGCCATGTGTCCTCTTGGGGCTACGGTGGAGGTGTAGCTTCCCTTTTAACCCTTAGCCTTTTGAAAATTTTGGGAAAAATTTTCACTTTTTCCCCATCGGCTCGCAACCAATGAGAAGGTGCCACATGGTTCCTTGAGGTGGTAGTGAGGAGGGAGGACCCCTTTAATTTCTTTGGTTTTTGGCCTTGGGAAAATTACAACAAGATTCCCATGCCCCACATCACCACCCCCACCTTGGGCTTTTCTTCCTCCGCGGCGCATGGACCACGTGTCCCTTTCTCCCTTTTGTCCTCTGTCGGGTAATGTGCTAAATCCTCCCATTGATCCATGCCCCTCTTTCTCTCTTCTCCACATGGCCAACCGTAGAGTGCCACTCATCCCCAAGTGGACATGTGGATGTGGGAGTGCTGGTTTATTTTTCCTCTTCCTTGGGAAAAGTTCCCCAATCCTTCTGTCATTCTGCCCTTCCCTTTTCCCCGGCGTTGTCTCTGAGGCCGCCATGTGTCCACCAGGGACCTGTGGAGGTGTAGAAGAACTTTTCATTTGTGCCCATGTGATGGGAAAAATTCCCAAGTGCCTGGGACCCGCCAACCCATTGGAGGTGTTTTCCCCTCCTCTTGACATGTGTCCCCTTGCGGAAAATTTGACCTAAGAACTCTACCCGCTCATATCTTGAGTTCTATAAGGAGTTAGGAGGACTTATTTATATCACCGGAAAGGTGAGAAAATTTCCTATCCATTAGGAATGGTTTAGGGAAATTTTGGAAGCATTAAGAAGGGAAAAAAATCCAGTTGTAACTCTGAGCCTGTTAGAGAGTTGGGTATGGGGGAAAATTGCTCCCTGAACCTAACTGAAACTTCTAGCCCTAAGTTTTGGACCCTTTGACCTCTGGGAAATTTTAATAAAAGAGAAGTTGTTCTTGTGGATTTGAGTTGTTCCAAAATTTGTTAGTGGTAGCTTCTGCCTAGCAACCTGGGGGTAGACACTCTCAATCAAGTGTTGGAGTGGGTAAGTGAGACCTTGCTCTGTTGACTTTATTTATGTGTTCTTTCCCTCACTGTAATTTAAACCCTGCTCTTGTCTTGATCTGGTGGAAATTAATTACCTTGGGTATTTAATTGTTTTGGGTCCCTTAACCCTAAAATTTAATTAGGGAATATTTAGATAAAATGTCAATGAAATCAGTAATTAAATTAATCCCTAGAGAGATTTGAGCTAGGGTGGACCTATTGCACTTGTTTCTCTATAATGAGAAATTAGTAATTATTATAATGGAAAAATTATCAGTTGAATTTAATTGTCTTTGAGACTTTGGTCGTTAACTCTTAATAAAAAAATTATTCCATAATTTTCTAGCTAAACCTAGGTTGTTCATGGGTCTCAAGTGGGTTGTTTTAATCGGGCATCACACTTGGTATCAAAGTAGTGGTTTAAAATCTTGGGCCATTGGGCACACTAGAAAACTTGAGACATGAATTGTAAACCTAGCACACTTTTGAATCTAAGAAAACAAACTTGTTTTAAAATTGAAGAAAATAAATAAGCATGAATAAATATTACATTGCTCTATTCATTTGAACTGCCAGAATTAAAATGATAATAAAATAATAATAAGTTGTTTGATTTGTTGTGCTTTCTTAGTGACATTTTGTCTGAACTTGGGGTAACTAAGAATGTCAAATTAAATTAAATTTTTAAACTTCTAGTATAATGGAAACTTGGTTCCCTTTAGAAAATGTGTTGTTTTACAAGCCCTGAAACTTGATTTAATCGTATGATGCATTAAGCTCTTTGTTGAGACCCTTCCTTATTGGAGTTGTTGGAATGATGAGTTGTAAGATGTGACCCTTGTGGTTGGATAGTAGTGGTTGTGTTCTGGGTCGAGAAGAGTTAATTAGAATTTGTTTAGAGCTTCCTTCCTTGAGTGGTTAAGAAAGAGGGTCTGGTTGTCAATTTTCCAGTTTGTTACCCATATGAGAGAGTGGACACTAAGTTTGGGTGTCATTTAGGACCCAATCCTGTGTATGTGTTTTTGGAACTAACCTTGAGATAGAGTACCCCTATTGGCGGCCATGAAAGGTTGTGACATGAATGTGGTGTTAAATTTTGTGTTTTACATTCATAATCTTGTGTATTTTATCAAGGACCAACATCTTATTTTATGTTTGGATTGAGAAGCTCTAAGAATATTTTATTTAATTATAATTCTTGCAAGAATTTTCAAACTTTGCAATGTGGATACTTATCCACTTTTATTGATTGCCGATATTTCTTGGATTTTATTTGATTGATAACTCAGAGCTCATGATGTTGTTGGCTACTTGGCTAAATGTTACGTGGTTTCCTTCTTGCATGTTGTTGAGCCAGTTCTATGCTTCATGTATGGTGACAATTCTCATATGAGGGTACACCTTTGGTGTCTTGAAGGTCCTTTTAGGTGCTTAAAGTCGTGCCTTGGTTATGGATGCATGGAACCTATAGTGTGTCTAAGATCTTAGAGCGACCCTTTTTGTTGCTTGACCTTGCTAGAAAGAAATTGTGTTGTGTAGTATGGTCTAAAGGGAAGTCGATAAAGTGGTAGTGGTGATTCTATTTCAATTTGGTAAGAGCTTGACCCTCGTCAGAGTAGAAGTGTCTAATTATGGGCTTTTAGATTTTTTTAGGATTGGATTGCCTCTTTGGTTGACCATAAATGTTACTTTGGAAAAGTGTTGTTTTGATTGTGGATTTTCATTGATGGCATGTTAAATTGTATCTTGGGTTCCTAGTTCATGGTAGAAATTTTTGACTCGTGGAATGTATTCATCTTGGTAATTATGGATGGATTTAAGCCTTTCAGGAAATGTGTTTATTTAAGTGTACTTTTTTTACTCTCTTGACTTATAAATAAGTTTACCCTTACCTTAAATTTCCCTTACTATGAATAACATTCTATGACCTATTAATCTTTGGGTTACTTGGAAACATTTATGGATGCTTTGGGTCTTTTGGATCTTTCTCTTAGAAATGTTAGTTTGGTAGATCTTAATAGATAATCTCGTGGTGCTTATATTGTACTTCCTCTTTTAAAAAAAAAAAATAAAAATCTTGGCTGTTAAGTTCATGATTTGGTAAATTATTTGGCTGCCCCATTGCATTGGATGCATTTTAGTGTGGATGTGGTTCTTTGGAGTAAAGTTGCATTGTCATCTCGTTTCTTGGCTAGTGTTATCTTGTGGGGACACGAGTATTGATTGGAAAACCTTCTTTTGTTATTACGGGAGTAAAATGTTACCATCCTAAACCATAAAAAAAAGTTGTTAAACCTTAATAGATTCGTAAAAGTAAGATTATGCCTCTTTAATGAGCCTTCCTTGAAAATTTATTATGAAACTTTTGGATACCCACTAAGAATGTTTTATGATGCTTGAAATTATTTGGTGAATTTTTGAAATCTTGGTGTGATTCATGTTGGTTCATTGTTTCCTAGTTCTTATAGAAAAATTAATAATGTGCTTTCTATGTTGAATGTCTCTTGTTCCTTTAGAATTAAAATGTAGTGTGTTGATTTGTATCTCCTTACCATAAAAGTAATTTTGTGATGTGTTTGAACCTTCCTTCTCATAAAAATTTGATTGATATGACGACTCAACAAAAACACCATAAAACTATAATTAAGGATATTTGACCTTGGAACTTAACAAATAAATTGGAGCATAGAAAAGGGAAGTGATCCTTGTTGTACCCTTGGTAGATTAATAGAAGAAATAAAAAATGTAGAAAATAGAAAGGAAACCTTCTCCATCCACCTTCCTTACAAATAAACTAAATTATCTCTACCTATACGAATGGTGAGACATCATGCCCACCTTAGTGGTGCTCTTTATAATGTAAACTGGTGATGTCATAATAGAAGGAAGTTTGCAACTAAGGAAGAAAGAAAGGAATGCTCTTATCACAAAAAGCTATAACTTTTGACTTAATAAGTTGATTTATAAAATGGGTAAAATTTATGTGTATTGAGTGCAATATATAGTTGAATTTATAGTTCTGACACCTACCTAGGATTGTGAAACACCCGGTGGATAGTAATGTGTTCTAGTTTCTTATTACTTCTTGTCCATAGATGTATGTGCCTTTCTTTGTGGAGTTTTGGGTCATCACACCCTTATCATCCCGTAGCTCGACGGATGTGAGTTGTGGCCCTTTTTGGATTGAGACTTATTTTTGTTTGAGAAGTAACCTCCTTGCGTGTTATCTTGTCCTTGGAGACCTAAGTATTGTAATTTTAAGGCAACATATGTTAAGGATATAAAATAACTTTGGGAAGTCTTCTTTTCCTCATATTTTCTTGGGTCACCTTGTTGTTGTAGCCCTTTTTCCCATTAGGATGGAAAGTGCAAGATGATGTGATTCACCCTTGGATTTGATTGGACCCCGTGTTACTTGTTCTTCTCCCTAGCGACCTTGAGTGGTCCTTGATGTTTCTTGTGCTCCCTTTATGGTTATTCCAAGCTTGAGTAGGAAATAAGATAAATAAATCTCATTGTGATATAAGGTATGGTACTTGTATTGTTATGTTAGTTGTTAGGGGAGATATAAATGTATATGTATATATTTTCTTTTGCTATATGGTTGACTTCTTTAGATTTGGTTGGTATGGTGTGTTCGATTCTTAAAACAAAAGTGTAAAAATCATACTATAGGAAAACCTTGTGGTCTTGACTTTCACTTGCATTACCATGAAAAGTTAATTGTGCCCTCACAAGTTATAGAAGTGCTTTCCTTGATTAGTTCCTTGATTGTAAATGTTTGCTGATTTAGGTGTCCTTGTTGATCCACCTCATCCTTTGTGATCCTCAAAATATTGGACCTTGAGTAGACTTTTTCCTCATGCAATCTTGGCCATGGTTGATTTTTTCTAGCCTGGTCTAAACAAAAAACTATGAAAGCCTAATTTAACCCTAGTAGAAACCTCAATTTTGGTTAATGTGGTATGTGTATTAGTGCAAAATCTTTTGGTCATCTCAAGTTTATGGAAATTTTCCCTGTAATTCCCTTCCTTGGTGGTTACTCTTGATGATCTTTTGTTAACTCCTCTTATTATATTGTTATGTGTTGTATCTTGGTTGATAGCATAAAGTTACTCCTTAGATTCTTATGTTCATAGCCTTGCATGTAGAAAGTTTAGAACTCATCCCTTGCAATCTCCTTTCTTCTTGTTAAATTATATTGGACCAAACTGGAGTTCTATAGACCCACACTTGTTAAAGAAAACAATCCCATAATGGGAGTGATCCTTTTTCTATTGCAGTTATTCCTATCTCTCTTTCCTGTGACTTCCAGGAGGAAGTCAAGTCTAAGGGGAGGGGGATGTAGTGCCCACTTCCCTTTGGAACCTTTTATTACTGATCATGATATTGTAGACTATGACAGACATTTTAATAGTTTTGATTTAGTATGGTGTTAGATGTCAGATCCTGGAATATTGTTGAATCGATTATATATAATGCATAATGATATTAGAGACACTCATGTGTGGATGATGATATACTATTGACATGGATGTTTAATGGAAGATATTTAGACATGTGATTTTGAGATTATGAGTAAACCTAGAAAAGGAAAATTATTTGATAATGATATAGTTGTCTATATAAATTGTAAATGATTTCGTTGATTACCTTGGTGATTATTGTGATTCATATGTATAGATGATTTTGTGATTTTATTATATATTCATTTTGGACGTTCTGATATGGCCATGAGGCTGAAGGAGGTATTTGTGTTTTGCAGGTTTAAAATATCACAAAAACATCAAGGGATTGGAGACTAACCAAAGTGGAATCCTAGGTGAATTCGACAAGGTCACCATGGCAACTTGTTTTGTGTGTGTGTTGTATTTTGTTAGAGATTCCCATGGAAAGATCATCTTTACATGTGACCATGGGTTTTTGTATTTTATTAATGTGTTTATTTTATTATTGTTGGATGTATTTTATTATTAATGTGTTCCTTTAATTAATTATGTTGTGATAGAATTAATGTGAGAATCATATGATTAAAATTTAAATAAATTAAATTGGGATATGGGAAAGTAATCATAAGAGTTGTTGGTTGATTGTATTTAATTATGTAAGGGATGTGTAAGTTGTGTAAGAGCTTGTTTTGGAGTAAGAAATACTCCACCTCCATGGAAATTCGAATTTGACCTTGGGGGCTATTTTTGGAGACTTATGGGACAAGTAAAACTTTTCCCATGCCTCTAAATTTATGTTACCAACCATACTTATGGTTGGGGAAGTGAATGGTGATTTTATAATGCATTTTATTCATCTTGTGCATATTTTTAATTGCACTTTCTTACATTTTAATTGAATGGTTGTCCCTTGTGGTGTGGGCTGTTTTTGAGTGTGCAAGTAACTGTCATTCTTCACCCACCTCTTTATTGAGCCTTAGAGTTTGGAGTTTTTATTTTGTGTTTGATTGTGAGGATGTATGATGTGGCATACTACATGGATCCACATCATCCTCTTCTTTCCCCCTTCTTTATATTTGAAACTCTCTTCTTGATTTGAGGTTGTTGAAACATTTTGCATGCTTCCTTGTGCGCATTTTTCTTGTGATTGGAACTCTTACTTTGGAGAAGCTTTGGTGAATATTGTTGCTTGGTTTTTGAACCTCTTTTCATTCATCCTTGGGGGTACATTTATTTTCTGTGATTAGAGCTCTTGTTGATTTGGAGGAGATTAGAGAGCATTTGATACTTTGGCACTGCTGTTTTGGGACTGTATTTTTGACATTCAAAGCTTGTTGTGTGGAGAAAATCCTTCCATGGAGAGGTAGGAGTTTATTCCTTCTTTTATTGTTGTTATTTTCTTGTTGAGTTGTGTGTATGGATAATGTTTTATTGCTTTTGTTGGCTGGTTGGGTAGACTACCTTAGGGAAGGTGTAAGAGAAGGCTATGGGGAATCCATGTGGGGGGCATAAGGGAATGCCATGGGCATCAGAGTTTTGTGGAGGGAGTTTTGGGTTGGGATCCACCATGGAAAATAAATAGCTTGCATTTCTTACTTGTGGAGGGGCATAAGTGAAAATTTGTGGGGGGCATAAGGAGGGGTTGGTAGGCATAAGGTTTATGGGATATGTTATGTTATATTGGCGTTTTGATTATAGGTGGATGCAAAATACCCAATTGGGAGGAATAAGTAGCTTCCCCTATATTCCTTGCTCCTTCGGCTTGCAAGATCAAGCCTGAGTTCTTCTTTGAAATGTTTCTAAATGCAGTTATGAACTGTTGTTTTTTTTTGTGTTGCATTGTGTTACAAAAAGAAATGTGTGTGTGAAAGAATGTTGTGTTGTGGAAGCCAGTTTTTGCCATGGTTAAATTTCACCTTTGATTATATATTGGTTGGGGTTTGGGGGATAATGATGAAGTAAGCCTTCTCTTTTCATTGGATGTCTTGGTTGGGTGGAGAGCGTTGGCTTTCCCTCTCTTTTGTTGTGATAAAATTGGAAGAAAAATGAAGTGCATGCATGTTGTTGTCTGAAGAAAAAGAAAAGTGCAGTTTGTGAGTCCCTTGTGGAGACATATTCATTGTAATCCTTTCCCACTTGTTGTGGATGAAATTGTATCATGTAATTGTGAAGGAAAGATGTGTGAAACTTGATTATCAAGTTAGATATTGGAATTGTGAAATACATGTACATTTTGTATTATTGTTTGAAAGAAATAGAACTATGTAGTTGCATTCAAGGAATGGAATAGGTAAAGATGTATTTCCTTTTGATTTAATAAATATTTCAAGTTTATCTCTCATTGCATTGTTGGGTGAATTGGAATGTTAAATTTTGATTGGAATCACTTGTTTTGGAAAATGAAAGAAGAAGAAATACGTATGAGGAATTATATTGTTTGGTTCTCTTTTAAAAATTATTAAAGTGGAAATCAAAATTGCAATTTAGATTTGAAATGGTTTGTTTCTAAACAATGGAATGTATAGACTAGTTTAGGAATGAAGTTCCATATTTGTAGGATGAATTTGATAAACAAACTTCAAGAAATAGATCTTTGTTATAAACCTTATATTGGCAATTAATGTTAATAAAAATGCACAGTTTGGACCAGCACTTAACAATCAAATTGGAAACCTTAAAATTTACCATGATATATTAGCAATGTACTCAATTGACAAAGAATATTTAAGAGAATATCTTGAACCATTGCAAAATTGAGCTTAATCTCTTCCCCAACCATTTTCTGTCATTTGTTGGACAAATTCAATTTTGAATCAATTGAAAAATTAACTTTCCTAAAACACTCTAAACCCTCCTAGATCAATCCTCCATGTCTGTTTGACATGTTGAGTGAAGGAGGAGACCGAATTTAACCAAATTGAGAAGTTGAAAATTGCTAGTTCACTATTTATAAGCCTATAGATCATTTTTGCAAAATTGACTCTTAAAAACTTATCAAAATGTAAAATTTATGTTATCTTTACAAAGAGGGCATCGATAGATTTCAAAAAAGTCCTCATTTTCCCAAAATTGAGCTTCCTCGAAAAATTTATCGCACTTTGAATTTTTTGCTCCTTGGCGGGAAAATTGGGGAAAGCTTTCCCTAGCGGGCCTACAACACAAAAATTTCCCATCATTTTTCCTAAGAAAAGTATTTGGAAATATTTTGGTTTGGAAAAATTCATCCATTATCCTCTTCTGGCCCACAACCAATCAGTGGGTTCCACATGTCCTCTTGGGGCTACAATGGAGGTGCGGATTTCCTTTTAGCCCTTATCCTTTTGAAAAATTTGGGAAGCATTTTCACTTTTTCCCCGTCGGCCCGCAGCCAATGAGAAGGTGCCACATGGCACCTTGGGGGTGGCAGCGGGGAGGGAGGACCCCTTTAATTTATTTATTTTTCAGCCTTGGGAGAATTGCAACAAGATTCCCCATGGCCACGCATCACTGCCCCCACCTCGGGCTTTTCTTCCTCAGGCGCGCGGACCACGTGTCCCTTTATCCATTTTGTCCTCCATCAGGCATAATGCACTAAATCCTCTCACCACTCTGTGCCCCTCTTTCTCTCTTCTCCCCATGGCTAACCGTAGAGTGCCATGCATCCCCAAGTGGACCATAGTGTGACCCAAGAGCACTGGTTTGTTTTTCCTCTTCCTTGTGTGAAGTGCCCATCCTTCAATTGTTTTGCCCTTCCCTTTTCCTCGACGTTGTCTTTGAGGCTGCCACATGTCTACTAGGGACTAATAGAGGTGTGGAAGAAACTTTTCATTTGTGCCAGTATGATGGGAAAAATTCCCAAGCCACCTGCGACCCACCTATTGGAGGTATCCCCTCCTCTTGACACATGTCCCCTTGGGGAAAATTTTACCTAAGAACTCTGCCCGCTCATATCTTGAGTTCTATAAGGAGTTAGGAGGACTTCCTTATATCACCGAAATGGTGATAAAATTTCATATCTATTGAGAATGGTTTAGGAAAATTTTGGAAGTGTTATAAGGAAAAAATATTGTTGTAACTCGATCTGTTAGAGAGTTGGGTATGGGGGTAAATTGCCCCTAAGCCTAACTGAAACTTCTAGCCCTATGTCTTGGACCTTGTGATCTTTGGGGATTGTTAATAAAAGAGAAATTGTTCTTTTGGATTTGATTTGTTTTAGAATCTATTAGTGGTAGCTTCTACCTAGCAACCTGGGTATAGACACTCTCAATAAAGTGTTGGGAGTGGGTAAGTGAGACCTTGCTCTGTTGACTTTATTTATGTGTTCTTTCCCTCACTATAATTTAAACCCTACTCTTATCTTGATTTGGTGGAAATTAATTACCTTGGGTATTTAATTGTTTTGGGTCCCTTAACCCTAAAATTTAATTAGGTAATATTTAGCTAAAATTTAAATGAAATCAGTAATTAAATTAATCCCTAAAGATATTTGAGCTAGGGTGGAGATATTTCACTTTTGCTCTATAATGAGAAATTAGTAATTATTATAATGGGAAAAATTATCAATTGAATTTAAATGTCTTCAAGAATTTGGTCGTTAACTCCTAATAAAAAAAAATTATTCCATAATTTTCTAGTTAAACCTAGTTTGTTCATGGGTCTCAAGTTGGTTGTTTTAACTGGGCATCACAGTTGCGGCTTTCTCCCTCTAACTTAGAGGATATTGCAATGTTTCTTAAAATGAGTGTGGCACTGGAAGGAATGAAGGCTTTAGAGAGAAAATATTTTGCTATATGCATTGCACCCTACATGTTGATTTATGGATATTTGTACAAGTTAGGACAAGATGAGGTTCTGCGGTGATGTGTATTAGAACTTGAATGTGTTGAAATTGGGGAAGAATCAAATTATGGGATTGCTGGAGGAAACTATGAAGAAAATGGAACCATGTAGAATATTTTACTTGCAAATATGTGGTGGAAGAGTATCTACCAAGATTGTATTGAGTTTCGTAAGGCCTGTGACCATTTCTAGTACTTTAGAAAACATGGAAGGAGGGATGAGATGCTCTTAGGACCAATAGCTAGTGAAGAACCGTTTGAAAAATGGGAAATTGACTTTGTAGGACCTATTTCACCTACCACTCAAAGGATTTGCTTGTGTTACATCATCACTTTCATTTGCTACTTGATAAGAAGGGAAGAGGTAACACCTAAAAAGAATTGCATTGCAGCAACATCCACTAGATTCTTATGGGATAACATAATCAATAGGTATGGATATCCTTTAAGCCTGACCAATGACATGGGTACACAATTTTTGAATGAAATGGTTAGGATTCTATTGGAATAATTTATGGTGGCCCAGCATAAGACCACCGCTTATCATCCCCAAGTGAATGGAATTGCTGAGGCATTTAATAAAACACTAATTCAAACATTAACCAAAATTTTTGACATTGGAAGAAAAGATTGGGATGACAAGGTATCAACTTTGTTATATGGAAATATAGAACAAACTATAAGATAATGAACAAGGCCACACCATTTCAATTCATATTTGGCATGGAGGCTATTTTACCAATTGAATTTATGTTACCATCGTTGTGTATAGCGCACACAGGAGGATTGGCTAATGAAAAAGTGCTTGAAGAAAGGATTGATAAATTAATGTAGCTAGATGACAGGTGATCACTTGCTAGATGGATTCAAAAGAAATACAAGGCAAAATTAAAATCATGGCATGATCATCATATAAAAAATTAACAATTTGAGGTTGGGCAGATGGTTTTGTTATATGACTCTAAATTTCTGCACCATCCTGGGAAGTTGAAAGTCCATTGGTTAGGACCATACATCATCTCATACATCCTTTATTTAGGTGCTTTCTAGTTACAAACCGTTGGATGGGATGAGACTACCAAGCCATTTCAATGGGAGTAGGCTGAATCCCTACTATAAATAAGTCTTGTGTTTGTAAATAAGGCAATATTGCCATTTAGCCTAGGATTTCCCTTAATGTTTTTTATTTTCCCTTATGTTTCCCTTTCTCATTGTTTGTTCCTTTCTCGTTATGTTTTTTACACACCTTCTGCACCAGTAATTACTTATTACTTTTAAAATTTGTGTATGCACATAGGGCCACGCATTTTTATAGTGTATGGTGTAGTAGAGCGAAGTGAAATAGAAGATCGAAATGAAAGTGGTGTTTTAATATCTTGGGTTAAAAGATCAAAAGTTCTTAAGGTAGGAGAGTGTGTGTGGAAAAAGGTGAATGAGAAATTTTGGTGTTAGGATAAGGCTTTATGAGGACCACGTATAGTGGATGAGAAGCGCAAAAACAACATGAGGTAGGTGAGGGAAAAAATCAGGTCAAGGATAGAGGAAGTGCCTTCGGGGCTACAAACGTGCGCGTAAGAATCTTTAGTCATTAATGATTTTTACACACGAGAAGGTTGTAAATATTTTTGTGCAAGATTGGGTGTGTGGGAAAGAGCAATTAAGATCAAATTTAGTTGAAAATACAACATTTAATGCTAAGTACATTAGTAGGTGGCATAGCATTTATTGTGGGGGATAGACAAAAAGTTATAACTAAAAGGTCTGGCACATTTTTATTTACCTTTCTACTACGAGATTGATGAGCTCTTATGAACTAGGGCATCCATGAAGAAATATTTGTGTGAAGGAAGAAGAGTGAAAATATGAAGTGCGTGACTAGGGTGATCTTGCAAACTAGAGTGGAAGGAGTAGACGAGTGTAGGGAAGAAGGTTTCAATGGAATACGCCATGCCATGGAACATTTTTCTAGGTTAAGGTTATTCAGCTAGGGCATGAGAATAGAACGATTTTTCACAGAGTTTATCCATATGTTTGAGCAGAGTGAGGAAGAGGAGCAAGGAAGAGTTGTTTTTAACCCGATAAGAAGATGGCACCAAAGAAGGCAACTGTTTCACCTAAGAAGGGCAAGGGAAAAGGAAAAAACTTCCACCACCAGTTTAATGAGGAGTGGTATGCAGAGATGCAATACCTAGATGGAGTGTTACTTGGGAAAGAATGGGTATCCCATGTGAGGAAGATGGCCATGAGAGACTACAACCATTGCACAAGTACCACAGAGAAGGAGGTGTCATTAGAGCTGGTTATTCTAACAGATAAAATGACATTAGAAGGGATGCCAATCTACAATGATGAGGTGAAGGTAAAATTGGAGGTTAGGTTGGTGTAACTTTATGATTTTCCCTATTTTGGAAAGCCTAAGCGGTTATACCAATGGTTGATGTCACGCATGCATGAGGACCACTTCTACTTTACGGGACACATAATCTAAAAAAATCCCTAACTCATCTTTATGTTTACCAGCCTGATATGTGAAGTAGATTTGTTAGATGATGACCTGGAGGATAAAGAGGTTATTAAGAAGACCATGGAAGAGTATGACTACAAGAAGGAGTCTCACTACTTTGACATACTTGATATCTCCAACCCCGTAACAAGGATGGTCGTGCATCTAGTAACCAAGCTGAATGGTCAAGAGAGGTGGCCATAGGTAAAGAAGGCATGGTTGAGCATGTGTTGGAAAATTTTAGAAGGAACCATCTATAACCTATCGGCCTACATTGTAAAAGTGATCATCATCATTGCATAAGAAGGAGATGAGATTATATTTGGAAATGTACTTCTCACCATCGTCTTCTCAAAAATTGGAGTGTCTGATGGGCCAGAGAAATTTGTATGGTAGTATCCATATGAAGATGCCTCCCCCGTGAACAAGTTTTAAAAATACACATGCAATACCATGATGGCCACCCACAAGGTGCACTAGAGAAATGGTACAAGTGAATGTGTGACACATTTGGGGGCTAAGTGGAGGATACCTAAATAGTTTCCAACACTAGTAGATGGAGAATATGAGTTTGCTGACTATAAACAATTTTACATTGGTTTGTTCACTCTATGAAATGGGACCAAGATCCCATGGTGTAAACTACCCTTCTCTTTCACCGCATAGTATTTCCAAGTAGGGGTCAACCACTTCAAGGAAGCTAAAAGACTAAGGTTTGACCTTAACGAGGTGGACCAAGACCACCATGACTTATGGAGAAATATCGTATACCCTAAGAAGTGTACTTATGTGGAGAAGTATGTATCTCATGAGATATGCATGAAAAAACCCTTGACGATGTTAATTGTTTCAAGAACCACAACAAGAGTATACTTACGCATTAGGCCCAAGTATGAAAAGGGAACTTACTTGGAGAATGATGTCTCCATCCTAGAGGATCCCACTAGTAGGAAGAATGTCATGCCAAGGAAAAGGGAGAGGGAAGAGGCACCAGAGAAGAAAGCACCAAGTATGTAAATAACACAATTTATGGGCATGCCGAAGGTAGGTGCCAAACGAGCACATATGAACATAGGAGGAAGTCTCCCATAAAGTAGAAGGAAAATACACCTAAGGAAGAGGTGTCAGAGAAAGAAGATTCACCAAGGAAAGAATCACCTACTAGAGAGGAAGAGTAAGAAAACTCACGGTTAAGAATAAGCAGAAGGTAGTGGGGAAGGAAGACTTAGAAGAGACAGAGATCTTAGAGGCCTACAAGGGTGAAAGAGATGACGGTGAGGATGAAGAAGTTTAGGATCATCCATGTATGATGTACATGACTTAGAGGAAGAAATAAGTGAGGAAAATTGTGGAGAATAGGAAGGTACTCAAGGAAAAGAGGAAAGTGAATAAGTAAATACTAAGGATCAGAGGGCCCCCAGTCTCACCAAGGAGCAGATAGAAGAGAACACAAAGAGAGAAGTAGTAGGCATAATAGAGAAGTTAGTGGAGGAGGAAGTGGAGAAAAGCGTTGATGATATACTCAAGGAGATAGAAGAAAAGAGCATAGGAAAAGAGTATGGAAGCATGGGTGGAGATCCCAACTTAGCAAAGAGCTTTCCAAAGCCAACATGTATGGGAGGAAAAGGTGTGATAAGGTATTACACGTGTTTCTAGAGCACCGTGCCTACAGACCAACTCTTGGCAATGTCATCATTCAAAGAATAAGGCACGTACCCATGAACTCATAAAATGCTATCTTGAGCATTTGAGTCCCATGTCTATGAGCCTGAGTTCAAATTTAACCAAGGGGTGTTGATGAAGGTTCTAGAGACCAAATAAATAGACCTGTTAGTAAATGCTCAACGGTTTTATGATGAACAGTCTTTAATGAACTTAACAATGTGTTGGTTGAGGTGGAGGAAAGACTTTTTAGGAGGAACAACAGAGTGAGATTCCTAGAAGGAGAATTGGAGAAGGAGAATTAGAGAAGAAAAATGAAGAGCTCATTAAAAAGAGAAAGGATCTAAAGTAGGAAGAGTTGATCAACACATAGTTGAGGTGTGAGATGAGGGAGGAAAAGGCAAAGGTACGCAAGGTGTACAAGAAAATTGAGATGATTACAGATGCTATTATCTTGAAGCATCCAAACCTAGCACCTCCTAAGCAGAAATATGAATTGACCTTGCAATGCTTGGAATATTTGACTCGCATCCTTACGATGGAAAGGTATCCACTCACCTTAGAATTAGCAGAAGAGGCATTGGTGCTCTAGGAGAAGGAGGAAAAGCATAAGGTTTTGGAGATAGTTTCTCAATAAACTAAGCTCCTTACCATTATAAAGGCCACCACACAAATAGTGAAGCTGCATATGACAATTGCACCGACAGGATAAAGTGGAAAACATTCTCATTGCTACACATGAGGTAGATATCAAGGATTTTCAGGAGAAAAATAAGGGAAACAGGGCATAATGGGATAACATGTTGGCCGATGTAGAGAATAATTCAGAAGCCATCAATACCTTATGGGGCTCGATCAAAAACTGGCTTAAGTAATTATATCCCTAGATCACCCGCAAGATGGATGTGTTGGATGACCTAGAAAAATAGTTAGAAGACATTGTGAGTACATTGAATGCTAAGGATTATGAACTAAGCTTCAATGAGGTAAATGCTCTAGTAGGTGTACTCTTTAAACATGCACAAGGTGAAGTGGATGCCTGAGAGAAGATTGAGGTAGATATAAGGAAGGATTTTCACTCATCCTTCAGCAATAAACAAATTCTTCTTCATTCCTCCATTCTTTATTTCTTCCATTTCTCATTCTTCATTCCTTCATTCCTTATTCCAACCATTCAAATTCCCTCCATTCTTTATTCTTTTGGGAGAGGATGTTTCGAGGACAAAGAACAAGCTTAGTGTGGGGTGATGTTGGGCCTCAAAATATTGGCTAAGTACCAAAGGGCGCATGACCAGTAAATAATAAGGGCACGTGAGGAAAAGCACATAGGATAGGGGATTTAGAAGGGTTTAGTAGAAACCATGACATGCGCACAAGGTAGAACAAAGGATCTCAGGACTTAGCCATATTCAGCTCTCCGAGAAGCACTTGAAGAAAAATGTGACCTGACTAGGCGTGCTGAGTGGATAAGGTGCCATCTGGCGACTTGGTGGTCAAGGAAATAATATCCCACACATAGAACATTCCCAAAATACATCATTATAGAAAGTGGAGATCTCGGATCAGAAGAAGCATGATCCATTGAAGGACCACATGGATACCTAGAAAATAATCTACTCCTAGAGAAAGGCATGTTGGTGCGTGCTAAACCTATTTATAAGAGATGCTCTAGAGCGAGGAAGAGACAAAGACACACCTGAATGGAGAGAGGTTGATGAAGGGAAGCTTCAAGATCATCACAAAAAGGATGAAAGGAAAATCCCTACAGAAAATATTAGGATATTCTAAGGGCTAGGGTTACCATTAGAGGGTTGTAGGAATGATATCATATCTAGAGGGATGGGTGCAAAAATTATGGTAATATGGGAAGCATAACTAGGTCCGTGATACATCATTCATGTTTTTCTTGATACATTTGGTCTATTATGACCCTTTTAATGTAATGTGGTTACTAGAACTATGATCAATATAAATATATGTCTTTATTCTAAATATATTGTTCATGGGTGCAAACCCTAAGTATCTCTTCTTTATGTTATAGATTTGTTCTCTGTATGATGTTTCTCTTGTTATCCAAATGGGTATATTGATATAATAACTCATCCTATGCCTTCATAATATATGTATGATAATTTACTTTTCTACATTTAATCTATTTTCAATGACATCCTCTTCTCACAATGCTCACATAAAGGAGGGGTTTGGTGCCCACGCATGCCTCGGGTGACAGTCCAAAGGCCCGCTAGGTGATAGGTTGATGTGCATGGGATTAGAATGTTGTTCTAATTTTACATAAAAATGACTGCAGATGGGGCTTCACTCATTTGAATTACTTATCGAACAAATTGATTTTAATTTTCATATAAGGATTATTGTTTTTGAATCGGAACTCGCATAGTCAAGAAAAGAGAGGTTTTTCTAGGTTGGATTATATGTTAATAGGGGGTGATATGGTATGAAAAGAGCCTTGGGATACTAGTTGTATGAAACCTAAACCGATGGATGTGTTTGAAAATATAGCAGTGACCCATTTCCTTCAAATTTTTGAGGGCCACAATGTTCATCTTATAAAATAATTTGGGTCTACTTGGGAGCCTGTGAAAAAGTGGATGGGGGGCAGTGTAGTTTTTCATGGAGTAAATATTGACATATATATTAACACGTTGGCTTATGTGATGGGCATGGAAATGGGGGTGTGAAGTCTATAATCCTGTTGGTGAGAAAATTTGTCTTGTGGAAAAATTGGTGGGTTTCAAGCCAATGCTATGGGAATATAAGTCCCTCTACTTGAATGGTGCAGCTTCCATATGTGCATGTGTGAAAAATTGGATTTCAATGGTGGCCTTTTAACCAAAGATCCAATAGGGGCACTCCACTGACCCTGTGGAAAGATAGCAATTTCTCACTAGAGAAGAAATTTGTCTGAGAAGGGGAAAGGGAGTGAGAATGGAGGTAGGAGAAAATAATGTTACGAGTAGAATATTAGATGCCCACACACATTAATTAGAAATTTCCTTCACATACATTTAGAGTCAGAAGAAAAATAAATCTGCAGGAGAAGCTACAAGACCGAATGAAACTCATTGGTCGCAAAGTACCAATTAATTCCTCAATCAAAGAGGAAAAAATTCCTTCTTTTATTATTGAAGCTCGAGCAGAGTTTGTACATAGCTAGAGAATGGAATAAATTTGAGGAATAAGGGAAAATATAAGAAGATTGATGTTTTCTATCTTTTCTAGGTACAGAGCAATCTGGTCTTTTTGAAATCAATCACCATCCTTTTGAAGTGGCTTCGAGAAGCCATTATATTCTTCGTAAGAAATCATTACAACTTTACAAATTCTCAACGCCTTTTCAAATTCCTCTATTGTGAAGGAAACACTCATGGCGGGTTAAAAACTAGATCTTGCAAAGCAACCATTACATTTGATTTTCCAGTTTAAATATAGACCATTTGATTTGCTCCTCTAACTTTGAAATTGGGTTGTCCACATGGCAGGAAGGGATTGGAGTGGTTATGGGGGAAGCCTTTCACATTTTGTGATTTTTCGTGAGATTTGGCAATTTGGAACAAATTGGCCCACAACCCCACTTTGAATTTTCAACTTAGACACGTGGCACGTTCTTATTGGAAATGGGATTGTGGCCCTTTTCTCAACATTTTAACCTTTTTTGGAAAAAGGCTCAAAAACTCAATTTCCTTTATCAGCCCTTTGCTCTCGATTAGACTAGGACACGTGGCATGTTTTGGTTGGAGATGGGGTCATGAGATATTTTCTAAAAATTTAACCTTTTTGGAAAAGGCTCGAGAAAATAAAAGTCCTTCATCAGCCCACTACTCTATTTTGAATTTTTAATGGCAAGCTTCACCTTTGACTTTTTCCCCGATAGCTTTGATCGGGGCTGCGGGTTATTTTTTAACTTTTTACATTTTTTACAAAGAGGCTCAAAATCTCAAATCCCCGATGGCCCACTCATCCACTTTGAATTTTCAATGGTGGGCTTTTCCTCTCCAATGAATCCGACCACGTGGCGATCTGGTGCTGATTTGGTAATTGGCCCTTTTGCCCCACCTTCGAATTGCGTTGTTGCGACACATGGAGCCATCCGCTGAGCCTTCCATACTTAGTCAATTTTACCTTTATTTTGTACCTGGGACATG
The DNA here is from genome assembly GCA_018340775.1 of Taxus wallichiana var. yunnanensis. Classification (NCBI taxonomy): domain Eukaryota; kingdom Viridiplantae; phylum Streptophyta; class Pinopsida; order Cupressales; family Taxaceae; genus Taxus; species Taxus wallichiana. The sequence continues at coordinate 460,659,953 of CM031238.1, read as the reverse complement.
TGGAAAGCCCACACTTAATTGAAGACTATCCCTTGGACCCTACCCCGAAGTATGTCGTTATGACATGTGGATGCTTCCACTGGGTTTTCCATACTTAGCCAATTTTACCTTCATTTTGTACCTAGGACACATGGAAATCCCACACTTAATTGAAGAATGTCCCTTGAACCCTACCCTTAGAGTTACATCATTGTGACACGTGGATTCTTCCACTTAGTTTTGAAGTATGACCGAACCACATCCAATCAGAGAGACCCACGTATCACTCGGGGATGCTGAGGAAAAATTTGATGGGGAAAGAAACGACCATCATTCCCGAATGCGGGAAAAATACACAGAGGAAGAGAACTTCATCATTTTGAGTCCAATTTTTAATTTCTTTCATGAACCGAGAGGCATGGAGGAAAAAAATGATTTAATGACCCAGGCCATAGAACAAGTGAACAATTTCGATCACAAAGGAGATTGTAAAGAGGATATTTCATGCACAAACCTGGGAGATGGAGAATTTCTCAAAACGAGAAAAACATAGACTTAAACCACACTAGGGCATGACTTTTACTAATTTCTTAAATCTCTAACTTTTCTTAAATGCCAACGAAGAGCATGAGCTCAAAAAATTTTAATTTGGCTATGGAAACGCAAAGTAGTTTTCAGGAGACAACAAATCTAAACAAGGCTTCTAGAGATGAGTTGAAGCTCTTCTTAAGAGGAAAAGAAAACATTACCAATCATTTTGTTAGCTTCTTAAGGAAATCTCTTCTTTTCCCTTTCAATGAGGTGGCCCTTAAATTAATTTAGTTTGTAACTTTAGAAGGCTACCATAAATGCATCTTCTCTTACCATCTCCTATGCTTAATTATCTTAGGCATGGGAATAGTTATTATTTTCCAAATTATATGCTACGTTCTATCTATGAAACCCTAGGTTAGTTTAAAAAGGTAAATTAAGTGTGTCCTTACATAAGAGTTTATCATGATAGTTGTACAAATATCTACTATGGACATGGAAAAAAATGTTAAAGGGATAAGTGTGTTGTCAAAAGCCATGAAGGATGATTAAAATGTGAACTATGACACTACTTTGGAGGATGAGGATTATAAATACCCCTCTTCAATTTAAGGGGAAGAATGAGATATTTAAGAGGTTAAATTTTTACAGGGTCTATAAGACCTCAAGAAGAAAGAGGTGGAGCAATTGGCTATCGAAGAGGTTGAGAAGGGGGAATCAAGTCAGTAGGGGAAACAAGTCTTTGATAACACCTAGGGTGAAACCAAAGATGAAACGTAAGGTAAAGGTGTTGTGGAGTAGGGTGTGATGGTAAATTTTTTTGAAGACCTTGAGAATGTGAATAGTGATACCCATCTCACTAAAAGAACTATTCAATTTATCTTAAATGATTGTCATTCTATGAAGATGAAATTGGAGGATGTGGCTCAGGTTTTAAGGGGTGGAAGTATTGAGATTTTGAAAGAAAAAAGTAAGGGGATGGAAGGTGACATGGAGTAGTTAAAATTCATGTTTCAACACTTCAAAAAATGGAGTATATTGAATGTCAAGACTATGATTCAATATCTCCATATTCTGGGGTAGATGGCTAATGCATACAGACAATGTGAAGACCAAGAAACATTAAAGAAAAGGAAGAGGGGACTGTCTGAATCCGAGCTGACTAGTCTGGGAAATAAAATTGAGTCTTTGGCGAAGGAATGGGCCACTATGTTGGCTAACTTTGAGAAGAATAAGCGCGTGATAGCTATTTTTAGTTGGTCATTTTTTTGCTATTTGTTCTATGATCTTACTTGTTGTTAGTTTAATGGTTATTAGTTACAATACTTCTTTGATTGTAATATATAATTTTTTGTCTATTATATTATTGAATATCTTCTCTATATAGGATATTCTTACTATATGGGGTAGGGTCTCATACACCCTCTTTTACCTAATATAAAAATTATGATCATATATATTTATATATAATTTGTTAATTTTCATCACAATGTATTCTATTATCCCAAGTTGGAAAGAAAGAAATAATAATATCTTTAGCTATATGAATTCAAAAATTTAATTTGATACTAATTGTCACCACCTCCAGTGATAAATACCAAATGAATAAGGTAATGAAATTTTTATGTCTTGATATGTACAAGTTCTAAGTAACGGTTTGGATAATTTTTTATCTTGCTTTATTACTCAATTTGGTTATTGTTGTCAAAATGAGCACCATGCTTCATTTTTATAACTAATTTTAATTTTAATTCTTTAAGTATTTTCATATAGTTAAAATATGGGTTTTTAAATCTCCCTAGTTCTCAAAAATTAATTAATATACTTTCTCTCCTTACTCTACATGTAAACGAGAAAAACCATGCAAGACGGTAAAAATCATGCTTTTTGGCCTCAATACATGTATATTACATTCAAGTCCATTGAATTATAACTAAGGAAATCCATTTGTTGTAATTGAGTTGAAGAAGGATATATGGAAAATTATGACATTCTTTAAGATTTGAATTAGTACTTATGGTTCCTTAAACAAATGAACCTTAAGTGGATTCTATCGAAATTCTCACATCTTAAAAAAATAGAGACTTAATTTTATCTTGGTTAAATAAACATGTCTCACAAGATACAGATGAATGACAAGTGTTAAGGTAGATATATGGGGGACATTATAGTTTGGGGATGATGAAAATTTATGATAAATTTAAAGGCTCACCCCCTATAATTTGTAATCCACCAATAGACTAAATGCATAAAAATTTATGAGTAGTATCCTCTTAGGAATTATTTAAAATAAAACACTTTATGAAGCTATGATTGGAAAAGAGTTTCTAGAGAGACACATGTAAAACACCAGATCTATATTTCCCTTTATAATTATAACCTAATTTCCTAGCCTTCATATTATACTGATGAAAGACATTAATTGTTAATGGGGAAAATTGAAACTCATCAACATATCTTAGTGCCTCAAGGATCTCATCCCCTCATTATTTCAATGAGCGATATGTGGTGTTAATGGTCATACTCATGTCATCCAAAATATTCCTTCCTAATAGGCTTGTTTCACATACCCACATGACACTAATGAGAGACACATAAGTTATATTACATATAGAGAAAAAAATTTAGGGCCTAGGATTCATTGATAGATTTTTAACATAGTTAAATTTGATGGCATTATATTTATTAAATATGAGTTTGGGGACATCATAAAAGGGCATGTATATAGTTCTAGATTTTGGTCCACTTATTTTTATTAGAGCCTCTATTTTTCTCATGACTAGTAACATTAGAGAGGTCTTCAGGAGAGCTTCACTCATAGATTGATTCCAGAGATAATGGTGAAGGGACTTAGGATAAAACAATGACATATTTTAAGGTTTTATTTCACTCACTAAAACCATATCTAATCATTCCCATACTACTTTTTTAGTTATTAAAGGTTCCCTCTTAGCTAGATATTTAATCCATATCTTTACTAAATATAAATTAGGGGGATAAACAAACTTAAGAACATAGATATGAGTTGTAATGTGGTCCCAAAGATGAAATCATATTTTTAAATGAATGATATACTGATTTATCTTCATTCTAATGATCTTATGGGTTTCGACCAAGATATTTTCAATGTATACCTTCTATTAAATCTAGAAAATAAATATCTCCTCATTCCTTATGAGTGAAGGGATATTTTAGGGAATGAATCACATCAATTTTACCATACCATGAGGTTTTTAGTAGAGTTTGTTACAAATTGTAACACCCATTAAAACAACCCACTTGAGACCCAAGAACAACCTAGGATTAGTTAGGAAAATTATGGAATAATTTTTTTGATTAAAAGAATCTACAACCATGTTACAAGGCAACAGTTGCCACTAACAGGTTCCAGAACAATTCAAATCTACTAGAGTATATTTTCTTTTATTAATAATTATTAGAGGTCATAAGGTCCAAAATTTAGGGTTAGAAGTTCCAATTAGGTTCAGAGGGGAAATTCCTCACCGTACCCATTCTCTAATAGGCTTAAAGTTTCAACTTGATTTTTCTCACACTTAACGCATTCAAAACTTCCCTAAATCACTCCCATTGGATAGGAAATTTCCTTACCTTTCCATTGATATAAAGAATTCCTCCTAACTCTTCATAAATCTCAAGTTATAGGTAGGCGGGCCTTGCAGTGAAAATTTTCCCCCAAGAGCGAGCTTGCGGGCCTAGGGGTGAAAATTTTCCCAAAAGGTGGGTTGGTATGCCGTGGGGAGAAATTTGAAAAAGTTTACCATGCGGGGAAAAATCATGTTTACACCCATGCTCCTGCAGATTTGCAAGTCCACAAGGGACATGTGGTGCTCCCTAAGGCGAGTGTAGGGAAAGTCGGGAAGCGGGAGGCATTACGACCATTTATTGATTTCAAAAGGAAATTTTACAATTTTACACACCATTAAATAAATAATGAAAGGGTAAGTGCACCATAAAATAAACACATAAAAAGATAACAAAGGGACCAAAAATAAAATAAATACATAAAATCCCTTGGTCACATTTAAAGGTGATCCCCCCCATGGGAATCCCTAACACTAACAAACACACACACAAACAAAACTAGTTGCCATGGTGACCTTGTTGAATTCATCTAGAATTCCAAAGTGGTTGGTCTCCAATCCCCTGATGTTTATTGTGATATTTTAAAATGCAAAACAAAAATACCTCTTTCGGCCTCTTGGCCATATTAGAACGTCCAAAATAATATAAATATAATTAAAATTCCAAAATCATCTAGATATATGAATCACAACAACATCAAAGAATTCTAACACTATCATTATAGTTTTATCAACAACTATATCATCATTCAATAATTTTCCATTTCTAGGGCTACTCATAATATCCAAATATCACAAGTCCAAACAACACATATCATATAACCATGTCCAACAATATAACATCATCAACAAATAAAGTTTCCTAATAATCATCATGCATCATTTAAGAATCAAAGTCAACAATAATCCATGATCAAATATCTAACATCATACTAAATCAAAACTATAATAATGTCCATAATATAGTTGCCAATGTCATGATCAGTATCAAAAGGTGTCAAAGGGAAGTGGGAACTACATCTTCCCCCCTAGACTCGACTTCCTCCGGAAGTCACCTGAACAGATGTAGAAATTGAACTCATAACAAAGTAGCATCCTCTCATGTAGCTACAGTCTCATCATATCTATCCCACTACACCCGAACCTGATCAACTTATCTACCTCGAAGGACTAGGGTCCTATGATCTAGGATGTGAATGAGATCCACCATCACCTTCCCCTGATCCTGCACCTGCAATGATGTCTAATCTAATAGATGAGAAGGATCTGTAACATATCTCCTAAGAACTAAAACATGAAACACATCATGTACACAAGACAAGTTGGGTGGCAATGCTAGACGGTAGTCCAAAGGGCCAATACGCTCAAAGATCTCAAAAGGACCCACGAATCTAGGAGCTAACTTAGAACCTTTTCCATAATGGATAGGGATCTTGTGTGGCCTGACACGAAGGAACACCTTCATTCCCACATCAAAACTACGGTCGGTCCTATGTTGATCCGCATACTTCTTTTTCCTATCCTGAACCTCATGTAGTCTCTATCTAATCAATACCACCTACTACTTTATGCATTGCAACAAATCTAGTCCAAGAGAAACCCTATCCTCTAGCCTATCCCACTAAGAGGTGTCCTACACTCTCTACCATAAAAATCCTGAAAAGGAGCCATGCCTATAGAACTCTGAAAACTATTATTGTAGGAAAAATCCACCAAGTATAGGTACTCCTCCCATTTAGACTATTGATCCATCACATACATCCCGAGCAATCTGTCCATCTGTCTCAGGGTGATATGTTATGCTGAAATTGATCTTTGTCCCAAGGGCATGTTGCATGGTAGTCCAAAAATTGGAAGTGTACAAATGATCATTGTCGCTAATGATCTTCCACAGAATCTCATGTAACCTGACGATCTCATCCAAATACACCCATGTCACTGCTCTAGCTGTATAAGTGGTGTTCACTAGAGAAAAGTGAGCCACGTTTGTCAATTTATCAACCGTGATCATGATGGCATCGTGGTGATATTTTGACATCAATAGCCCAACAATGAAATCCATGGAAAGGGTTTCCCGCTTCCATTCTGGTATAGCATGAGGAAAGAGAAGACCAGCTGGATGTTGATGCTTGGCCTTAACTCTCTAGAACTCTAAACATCATGACATGAACTGGGCCATATCTCTCTAAATTCCTCTCTAATGATATAACTATCTCAAGGTGGTGTGCATCTTCTTCACCCCGGGATGGGCTGAATAGGGTGCATGATGTGCCTCTGCCAAGATTTCCTACCTTAAGCCTCCATCTCTGGGAACATAAATCCAGCCTCTATGCCTGAGAAGACCATCTACCTCTAAAGAAAAACCATCAAACTTCCCCTCGAGGGGTCTTTGAGACTCGATCTCTACTCAAACTGCAATGTAAAAGTTGTCAAGAGGAAGCTGCTAAAGAATCCTACTCCACAAATCTATTCTCACTGAGGTGGCCATAGTCACATGTCTCCTTCTACTAAGAGCATCTACAACCACATTCTCCTTCCCATTCACATGCTCGATCTCCATATCATACTCATAAATCAACTCCATCACGCGCCACTAACGAGCCTTGAGATTGGGTTGCGTGAAGAGATGGTGATGAATCATGTGATTGATCCTAAGTGTAAATCTCTCGACCAAGAATAAAATGCCTCCGGTGAACCAAAGCATACACAACTACTACAAGCTCAAGATCATGATTCGGATAGTTAATTTCATAATCCTTTAGTTTGCGAGACTTAAAAGCCACTACTCTACCCTCCTGCATCAACACACCTCCAAGCCCTACTAAAGACACATCCATGTAAATGAAAAACTCACTATGTGGATCTACCATTGTAAGAATAGGTGATGTAGTGAGACATTCCTTTAGTGTATTAAAGGCCTGCTTGCACCTGTTTGACCAAACAAACTTCTTCCCTTTCCTTTGAAGGGAAGTGATGGGGTGTGCAATCCGAGAGAAGTCTGAACAAATCTCTGGAAGTAACCTACTAATCCTATGGCTATCACAGCTCGAGTCATAGTAGTTGTGTCTTTGGCCAATCTATAATAGCTCTAATCTTGGAAGGATCGATGGTGATACCTTCCCCAAAAATGATGTGACCCAAATATTGCACCTCCATCTGAAATAATGCACACTTCTCCAAGTTCCCATAAAGTTTCTACTCCCGAAGACACTGAAGAACCTAGAAAAGGTGCCATCGTGCTCCTCATGTGTACATGAGTAAATGAAAATGTCATCAAGCAAGATGAGAATGAAGTAATCTCAAAAGTTCCTAAATACCCCATTCATCAAACTCATAAATACTGCAAGGGTATTAGTCAAACCAAAAGGCACCACTGTGAACTCATAGTGGCCATATCTTGTATGAAAGGTAGTCTTATGAATGTCCACCTCCAAAATCCTTAGTTGATGGTAGCCTTACTTAAGATCAGTATTAAAGAAAACCATGGTTCCCTTCATCTGATCAAACAAATCATCAATGCATGGAAGGGGATAATAATTCTTGATCGTTACTTTGTTCAGCTGGAGGTAATCAATACACAATCACAAGGATCCATCCTTCTTCTTCACAAAAATCATTAGTGCACCCCAAGGGGATACACTAGGATGGATAAGGCCTTTCTCCAAAAGACCCTCAAGCTGTAACTTGAGCTCACAGAGCTCTAGGGTGGTCATCTAATAAGGTGCTCGTGAGATAGGATCTACTCCAAGAACTATATCTATGTGAAATTAAATCTCGAGGTGGGGGTGTTAACCTGTAGTAGCCCCAGAAATACATCCTGTAAACTCTCTCAAAATGTGGTGATCATCTAGTGATGGTTCACTAGACCCATCCTATGATTTGTCACTACTTGTAACAACATACATCTAGTAACCCCATTGTGTACACCACTTAAGTTGCATAACAGATATGGTGTGAATAGAAATGGGTCTCCTGGCCCCTAAAATCATTAACTCAACTCCCAAATCATCTACACAAGATATAATCTTGTGGTAATAATCCACTCTAGCCTTGTGTGTAGACAACCAATCCATACCCAAGATGACTCCATAAGAGCCCAAAGGAAGGATACAGAGATCCATGGTAGTGGTGAAAGGTCCCAAATCTACCACACATTCCTTAACTAAGGAGTATACAAAGATCTTGGCTTGAAGCCATCTCAACATCCTAACTATGACCCCGCCTAACCGCCACAAGCCTACATCACACTACTAAATATGGTGCACTAAAAGAATCGGAAGAACCAGAATCAAACAAAATAGAGGCAAGAATACCATCAATGCTACCTACGGTCTCTATAACTATACTCGATTTTGTACTGTAATTCTTGACTACTACGTATATCCTATGACTATGCCCCATGTCACCAACCATAGGCTCTGAGATTTGTGTCTTACCCTTGTTGTTAGGGTTATGTGGGAAGTCTCTCCAAAAATTTCCAGTAACACCATAACCAAAACATCCTCCTGATCCTCTCCCTTGTGTAGCAGTCCAGTTAGTACTCGAAGGTATATGGTGTGGATCCGATGATCGGTTGTGGTCTACCGAGGTCTCTACCTTGGTGAGCTCCTCGCCGAGTGAGTTCTCTAGGCACCCTGTGTCTTAATGGGACCCCTAGGAGGAGGCCCTATACTCCATCCTCTATGTGCATAAAATCTCTCGTGGAGGTATATAAGGTGGGCGGGACTACCGCGCTGCTTCGGGGTCTAAAAGATGATTGTGCTGAACCCTTTCCACCACGAGGAAGAGGTATTTATCCCCTTAATCTACTATGTTGCATCTCATGTATGCAGCTCTAGAATAAGTCTCTAGCTTGTTGGGTCTTTCCCGAGTCTCCTTTTCTATATAGGCCTTATCGATGACCTCAGCTAATGTCTACATGGACAATGGATCCACACTACACCTCTAATATCTAGATTCAGGCCTCGGATGAACCTTTGGATCTACACCTACTCATCCTGCATGTAATCAACATACTGGAGTAGATCCATAAATCTACTCTCATACTCAACCACCGTGAGATATGCCTATCGAAGGTCATGGAACTTATCTATCCATTGTTATATGAACCTCCATGACAAATAACTACTCTATAAATGCTCCTTAAAGAGCTCCCAAGTAATGTGAGATCGTAATCAAGCTGGAGATTATACTCCTCTCTGTCCTCCACTAGACATTAGCTCCATCCCTCAGTAGATGGATCACAACACAATATTTCGTGTTGCTAGAACAATGACAGAGCTTGAAGCATCCACTCAAGTACACCAACCAGGCCTCTACCTAAAATCCACCTATGTCACAAGAATAATGTGATGGTTGAAGCTTCAATATTTTCCTGATGTGATCTGCAGCTATGGTCTAACACCTCTAGGTCTCTCTCCATGCTCATCCCTAAGCCTATGGCTCGATACCTCTCTTTATGTCCTAAAACTAGGTCACCCTATCCCCTCTATGGTGACTCTACCCTGTATGAATCTGCATGGGAGTTCTCTCCTCCATGCTCCTCACTGGGTTGAGGAGATACCTGACCCTCAATGGAAATGACTCTATCATGTCTGGCTGCATGTCCTCCTACTGATCCTCCATGTAGAGTAGCATTAACATCCTGAAGAGTCTACAAAATCTAGGGTAGGATGGATACTACGGCATGATCCGGTGGTGGTGAGAGTTAGTTCATTTTTCAAGGTAAGTTTTATGCAATTCCCATGTTTACTTGAAATATGCAAGTTCTAAACTAAGTTGTTTTCTAGATTTAAAAGTGTGCTAAAATTAAGTTTCATATCTCAAGTGTTCTAGTGTGCCCAATTTTTCAAGATTTTACACCAAAGCTTTGATACCAAGTGTAACACCCATTAAAATGACCCACTTGAGACCCAAGAACAACCTAGGATTAGTCAAGAAAATTATGGAATAATTTTTTTATTAAAAGAATCTACAACCATGTTACAAGGAAGGAGTTGCCACAAATAGGTGTCGAACAATTCAGATCTACTAGAGTGTACTTTCCTTTTGTTAATAATTATTAGAGGTCATAAGGTCCAAAATTTAGGTTTAGAAGTTACAATTAGGTTTAGAGGGAAAATTCCTCACCGTACCCATTCTCTAACAGACTTAAGGTTTCAACTTAATTTTTCTCACACTTAACACATTCAAAACTTCCCAAAATCAATCCCATTGGATAGGAAATTTCCTCACCTTTCCATTAATATAAATAATTCCTCCTAACTCCTCATAATTCTCAATTTATGGGTCGACAGGCCTTGAGTGAAAATTTTTCCTCGAGAGCGAGACTACGGGCCCAAGGGTGAAAATTTTCCCAAAGGGAAAGTTGGCGGGCCATCGGGAGATCTTTGGAAAAAATTTACCATGTGGGGAAAAAATCATGTTTGTGCCTATGCTCCCATCGGTTTATAAGTCCACAAGGGACACATGGCACTCCCTAAGGCAGTGCAAGGAAAGGTGGGGCAGCGGGAGACATTTGTAAAGTTTTCCACATGGGGTGAAAAGTCATCTTTGCGCCCACACTCCTACGAGTCTATAAGGGACACGTGGTGTCTCCTAGGATGACATGGGGAAGGTAGGGTGGTGAGGATAAAAATGAATTAATGCCCTGAAGGGATAAGAGGGTATAGAGACCCACACCTCCGCCGGCACCTCACGATGCCACATGGCAGCCCCTGATTGGCTGCGGGCCAACAGAGTAGCGGAGAAAACTTGGACAATTTTCTAAGATGTAAAGGAAAAAAAGGAACCCATTCCTCTGCTGATGCCTCATGACACCATGTGGCATCACTTGATTGGTTGTGGGCCAGTGGGGAAAACTTGGAAAATTTTCCAAATTTTTTTCCTAAGTGCGTAAGGGAAAATTCGGGCCACGGGCCCGCTAAGGAAAATTTTCCCAAAATTTTAACGCCAAGTGAAGAAAACTTCAGAAGGCCATAAATTTTTATAGAGAGCTTGGTTTTGGAAAACAAGGACTTTCTAGAAATCTCTCAATGTCCTCTTTGCACTGAGATCATTAATTTTAGATTTTGATAAATTTTAAGGGGTCAATTTTAAGAAAACGTCCTACAGGCTTATACAAAGTGTGAACTGGTAAATTTTAACTTGTTAGATCTGTTCAATTTGGTCTCCCTCCTCTCTCAACATGTCAAATAGACATGGAGGATTTTTCCTAAATGGATTTAAGGAAGGATTCAAGGTTCAATTTGTCTAAATGATTTACAATTTGAACATTTCTGTTTCTTGATAGAAAAACGATGCAAAACAGTTTGAGCCCAATTTTGCTAAGTTTTGAGATATTTCCTTAAGTGTTTTTTTGTCTATTTGAACTCATTTAGGGCCTACTACTTCAATTCAATCATCTAATTTGTCATTTTATTGTTATAGGTTTGAACTGTGCATTTTTGGTTTAATTAATTGTTAGTTTTAAAATTACAATAACAGGGATCAAATCTTGATGGGTCTATTTGTCATTTCTTCTTCTAAGTATTTAGAATACATTCTAATTCCAATATAACACATTTTAGTTGATTCAAAACAAACCATTCAAGACTAAAATTCAATACTCGATTTCAATTTTTCACTTTTCAAAGAGGTAAAATACCGTATTTTCTCACACGCATTCCTTCCTTTCAAATAGAGATTTCAATACATTGGTATGATCAGATTCAATACAACAATGCAATTTTAGAAAGGCATTATGACAATTTATTTATTTAAAAAGGCAATTTTACAACTTCTTTCTTTTATTCCTTCCAAAATCATTTATTGACACAGGGAAAAATAATACATTTTCTTTTCACATGTTTCCACTTTACCACTTTTCAACAGAGATTTCATAGAGTATGGAAAACATAGATTTCAATGGAACAACATCATATGGACAAGACAAACCATTTCCATAAATTTGAATGAACTCTTACAAATTCCTTTCCATTTGATTACAAAATGCAGTATACCAAACACATATCATTCTTTCACATTCTTTCTAAAACAGAAAACATGGTTTAACTTTTTTTCAATTACCAATTTCCACTTGTAATTAGTATAACAAATTTCCATTACAAACATTTTCAATTTCATCCACTTCAAGTGGGAAAGGTTACAATGAGATTTCATTTCACAAGGGACTGTCAAACTATATTTTCTCATCTCCAGAACAACAATATGCATTCTTCTCATTCATCCAATTTTTATCACAACAAAGGTAGGGGAAAGGAAATGCTCTCCACCCAACCAAGACATTCAATGAAAAGGAGAATCCATCCTTCTTCATTGGTCCATGAGCCCTAACCACAATGTAATAAAATAAGTGATCAAACTTATGGCAACAACAGGCTTCCACAAAACATACATACAACATTTTCACAATAAAACATAGTCCAAAATAGAAGATAGTTTTTACAACTACAATAACACATGACAAATAATACTTAGGCATCACCAAACAAGCCAAAGGAGCAAGAACTATGTGGGATACTTCTAATGCCTCCCAAATGGGGAAATGGGTATCACCACCTGAGTTACAAACAACCAAAATATAATACATCAAAACCTTGAAATTCGTTATTCCCCCAAGTAACCCTTATTCATCACATTTCCTTATGCCTCCCCAACCTCTTATGGCACCCCATAATGAGTAAATAAATTTAAGTTATTTCTTTTTAAGGTGGAGCCCAAATCCCAACTCCCTCCACCCTTATACCTCCCTGAAACACACTTGTGCCTCCCACATAATAAACCCCATAGTCTTCTCCTACGCCATTCCTAGGCCATCTACCCACAGCCCACAAAAATAACAAACATACTAGCATTTACATTATCATAAAAGGGAAAAGAAGAGTATTTCCAAGAGCCAAGCTCTTACCTCTCCATGATGGAGTTTGTTCCAAGTTCAAAACAACAAGCTCCTTCCAATGCAAGAAATCAAAAATCAACCCAATACAAGCATGCAACAATCTTCCAAAAACTTCTCCAAGCAAGATCTCCCAAAACAACAAGAAAATTCACCCAAAAGAAGTCTCCCAAAAGTGAAGCAACCCAAAACAAGACAAGGAATTTGAATTTTATAGAGGAGGGAAGAGAAGAGGATGAGGTGGATCCATGTAGGATGCCACATCACACATCCTCAACCCCAAACACAAAGTCAACTTCATTCTCCAATGCATAATAAATAGGTGGGTGAATAATATGACAGATTTACTTACACACTCAAACAAGTCCATACCCCATAAGGACTGAAATTAAAACATGTAAGAAAAGTGCAATTAAAACCTACAATTTGTCTTCCCAAAATGCATTACAAAAGTCTAATTTTAACTCTCCAACCATAGGCAAGGTTGGTATGTAAATTTAAGAGGCATGAGACAAGTTTAACTTGTCCCACAAGCCTCCAAAATCAGCCTCCAAGGACAAATTCGAATTTCCAAGAAGGTGGAGTGTTTCACACTCAAAAGTTAACTTACACATCACTTACATATTACTTACACATTACTTACACATTCTTACAACACTTTAAAACATGGCCAACAACTCTATTAATTACATTCTTATGACATCTTTTAATTAATTAACTAAACAATATGATTACTCACAATATTTACACACCATTAAATAAATAATGAAAGGGGTAAGTGCACCACAAAATAAACACATGAAAACATAACAAAGGGACCAAAAATAAAATAAATACATAAAATCCCTTGGTCACATTTAAAGGTGATCCCCATGGGAATCCCTAACACTAACAAACACACACACAAACAAAACTTTTTGCCATGGTGAGTTTGTTGAATTCATCTAGAATTCCAATGTGGTTGGTCTTCAATCCCCGATGTTTGTTGTAATAGTTTTAACCTACAAAACAAAAATACCTCCTTGGCCTCATGGCCATATCAAAACGTCCAAAATAATATAAATATAATTAAAATTCCAAAATATCTAGATATATGAATCACAACAACATCAAAGAAATCTAACAATATCATTATATTTTTATCAATAGCTATATCATCATCCAATAATTTTCCATTTCTAGGGCTACTCACAATATCCAAATATCACAAGTCCGAACAACATCTATCATATAACCATGTCCAATAGTATAACATCATCAACATATAAAGTTTCCCTAATAATCATCATGCATCATATAAGAATCAAATTCAACAATAATCCATGATCAAATATCTAACATCATACTAAATCAAAACTATAATAATGTCCATAATATAGTCGGCAGTGTCATCATCGTATCAAAAGGTGTCAAAGGGAAGTGGACACTACACAAATTATCTCTTAGAAGATGAATTATGGATATATATCATCATTGACACTTTACAAGATCCTTATAATATGCTTGGAGGTGGTTTTAGTAGATCAATCCAATAGTATACCTTGATAGACCTGTTAAAAATTTAAAAGGAAAGGTATAAATATGAAGAAAGAAATATTTAGAAGAATATTTTCATTCCCCTTGTATCTCTCTGCTTCTATAAATGTAATGAAGTTCATTAGTAGTGGAATATTTCTCTAAATGTAAATTTATTCTTCCCATTTGAATTCTTGATAATTTTGAGTTGCAGACATATGATTGTGACTTTGTGAATGTGTAAAAACCTTGAATTGTATTATAACAGACAATGTATATCCTTACCTATAATATATCCGGGGTTATGGCTCAAATTTATCATTCTTTTTGTGTTATTCATATATTATCTCACTATCATATTCATTTTTAATTTTGCGTGATATTGTAAGGTTTACTTTCGTATGTCATTTATGGAAGGAGTTAGGAGTTTGATTAAATTGCATGGTTAATTATGGTTGTATATTCCCTTATGACTTGGTGTTTTTCCTCTCACTCTTATCCTAGGATGATTTATCCCTACTTCTTTAGTGTGTCACCAATTATTTTCCATTTTCAGCTCCTTTATGTACCCTTTTTCTTTTGCATTTATGGATAGGAGTAGATTAGTGAGAACACCTAATTAATATCATAAAGGAATTTGGTATTTTATAGGGTTTATCTCAAGGAAAATTGTCCTATTGTCCAAAATAGTACCCCATGCTATTTTTACCAACTCATCCAAGTATCATACTTAGGTGGTTTATGTTTGAAGACCTATAAAATGAAGAAGTTGAACAATTAATCTTCCACGGTATGCGAGAAAGGTTCAATAATTGCAGCTTAAAAGATTAGTGTTGTGAAGACTTGGTAAATAGTGTATTTAGTGGATTTGGTTTATTTCATGTAATAAAGCATATATTTAACTAAGAATAATTTTTTATGAATGTAAATAGTTTCATGGGACACCGTGTGGTAAAAGAAGACAAGTTTTAATGTAGTTAAGGTTAGAATCCATGGATCAAAGAACTTAGTGTTCCACATAATTCAAATACATAGTATCTCACAAAGTTGAAAAAGCCACATGGATTGAAATTAGACTTACATGACATGAAAATATCATGGTTTTAATGCAGAATACATAAAATACTACAGAATAAAGGAATATAGTTGTAGGTGGGAAAAATCCATGATGTAAGGAAAAAGAATCATGGCATAGAAATAGAATTAAATAGATAGGTGTGGAATATTTAAAAGGCATAAAACATGAGATATTGTTAAAATAAATATGCATATGAGGAGTAAGAAAAACATCGGCAGTATGTGAACGTAATGAGCCACACTTGTTTTGAACTAGACACTCAACTACTCCACCTACCTAATTTTAGTTTTAGAAGCATCATTCTACTATAAGCGCAATTTGGTGGCATGCGCTGGCAAAATTTTAGGTGCCCATACCTATTCTATGAGTTTTCTTTAGTGGTGGTGGGTGGTCAAGATCATTGATCACTAGATGTGATTAATATCTTCTCATCTCTCTCTCTCAAAATTTATATTAATGTAAGTTCCTTGGCACATTATAGCACTTTTTTTTTAATGAATTTTGGGCTATTCCTTGTGAGCTTTGAAACTCTTCCTAGTGGCATCTATAACTCGCATGTGGAGATTCCTTTCCTCAAATATGTATCTAAAAATGGTTAAGTGTTTATATTAATGTAAGTGTGAATTTTTATTTTAATGATCTACTTTTGATGTGAACATATTTGTCCTCTTGTGTACCTTCAATCTTTTCCATTTTTTCCTTCAAGTTTATGTACATCTTTTCAATCTTACCTATGTGCTTACATATATGTTTTTTAGAGCCATAACTGATCTATTTTCCAGTTTGGTGAATCACCTCCCTTTTATTTTAGTTTTATCTCTCTCATGCATGCCTATTTCACTAATAAGTTGTGTATGTATGAGAAACATAGATAAGGAAAAGGTGAAGAGGAATACTTGTGAAATGAAGGTGGAAGGTATAATGTGTACGTTCTAATTTCCCGATCCAATGTTGATTGCGAGAACTTCCTTTTTACTAGGAGGAACTACCTGTGAATGCAAAACAAGACCACAATAAGAATATTAAATAATATATGTCAGTGGACAACCTAATGTATGCTAGATCTGGGAAGTTTGATACTTCCTAGATGGATGTTAATCCATTATTTATCAAATAAATGAATAAAAATGCAAGAAATAGAGGTCCTATTGCTAACAAGTTGATTTTGGTATCTCAAGTTATTAACAATATATTAGATTAAGATAAATATTAAAATATAAAATTTGATCTAGCTAAGGTTGGGTAGGTAACCAAGGTGATTAAAACAGTCGGATTAGGTTTTGAGTGATTCGGGTTATTCCGGTAAAGGTTATTAGGTCATTGTTATAGGAAGTACTACCGATTCAGAGATGACATTGATCTTGTATGACCGATGATGGTTTAGAGGGAAACCGATGACGTTCAAGGTGACCAGCATCAGTAGAAGTGGAATGATAGAAACTCAATAAAATTTGGTTTTGTGGGTTCTCTATGATTGCACGAGAGAATATAAGAAGGATGGCTAGGTTAGTAAAGATGCTAAGAATTCTTAGAGATGTCTCTGGGGTTGAATATCAAGAGCTAAAATGTTATGGGTGGTTAGATGGGTGGATTGATAGGAAGGTGAGGATGATAGGATGCAAAAGAGAATAGGATTTAACAAAGAAAGCTAAATAAATAATTATCTAAGTATAGAATGATGCAGATCAAAACACACTTACTTGTATTTGCAGGCATGGTGGTTGGATGACGGTGATGATTGATCTATGAAACTAGTGATCGAGTGTCACAATAGTGCTTCTTAGAATGCTACTGTGAATTCCAATGGCTTCGTAATGCAGTCTTGGTGTTGGCTAGGTTTTTCTAGATGCACGAGAGAGATCCGGTTTGTGCTTGTATGTAGATCTCACTCTCTCTCTCTCTCTCTCCAAACTTGAATAATTTTTTTCCAACCTCTAGAACAAGGTTACAAAAATGAATATATGGTAACCGATGAAAATTTAGGTAAACTTGTGTCATTTTAGGGTTAACTAGCATTGGTTATGGTAGGAAATCCTATGTTTTCAAAAATAACA
Source organism: Taxus wallichiana var. yunnanensis (assembly GCA_018340775.1). Lineage (NCBI taxonomy): Eukaryota > Viridiplantae > Streptophyta > Pinopsida > Cupressales > Taxaceae > Taxus > Taxus wallichiana. Next base: position 460,642,298 of record CM031238.1, on the reverse strand, counting down.
TATCTCGGCTATCTTTTGGTCAGATTCTACCCATTGGTTACAGTATAAAATATATTTTCCACTTAAGTATGTGGGCATGTTTTTAGAGAAAGAATAGGCATCTAATGTTAGGGTTAGACTAACTTTTAGTTAGTTATAGTAAGTAGAGATTGAGTCTTAGTTAAAAAAAACATGCTAAGAATAGGTCCATGATGAGGTGTCTAGGTGATATGGTTAGGTGAGGTGGTCAAGTGAGGATATTAATTAAATTAATGAAAATAATTGATTCAATTAATCATGTGCAAGTATGGGATATGAATATGTAAGGTATGGCTAATTTAATTAATGGGGCTATAAGGGTGGTATGACCTAATTTTTGTGTCTACATTTTTCCTCTTTTGTCACATAGCTTATATTGGTAAGTGGTGCTAACAAAAATAGGAAGTTATTTCCCCATGTGTGGGTGAGAGCAGGGTTTCCCCAAGTGTGGGTGGAGGTGATCCCCCTCAAACAAGGAACTGATGAGGTGTTATACAAAATTGGTGAGTGGTTTGATAAAAAATTATTAGTGTTAGTTAAAGTAAGTGGGGAGAGTATGGGTGCTTTGGGAAAGGGTAATGGTCAACTCTGTAATAGGTAATAGGTCATGGTAAAATTAGGTAATAGGTAATGGAAATCAAATGCACACACATGTATAGACTGCGACATGGTACTAGGTTGAAGAGCTTGAAAACTCTACATCATCCAAGGTTGATAGGTTTATCCAAACAAGGTTGAAGTGATTCAAGTATCCAAGGTATAGGATATGGTCCAAAAACACAACATAGGTCAAAGTGCGAAATGCTTAGGTATGTTCCGATACACCAAAGGTTAGGTCAAGATAAACAACATGATAATACGAAAGGTAAGGTCATTAGGAAAATAACATGGGCAACAACATCGTAGGGTATAGAGAGTACACAAGGTCAATGGTCACATACAGTAGGTCAATGCCAGGTAAATAGGTCATGGCATGGGAAAGGGAAAGGTATAGGTAAAATAACAAATCCCTAGATGCAATTAAGGAAATATGGGGGTAGTTTGGGCTTTTAGGTAGGTTGCAATAAGTGTGGGTAAGGTGAAAGGGTATCTAACAATAATGAGTTGAGGTGAAAATGGGGAAATGGAGTGAAAAATAGTAATGGTAGGTGATCCATGTTGGTTAAAAAGTAACCAACGTCGGTTTTGTATGAATGACATCGGTCATGTCAAGTTAGGGTTAATAAAAGGAAAAATTTGTATTTACAGATTCATTTTAACTTTTTGTCATTTGTGAAAATGACAGAGTGGTAGTGCCTTCATGGAAAGCAACAGAAAGCGTAGAGAGTTAATTTTTGAGCCTCGTAGCGGGTGATTGGTGTTCGATTGGCATTTCCATGAGATCATCTCGAGTGATTGGATTTGTGAGGAGATTAGAGGTAGATTTGTGTCATATAAGAGGTGGGAGAGGGTTTGGGTGGACCATTGGTGTAGAGGGAGACATACCACCACACAGATGACACCGAGATGAGGTAGGATTCAATCCACTTTTGTCCTTTGGTTGAAAATAATGTGTTGAAATCGGTTTGGGTTAAAAGGGTTTTGGGTGGGAGTTTTATTTTGAATTTGTGGGTAAAATGAATTAAATGAGGGAGGGGGAAGGTCCAATGTAGCTTAAATAGGGTTGGTAATGAAGTTAGGTTAGGTTTGGGTAGGGTAGAGTAGGTGTGTAGGTTGTGTTTAATGATTTTGGTAGATTGGAGGAGGGGTTTTTAAGTTTGGTCACCATGAGATATCAACGTCGGTCTAAGGGTGATTGATGTTAGTTTTATTTAGCTGGAATCGATCTAGTCTTAGGTGGTGACATCGGTTTAAGTGAACCGATGTTGGTTAAGGATAATCGAAGATGGTCATGGTGACTAGCGTCGGTTAGGGTGGATGATAAATATGGGTAATAAATTTTAGGTGGGCAAGAAAAAATAGGTGAAAGGGGAGAAGGGAGGGTACATGTAGAGTGATGGGGGTAGAAGGCTTGCATTGGTTAAAAGTATAGGTAAGTAGGTGAAATGATGTTTTTATAGGGGTAAGTCATGATTACAATGGGGTAGGGAGGCTGGTAGGTGAATTAGGTTAAATGACGTGAGTAGGATTGGTGTGGTTGGGTATGGTTTGGGGGTTAATAAATAAGTGAAGGTTTTCAAGTTTGTAATAATGTTGTGGTTTTGTTGGATGTAGGCTAGGGACCAGCTGCAGATGCAGGAAAAAGTACCACCTTTGTTGCTAGTGATACAACCGAGTGTGACTATGGAGGAGTGAAGGCAAATGACAAATTTTTCTTGAGTGGGATTTGATGCTACATACGTGTAGTTCGAGATCTAAGTTTTATGGTCACACTCATCAATAGATGGGACTCAACAACCAACACGTTCCACTTACCGATGGTGAGATCATTGTCACCCTAGAGGATGTATACAGGATCCTGCGGTTATTGATAGTTGGGGAGCATGTATTTTATATTACGTTAGAGGTATCATAGGATTTGAGAGTGGCTATTTTTTGAGAGATGATGGTGAAGATGAGGTACCATAGTACGAGTTTGAGATATGGAGATATGTATGTGTCCCATCCTCAGGAGTTGAGGTTGTTGGTTTCGTTGATGGAGGCGGTATGTTTTTTTTTCCTTTTCGGATGTGGATGGTGGGAGATTCCCACGAGCAATAATAGGGGTTCTCTAGGACATGATGGAGCAGCGGGTCCATTTTTCTTGGGCACTAACATTCTGGGTTTATTTGTATAGAGAGTTGTGTGCCTATGTGAGGTTATGAAGGTTTAGTTTATGTTGTACCTTCCTTCTACATTTTTGGCATACGAGCACATTGTATGTGTACATCTAGTTAGCTTTCCTTAACATGATTGGTTTGGGGGTGGCTTAGTCAAGGTTGGTTATAGGTAATGAGTACCACTTGGTGGCTAGCATAGGGTGATGAGGGCCACACATGATGTTTCCTAATATAGGTGAGTTCTAGAGGGCTTATCTGGGGTTTATATTGTTTAGAGGCCATATGTTTGATTTCTTTCATATAAATACATGATAGAGGAGTTGGAGGAGTTGAAGTTGATTAGGTGGATAGAGGGGCACTGTGTCGAAGAGCATGAGATGATACAAGTTGACAAGATTAGATGGAATTTTGAGCTACCACAGGATGTGCCCCCACCATTCCCACAGTATAGGAGATATGATGTGGAGAGGCCTATGCCTCTACCACAACTGAATATGCCAATAGGGAAGGAGGAGTAGGCGGTGGAAATGCATATTAATGATGTCATGGTCATAGATAGATGTAATAAGTGGTGGGTGGCCTAGCTACGAGTGGCACCACCAATGCTAAGGAAACCTAACTTAGCCACCATTATAGTACAAAGGGATACCTTATAGGGTTAGGTGGTCACCCTTCAGAAACAACTTGGAGTATTATAGGGACAACTCATAGGGTCGAGGCACATTTTACCACTTTACAAGTGCAAGTTGTATCCCTACGAGCTTAGGTTACATAGGGACAAGTGCCCACAAATAGTGATATATACAGGGAAAGTTAGCCACTTTACTGGGCCTAGATAGAATGTTTGCAGAGACATCGGCCACTACTCATGCTCAAATTATGGCCCTATAGGCCTAGGTTACATCACACACACCTCCATAGGTAGCATTGGGATAGAGTCCCATATCATAGACATCAGTGGGATAGGGTCCGATGGTAAAGGGAAGAGGACATGGTACATGGGTATAGGGTCCGAGGCCAACCCTAGTAGGATAGATCTTAGAGGTTACTATGAGACCTATGGCACGATATGAAAACGTGTGTTTTTTTAACTTTAAAAAGTTTCCAAAGATCATTATTTTCTTAACCAATTTTAAGTATTCTAAACTTCACAAATTGATTAAATTCTAATTATTATGCATCCATAGAAGTGCAGAAAACTTGGGTAACAAATAAATAATTAGAAAACTGAAAACACTCAGATAACAAACAAGATTGTTTACGGGGTTTGGAAATTCCTATGTCCCCGGGTTCGGATTGAACCGATCCATTAATAATATTGAAATTTAAGTACAATAACTCTTAAAAACAACCAATAATGAATCAAAACCTACAAATCAGTTGATCAATGTCATAAGAACTTTAAAAAATAATAGAAACTGTCCCAAGAACGATCTATGGCTCCTACAGTGTTTTCACAATGTGATCTCCCTGCAATTGCGTTAGAAAAACACCTAAAAATGGAGATTTAAAAACATTCTATGAAAAAAATCATAGATCTGAGATCATCTCTAAATTCCGAACACTTTTTCATGTTTACACTAACTCACTTTTCGGACTAGAAGTGCATTGAAATTCGTGTTTTTCAAGCTAGCTATTTTGTAGATCCCCTGTAAAAAAACTGCATTGAAATCTTCAAAAATAGGATAAAACTCAACAAAAAACATCAAATCTTACATTGTTGGAATTTTCCCATAATTCCCTACATTTCACCTTTTACTCCAAGTTCCCAATCTAAGTGCAAGCTCTTCGAAAATGGCATTTTCTAAAAATTGCTTCCTTATGGCTTTTACACTGACCTGACACCCCTTGTATAAGTTGCAACAACCCATTTTATAACCAAGCGAGCCCCTTGGGTGAGTTAGCTAGCAGATTTGTCTTGGGGTGGTGAGGTCACAGGTTCAAGTCATGGTGGCCTCCTTTTGCGCCGGTTTTGGTTTGTTGTGGGTGAGATTAAATCCCATATTTGGTGAGATGGAATTTGTTTAAGGCTTTAAATAGCCTTCCCCCATGCAAACATAGTGGTCAAATGACCACGTGAGCATAACCACCCCCTTCTCAACTGCTTCATCACCTTCCATATGGTAATATCATGTTGGCGGCTTATGTAGGTATACTAATGTATAAACATTAATATAAAAGCATAGATATCTATATACGTGGTATGTGTCATTTGGGAATAATGCGTGGCAAATAATTACAAAGTAATATGAAATTCGATGTTGGAATTTTTATCCTTTTCCCACTTGCCTGATGCTAACTAAGCCACTTGGCCAATTGTGTACGTGTCCATATCATCTTGGATATGTTGACCAATGTTGACCTTTTGGTTAACCAAACTTTGACTAGAAATATCTTGAGCTCAAGGTTTCTATTTTTCAAGTTATTACGAGTCATCGAAAAGCTCTCTGAAGGCTCTACAAAGCACAAGTATGGTTTAGGGAAGTTTAGTGAAAATTTTGACATAGAAAAATATCCCCTGATCACTCCTCCCTACTAAGAAGGATTTTTGTCCACAAAATTTTTTTATCAACCCACAAATAAGGTTATCTCTTCTTGCATTGCACAAACACATACAAGAACCCAAAATAACATTATTGGTTAAATAAATGAAAATAGTTGATTAGCTAGTCACATAAGCGATCAGATAATAACACCCAATTAAGCTAGTGTTCAATTGAAACACTACAACCATGTCAACTCTACGTACAACTATGAACTGTCATACCCCACTGTAATGCCATCACAAATAACTGACCAGATATTAACACCCATTCTATTACGGAAAGCTAGTGTTAAATTGTCGCTTTGTGATATGGCCGATTATTGAAAATTACAATTCCATAACACAAATCAATATTAAAGACATCTAAATCGCCACAATTAGGCTAGTTCCCACTTTGCCCATTTGAAATCGTAGAATAACCGCAAGTATTCACTATCAAAGTAAAATAGACTATCAACACCCAAAAATAGCTATAGTGAACAATAAGAATCCATGTGAAGCTGCCAAAGCATTGTATCACTATCACAAATAATAACTTAGATAATAACAACCATCTATAACGAAAGCTAGTGTTCAACGTACACTTTGTGATTATGTTGATTACAAATGCAAGTATTCAAATTTATACATGCTAACGATGTCTATCCTGCATACTATTTTCAACAATGGAACTACTAACCAATATGAGAAAACAAAACATGAGTATGATGAACCTATCACTCAAATCTTCTCTTTATTTGTTTCCATTCATTTTTAAAAAAGCTTAAATGTCAACTTAGGAACAAATCCTTATCAATCAACAGGAATCCCTAAAATATAGCTCTGAAAGTTTTTTCACTTGCCTACTATCAACAATTTACTGTAGTGCAAATATAAAGTTGAGGAGTGTTTTTCCCAACCAATCACTTGGGTTTTTCTATTTTGGTTGTTTTACCTTCTTAGTACCAAAATGAGTTTTAGTTAGGTTTAGCACTGTTGGTTTTACAATATTGTTATTTTTAACAACTTTCCAATTTTGTTGTTTAGGAACAAACCAACAAACATTAACATCATGACCATTCCTATTACAATGGGAACAAAATTTAACTTCCCTATTTTTAGGAGTCTTACCCATTTTACCATTCTTAGAACTCTGTCTACGAGAATGATTCCCCTATTTAGGAGAGGTAACATTCTTGCCATTTCTCATCTTTTCCTTGGTGAGATTGGTCTTTAGCACCTACCTTATCATTCATAGAAGGCATTAAATTCTTAATCAAAATTTTCCTCTTAAAACAATATGCAATAGAATGATTAGTACTTTCACAAAATGTGCAAGAGGAAAGCATATTTGTGCTACTACCAAAGCTATATTGTTCCAACTAAAAGAGTGTATTCGAAGATTTAGGATTTTATTTTCCCTTAGTGATATTTTTAGTGTAAGTGGAAGGTGGATGAATCGATTACCTCTTTTACCTATTTTCTTACACCTTTCATCATTCCTCTTGATGGTGGAATCCTGCAATTATAGTGGAGTAGATCCTTGGCTGTTGGAAGCTTTTCTTCCTTCAACTGCTTTGGAACTTTCTCCAATTTCCATTTTCCCACTAGAATAACGCAAACCCTGCAAACCGAGGCTGATCCTCTACCTATATTGGGTTAGCAGCACCTTGTCCATTTTTACCAAGGCCCTTTTCGTTAAATCCCATCTTAACCATTAGCTTAGACCCAATTCCCTTAGTGTGTTTTTCAAACTGAACGAAAGGAATATCTTAAAGCGAATGAGAGGAAGAATTAAAATGTGAACAACTTATAGTGCATTCTGTCATAGTATCTGCATATAATTTAGAAGGCATTTTCTTCTTGTTTTCACCTTATTGCATCTTTTCCCAGAGGGCAGCCTTGGTCCATATTTCTTCTTCCTGCAACTCTTTAACAAAGACCATCAACTTATTGCTCTCTTCAAACATCTTGTTAACATACTCCTCTCTCTTGGTTATAGAGGATTGTGGCTCAGATTTTAACCACACTATTTCCTCTTACAAGGAATAAAAATTATCTCTCAAGAAAGAGTTTTCTTCTTAGAGTTGGTAGTTTATGGCTTCAAGCTCATCCAGATTGCTCTGTTTGGATGACTTGCCCATGATTCCTTGTTCCTGCAAACATTACTTGTACTTCTAAAAGCGCACACTTTGTGAAAGAAGATTAACATGCCCCAAAATGTCTACACACTAAAAAGTGAAATCAATATTGAAACCGGAGACAAATTTTCAAACACAATTAGAAGCTGATCCGCAATCTAATCTAAGCGCTCGATACCAAACTTGATATGAAAATGTGTGTTTTTTTCACTTTTAAAAGTTTCCAAAGATCGTGATTTTCTTAAAAAAAATTAGGTATTATAAACTTCATAAATTGATTAAATTATGATTATTATGCATCCATAGAAGTGTGGAAAACTTAGGTAACAAATAAATAATCAAAACTGAAAACACTTAGATAACAAACAAGATTATTTATGGGGTTTGGAAATTCCTACGTCCCTAGGTTCGGATTGAACCGATCCATTAATAATATTGAAATGTAAGTACAATAACTCTTACAAACAACCAATAATGAGTCACAACCTACAAATGAGCTGATCAATGTCCCAATAACACTTTGAAAAACAGCAGAAACTATCCCAAGAATGATCTGTGGCTCCTACAGTGTTTTCACAATGTGATCTCCTTGCAAATGTGTTTGAAAAACACCTAAAAATAGAGATTTAAAAAAATTGTATGAAAAAAAATCATATATCTGAGATCATCTCTAAATTCTAAAAACTTTTCATGTTTACACCAAGTCATTTTTCGGACCAGAAGTGCATTGAAATTCTTGTTTTCCAACTAGCTGTCTTGTAGATCCCTGTTAAAAACTGCATTAAAAGTTTCCAAAAATAGGATAAAACTCAAAAAAAACACCAAATCTTACACCATTGGAATTGTCTCAGAATTTCCTACATTTCACCTTTTTACTCGAGTTCCCAATCTAAGTGCAAGGCCTTCAAAAATGGAATTTTCTGAAAACTACCTCCTTATGGCTTTTACATAGACATGACACCCCTTGTATAAGTTACATCGACCCATTTTATAACCAAGTGAGCCCCTTGGGCGAGTTGGCTAGTGGATTTTCTTGGAGTGGCGAGGTCGCGGGTTAAATTCATGGTGGCCTTCTTTTGTGCCGGTTTTGGTTTGTTGTGGGTGAGATTAAATCCCATATTTGGTGGGATGGAATTTGTTTAAGGATTTAAATAGCCTTCCCCCACGCAAACATAGTGGTTAAAGGACCTTGTGAGCATAACCACACCCTTCTCAACCACTTCATAACCTTTGACATGGTCATATCATGTTGGCGGCTTATGTAGGTATACTAATGTATAAGCATTAATATAAAAGCATAGATATCTATATGCGTGGTATGTTGCATTTGGGAATAATGCGTGGCAAATAATTACAAAGTAATATGAAATTCGACGCTGGAATTCTTTATCATTTTGCCACTTTCCTAATGCTGACTAATCTGCTTGGCCAATTGTGTATTTGTCCACATCATCTTGGATATGTTGACCAATGTTGACCTTCTAGTTGACCAAACTTTGACTAGACATATCGTGAGCTTAGAGTGTCCATTTTTCACGTTCTTCCAGTCATCAGAAATCTCTCTAAAGGATCTAGTGCATTGGTATGGTCTAGGGAAGTTTAGGAAACATCTTGACATAGAAAAATATCCCCTGATCACTCCTTCCTACTGAGAAGGATTTTTGTCCACAAAAAGTTTTTTTATCAACCAACAATTAATGTTATCTCTTCCTACATTGCACAAACACATACAAGAACCCAAAATAACATTATTGGTTAAATAAATGGAAATAGTTGATTAGCTAGTCACATAACCTATCAGATAATAATACCCAATTAAGCTAGTGTTCAACTGAAACACTGCAACCCTCGTTAACTCTACGCACAACTGTGGCTGTCATACCCCATCGTAATGCCATCACAAATAATCGACCGAGATAATAATACCCATTCTATTACGGAAAGCTAGTGTTCAACTCTCACTTTGTGATATGGCCGATTACCAAAAATTAAACTTCCATAACACAAATCAGTATACAAGACATCTAAACTACCCACAATTAGGCTAGTGCCCATTGCCCATCTGAAACTGTAACAACTGCAAGTATTCACTATCAAAATAAAATAGACTATCAACGCCCAAAAATAGCTATATTCAACAAATGAATCCATGTGAAGCTACCAAAAAATTGTATCACCTTCATAAATAATAACTTAGATAATAACACCCATCTAGAATGGAAGCTAGTATTCAACTGACACTTTGTGATTATGCTGATTACAAATGCAAGTATTCAAATTTAGACATGCTACTGATGCCTATCCCTGCATACTATTTTCAACAATGTAACTACTAACCAATATGAGAAAACAAAACATGAGTATGATGAACCTATCACTCAAATATTCTCTTCAGATATTTCTATTTATTTTAAAGCTTAAATATCAACTTAGGAACAAATCCTTATCAATCAACCTGGAATCCCTAAAATATAGCTCTGAATTTTTTTTTGCTTTCCCACTATCAACAATTTATTGTAGTACAAATATAAAGTTGAGGATTGTTTTTCCCAACCAATCACTTGGGTTTTTCCGTTTTGGTTGTTTTACCTTCTCAATACCAAAATGAGTTTTAGTTAGGTTTAGCACTGCTGGTTTTACAAATTGTTCTTTTAACAACTTTCCAATTTTGTTGTTTAGGAAGAAACCAACAAACCTTAGCATCATGACCATTCCTATTAAAATGGGAACAAAATTTAACTTCCCTATTTTTAGGAGTCATACCCATATTACCATTATAAGAAATTTGTCTACGAGAATGATTTCCCTATTTAGGAGAGGTAACATGATCTTGCCATTTCTCACCTTTCCTTGGTGAGATTGGTCTTTAGCACTGCCTTATCATTAACAAAAGGCATTGAATTCTTAATCAAATTTTTCCTCTTCCAACAATACGCAACAGAATGATTAGTACCTTCACAAAATGTGTAAGGAAAAGCATATTTGTGCCTACCAAAGCTATATTGTTCCAACTGAAAGGGTGTATTAGAAGTTTTAGGATTTGATTTTCTCTTAGTGTTATTTTTAGTGTAAGTGGAAGGAGGTGGAATTTGATTACCTCTTTTACTTGTTTTCTTACATTTTTCATTGTTCCTCCTAATGGCGGAATCCTGCAATTCTAGTGGCATAGATCCTTGTTGTTAGATGCTTGTCTTCCTTCACTGCTTTGGAACTTTCTCCAATTTCCATTTTCCCACTAGAATAACCGAAACCGTAAACCGAGGATGATCCTCTACTAGTATTGGGTTAGCATCACCTTGTCCATTTTAACCAAGGCCCTTTCCGTTAAATCACATCTTAACAATTAGCTTAGACCCAATTCCCTTAGTGTGTTTTTCAAACCGACCCAAAGGAATATCTTAAACTGAATGAGAGGAAGAATTAAAATGTAAACAACTTACAGTGCATTTGTCATAGTACTACGCATCTGATTTGAAGGCATTTCCTTCCTGTGTTCACCTTGTTGTAGCTTTTCCAAGAGGGAATCCTTGAGTCCGTATTTCTTCATGCAACTCTTTAACAAATCCCATCAACTTCTTGCTCTCTTCAAGCATCTTGTTAACATACTCCTCTCTCTTGGTTATAGAGGATTGTGGCTCGATTTTAACCGCACTATTTCCTCTTCCAAGGTATAAAAATGATCTCTCAAGAAAGATTTTTCTTCTTGGAGTTGGTGGTTTATGGCTTCAAGATCATCCAGTTCCACCTGTTTGGATGACTTGCCCATGATTCCTTGTTCCTGCAAACACAACCTGTACTTCCAAAAGTGCACACTGCGAAAGAAGATTAACTAGACCCAAAATGCCTGCACACTGAAAAGTGAAATCAATACTAAAACTGAAGCCAAATTTTTAAACACAATTAGAAGCTAATCCGGCAATCTAACTGCTCTGATACCAAACTTGATATGAAAATGTGTGTTTTTTTCACTTTTAAAAGTTTCCAAAGATCATGATTTTCTTAAGCAATTTTAAGTATTCTAAAATTCACAAATTGATTAAATTCTGATTATTATGAATCCATAAAAGTTCAGAAAACTTCGGTAACAAATAAATAATCAAAAAACTGAAAACACTCAGATAACAAACAATATTGTTTATGGGCTTTGGAAATTCCTACGTCCTTGGGTTCGGATTGAACTGATCCATTAATAATATTGAAATGTAAGTACAATAACTCTTACAAACAACCAATAATGAATCACAAAATGTAAATGAGCTGATCAATTCCCAAGAACTCTGAAAAATAGTAGAAACTGTCCCAAGAACGATTCGTGGCTCCTAAAGTGTTTTAACAATGTGATCTCCCTGCAACTGCATTAGAAAAACACCTAAAAATGGATATTTAAAAACATTCAATGAAAAAATCATATATCTAAGATCATCTCTGAATTCTAAACACTTTTCATGTTTACACCAAGTCACTCTTCGGATCGAAGTGCATTGAAATTTGTGTTTTCTAGCTAGCTATCTTGTAGATCCTGTTAAAAACTACATTCAAAGCTTCCAAAAATAAGATAAAACTCAACAAAAAAATCAAATCTTACATCGTTGGAATTTTCTCATAATTCCTTGCATTTCACCTTTTTACTTTGAGTTCCCAATCTGAGTGCAATGCCTTTAAAAATGGCATTTTCTCGAAAACTTCCTCCTTATGGCTTTTACATGACTGACCGACACCCTTGTATAAGTTGCAGCGACCCATTTTATAACCAAGCAAGCCTCTTGGGCGAGTTGGCTAGCGGATTTGTCTTGGGGCGGTGAGGTCATGGGTTCAAGTCATGGTGACCTCCTTTTGCGCCGGTTTTGGTTTGTTGGGGGTGAGATTAAATCCCATATTTGGTGGGATGGAATTTGTTTCGGCTTTAAATAGCCTTCCCCTACACAAAAATAGTGGTCAAAGGACCATGAGAGCATAATCACTCCCTTCTACACCACGTCATCACTTTCGACGTGGTCATATCATATTGGCATCTTATGTAGGTATACTAATGTATAAACATTAATATAAAAGCATAGATATCTATATGCGTGGTATGTGGCATTTGGGAATAATGCGTGGCAAATAATTACAAAGTAATATGAAATTCGATGCTGGAATTTTTATCCTTTTGCCACTTTCCGATGCTAACTAAGCCAAGCCACTTGGCCAATTGTGTATGTGTCCACGTCATCTTGGATATGTTGACCAATTTTGATCTTCAGTTGACCAAACTTTTACTGGACATATCTTGAGCTCAGAGTGTACTGTTTTTCACGTTCTTACAGTCATTGGAAAGCTCTCTGAAGGATCTACTGCATTGGTATGGTTTAGGGAATGTTAATGAACAACTTGACATAGAAATATATCCCCTAATCACTCCTCCCTATTGAGAAGGATTTTTGTCCACAAAAAGTTGTTTATCAACCCACAAATAATGTTATCTCTTCCTGCATTGCACAAACACATACAAGAACCCAAAATAACATTATTGGTTAAATAAATGCAAATAGTTGATTAGCTAGTCACATAATTGATCAGATAATAACACCCAATTAAGCTAGTGTTCAACTAAAACACTGCAACCCTGTCAACTCTATGCACAATTGTGAATTGTCATACCCCACTGTAATGCCATCACAAATAACTTGACCAGATAATAACACCCATTCTACTACGAAAGCTAGTGTTCAACTTTCACTTTACGATACATATGATTACCAAAAATACAATTCCATAACACAGATCAGTATACAAGACATCTAAACTACCCATAATTAGGCTAGTGCCCACTGCCCATCCGAAATAATGTAAATTTGCAAGTATTCACTATCAAAATAAAATAGACTATCAACGCCTGAAAATAGCTATAGTCAACAATGAATCCACATGAAGCTACCAAAACATTGTATCACCATCAAAAATAATAACTTAGATAATAACACCAATCTATAAAGGAAGCTAGTGTTCAACTGACACTATGTGATTATGTTGATTACAAATGCAAGTTTTCAAATTTGACATACATGCTACGATGCCTATCCCGCATACTATTTTCAACAATGGAACTATTAGCCAATATGAGAAAAAAAAACATGAGTATGATGAGCCTATCACTCAAATATTCTCTTGATTGTTTCCATTCATTTTCAAAGCTTAAATATCAACTTAGGAACAAATCCTTATCAATTAATAGAATCCCTAAAATATAGCTCTAATTTTTTTTTCGCTTGCCTACTATCAAAAATTTACTGTAGTGCAAATATAAATTTAGGGAGTGTTTTTCCCAATCAATCACTTGGGATTTTCTATTTTTGTTGTTTTACCTTCTCTGTACCAAAATGAGTTTTAGTTAGGTTTAGCACTGCTGGTTTTAAAAATTGTTTTTTTTAACAACTTTTCAATTTTATTATTTAGGAACAAACCAAAAAAACTTAACATCATGACCATTCCTTTTACAATGGGAACAAAATTTAACTTCCCTATTTTTAGGAGTCTTACCCATATTACCATTCTAAGAACTTTGTCTATGAGAATGATTCCCTGTTTAGGAGAGGTAACATTCTTGCCATTTCTCACCTTTCCTTGGTGAGAGTGGTCTCAGCAGCACCTACCTTATCATTCACAAAAGGCACTAAATTCTTAATCAAATTTTTTCCTCTTCCAACAATATGCAATGAGAATGATTAGTACCTTAACAAAATGTGCAAGGTAAAGCATATTTGTGCCTACCAAAGCTATATTGTTCTAACCGAAAGAGTGTATTAGAAGTTTTAGGATTTGATTTTCCTTAGTGTTGTTTTTAGTGTAAGTGGAAGGAGGTGGAATCGATTACCTCTTTTACCTATTTTCTTACACCTTTCATTGTTCCTCTTGATGGCGGAATCCTACAATTCTAGTGGTGTAGATCCTTGGCTATTGGAAGCTTGTCTTCCTTCAGTTGCTTTGGAACTTTCTCTAATTTCCATTTTCCACTAGAATAACCCAAACCTACAAACCGAGGCTGATCCTCTACCTGTATTGGGTTAGCATCACCTTTTCCATTTTTACCAAGGTCCTTTTCATTAAATCCCATATTAACCATTAGCTTAGATCCAATTCCGTTAGTGTGTTTTTCAAACTGACCCAAAGGAATATCTTAAACTTAATGAGAGGAAGAATTAAAATGTGAACAACTTATAGTGTATTCTATCATAGTACCTGCATTTGATTTGGAAGGCATTTCCTTCTTGTGTTCACCTTGTTGCAGTTTTTTTAAGAGGGCATCCTTGGTCCATATTTCTTCCTACAACTCTTTAACAAATCCTATCAACTTCTTGCTCTCTTCAAGCATCTTGTTAACATACTCCTCTTTATTGGTTATAGAGGATTGTGGCTCAGATTTTAACCACACTATTTCCTCTTCCAAGGAATAAAATGATCTCTCAAGAAAGATTTTTCTTCTTGGAGTTGGTGGTTTATAGCTTCTAGCTCATCTAGTATCTCCTATTTAGATGACTTGCCCATGATTCCTTGTTCCTGTAAACACAACTTGTACTTTCAAAACTACACACTTCGAAAGAAGATTAACAAGCCCCAAAATGTCTACAAACTGAAAAGTGAAATCAATACTAAAACTAAAGCCAAATTTTCCAACATAGTTATAAGCTAATCCGGTAATCTAACTACTCGATACCAAACTTGATCTAAAAACATGTGTTTTTTTCACTTTTAAAAGTTTCCAAAGATCGTGATTTTTTAACCAATTTTAAGTATTCTAAACTTCACAAATTGATTAAATTATGATTATTATGCATCCATAGAAGTGTGGAAAACTTGAAACAAATGAATAATAGGAAAACTAAAAAATCTCGGATAACAAACAAGATTGTTTATGGGTTTGGAAATTCCTATGTCCCCTAGTTCGGATTGAACTGATCCATCAATAATATTGAAATTTAAGTACAATAACTCTTACAAAAACCAATAATGAATCAAAACCTATAAATGAGCTAATCAATGTCCCAAGAACTTTGAAAATTAGCAGAAACTTTCCCAAGAACAATCATTGACTCCTACAGTGTTTTCACAATGTGGTCTCCTTGCAACTACGTTAGAAAAACACATACAAATGGAGATTTAAAAAAATTGTATGAAAAAAAATCATATATATGAGATCATCTCTGAATTTTGAACACTTTTCATGTTTACACCAAGTCACTTTTCGGACCAGAAGTGCATTGAAATTCATGTTTTCCAACTAGTTGTCTTGTAGATCCCTGTTAAAAACTTCATTCAGAGCTTCCAAAAACTAGATAAAACTCAAAGAAAAACATCAAATCTTACATCATTTGAATTGTCTCAAAATTCCCTACATTTCACCTTTTTACTCCAAGTTCCCAATCTGAGTGCAAGGCCTTCAAAAATGGCATTTTCTGAAAACTACCTCCTTATGGCTTTTACACAGACATGACACCCCTTATATAAGTTGCAGCAACCCATTTTATAACCAAGCAAGCCCCTTGGGTGAGTTGGCTAGCGGATTTGTCTTGGGGCGCCAAGGTCATGGGTTCAAGTCATGGTGGCCTCCTTTTGGACCGGTTTTGGTTTATTGTGGATGAGATTAAATCCAATATTTGGTGGGATGGAATTTGATAAAGGCTTCAAATAGCCTTCCTCGACGCAAACATAGTGGTCAAAGGACCACGTGAGCATAACCACCTCCTTCTCAATCGCTTTATCACCTTTGATGTGGTCATATCATGTTGGCGGCTTATTTAGGTATACTAAAGTATAAACATTAATATAAAAGCATAGATATCTATATGCGTGGTATGTGGCATTTGGGAATAATGTGTGGCAAATAATTACAAAGTAATATGAAATTCGACGCTGGAATTTTTTATCATTTTGCCACTTTTCGATGCTTAACTAATCCACTTGGCCAATTATGTACATGTCCACGTCATCTTGGATATGTTGACAAATGTTGACCTTGAGTTGACCAAACTTTGACTTGACATATCTTGAGCTCGAGTGTGTTTTTCACATTCTTACAGTCATGAAAGCTACCAGAAGGCTCTAATGCACCGATATGGTTTAGGGAAGTTTAGGAACATCTTGAAATAGAAAAATATCCCTTGATCACTCCTCCCTAATGCGAAGGATTTTTGTCCACAAAAAGTTGTTTATCAACCCACAAATAATGTTATCTCTTCTTGCATTACAAACACATACAAGAACCCAAAACAACATTATTAGTTAAATAAATGCAAATATTTGATTAGATATTCACATAGCGATCGATCGATAATAACACCCAATTAAGCTAGTGTTCAACTGAAACACTGCAACCCTGTTAACTCTACACACAACTGTGAGATGTCATACCCCATTGTAATGCAATAACAAATAACCGACCAGATAATAACACCCATTCTATTACAGAAAGCTAGTGTTCAATTGTCACTTTATAATATGGCTGATTACAAAAAAATACAATTCCATAACACAAATCAGTATACAAGACATCTATACTGCCCACAATTAGGCTAGTGCCCACTGCCCATCTGAAATTGTAACAACCGCAAGTATTCAATATCAAAATAAAATAGACTACCAACGCCAAAAATAGCTATAGTAAACAAATGAATCCATGTGAAGCTGCCAAAAAACTATATCGCCATCACAAACAATAACTCAAATAATAACACCCATCTATAATGAAGGTAGTGTTCAACCGACACTTTGTGATGATGATGATTACAAATGCAAGTATTCAAATTTAGACATGGTATTGATTCCCATCCCTACATACTATTTTCAACAATGGAACTACTAACCAATATGAGAAAACACAACATGAGTATGATGAACCTATCACTCAAATCTTCTCTTCACTATTTCTATTCATTTTCCAAGCTTAAATATCAACATAGGAACAAATGCTTATCAATCAACAGAATCTCTAAAATATAACTCGATTTTTTTTTCTTGCCTACTATCAACAATTTATCGTAGTGAAAATATAAAGTTGAGGAGTGTTTATCCCAACCAATCACTTGGGTTTTTCTGTTTTGGTTTTTTTACCTTCTCAAAGTACAAAATGATTTTTAGTTAGGTTTAGCGCTTGCTGGTTGTACAAATTGTTCTTTTTAACAACTTTCCAATTTTGTTGTTTAGGAACAAACCAACAAACCTTAACATCACGACCATTCCTATTACAATGGGAAGAAAATTTAACTTCCCTATTTTTAGGAGTCTTACCCATTTTACCATTCTCATAACTCTATCTACAAGAATGATTCCCTTGTTTAGGAGAGGTAACATTCTTGCCATTTCTCACCTTTCCTTGGTGAGAGTGGTCTTTAGCACCTGCCTTATCATACACAAAAGGCATTAAATTCTTAATCAAAATTTTCCTCTTCCAACAATAGGCAACAGAATGATTAGTACCTTCACAAAATTTGCAAGGGAAAGTATATTTGTGCCTACCAAAGCTATATTGTTCCAACTGAAAGAGTGCATTAGAAGTTTTAGGATTTGATTTTCCCTTAGTGCTATTTTTAGTGTAAGTGGAAGGAGGTGGAATTTGATTACCTCTTTTTATATTTTTTTCTTACACCTTTCATTGTTCCTCCTGATGGAGGAATCCTACAATTATAGTGGCATAGATCCTTGGCTGTTGGAAGCTTGTCTTCCTTTAGCTACTTTGGAACTTTCTTCAATTTCCATTTTCCCACTAGAATAACCAAAACCTACAAACCGAGGTTGATCCTCTACATGTACTAGGTTAGCATCACCTTGTCCATTTTTACCAAGGCCCTTTCCTTAAATCCCATCTTAACCATTAGCTTAGACCTAATTCCCTTAGAGTGTTTTTTTCAAACGCGCAAAGGAATATCTTAAAATGAATGAGAGGAAGAATTAAAATGTGAACAACTTACAGTGCATTCTATCTTAGTACCTGCATCTGATTTGGAATGCATTTCCTTCTTGTGTTCACCTTGTTGCAGCTTTTCCAAGAGGGCATCCTTGGTCGATATTTCTTCCTGCAACTCTTTAACAAAGCCCATAAACTTCTTGCTCTCTTCAAGCATCTTGTTAACATACTCCTCTTTCTTGGTTCTAGAGGATTGTGGCTTAGATTTTAACCGCACTATTTCATCTTGCAAGGAATAAAAATTATCTCTCAAGACATATTTTTCTTCTTTGATTTGGTGGTTTATGGCTTCAAGCTCACAAGTTGCTCATGTTTGGATTATTTTCCCATGATTCCTTGTTCCTGCAAACACAACCTTTACTTCCAAAACTACACACTGCGAAAGAAGATTAACAAGCCCCAAAATGTCTGCACACTAAAAAGTGAAATCAATACTAAAACTAAATCCAAATTTTCAAACATAGTTAGAAGCTAATCCGGTAATATAACCGCTCGATACCAAACTTGATATGAAAACATGTGTTTTTTTTCACTTTTAAAAGTTTCCAAAGATCGTGATTTTTTAACCAATTTTAAGTATTCTAAACTTCACAAATTGATTAAATTATGATTATTATGCATCCATAGAAGTGTGGAAAACTTCAAAAACAAATGAATAATAGGAAAAGCTGAAAACACTTAGATAACAAACAAGATTTTTTGAGGGTTTGGAAATTCTTGTCCACGGGTTGAGATTGAACCGATCCATTAATAATATTGAAATGTAAGTACAATAACTCTTACAAAAAACCAATAATGAATCAAAACCTGCAAATGAGCTAATCAATGTCCCAAGAACTTTGAAAAATAGCAGAAATTGTCCCAAGAACAATCATTGGCTCATACAATGTTTTCACAATGTGGTCTCCTTGCAACTACGTTATAAAAACACCTACAAATGGATATTTAAAATCATTCTATGAAAAAAAATCATATATCTGAGATCATCTCTGATTTTCGAACACTTTTCATGTTTACACCAAGTCACTTTTTGGTCCAGAAGTGCATTGAAATTCATGTTTTATAACTAGCTGTCTTGTAGATCCCTGTTAAAACCTGCATTCAAAGCTTCCACAAATAGGTTAAAACTCAAAAAAACATCAAATCTTACATCATTGGAATTGTCTCAGAATTCCCTACATTTCACCTTTTTACTCTGAGTTCCCAATCTAAGTGCAAGGCCTTCAAAAATGGCATTTTCTAAAAACTTCCTCCTTATGGGTTTTACATGCACTGACACCCCTTATATAAGTTGCAGCGACCCATTTTATAACCAAGTGAACCCCTTGGGTGAGTTGGCTAGCAAATTTGTCTTGGGGTGGTTAGGTCATGGGTTCAAGTAATGATGGCCTCCTTTTGCGCCTGTTTTGGTTTGTTGTGGGTGAGATTAAATCCCATATTTGGTGGGATGGAATTTGTTTAAGGCTTTAAATAGCCTTCCCCCACACAAACATAGTGGTCAAAGGACCACGTGAGCATAACCACCCCCTTCTCAACCACTTCATCACCTTCCATGTGGTCATATCATGTTGGCGGCTTATGTAGGTATACTAATGTATAAACATTAATATAAAAGCATAGATATCTATATGCGTGGTATGTGGCATTTGGGAATAATGCATGGCAAATAATTACATAGTAATATGAAATTCGACGCTAGAATTTTTATCCTTTTACCACTTGTCGATGCTCACTAAGCCACTTCGCCAATTGTGTATGTTTCCACGTCATCTTGGATATGTTGACCAATGTTGACCTTTTGGTTGACCAATCATTAAGCTGGACATATCTTGAGCTCAGAGTGTCTGTTTTTCACGTACTTATATTTGTGAGAAAGCTCTCTAAAGGGTCTACTACATTGGTATGGTTTAGGGAAGTTTAGGTAAAATTTTGACACAAAAAAATATCCCCTGATCAGGCACCATGTTAGATGGTGTCGATGGCAAGGTTGAGGGATATGTCGAATGGGGCGCGGTATTACCAGGATCACCTAAAAACTACAAAGATAGATGTCCCTTCCTATGCTTAGTATAGGGAACATCAGGTAGTGAGTGAGAGGAAGAGATCTTACACTCATATCTCAAAGAGAACAGGAGGGTGCGGAGAGCCAAGAGACAGGTTCAAGGTGAGGCCATGAGTTCACGGAGGACAAACCCGGTTGTAGGCAGTGGAGATTAGACCGAGACCTATGTGAGGTGGAGCTATGGTTATAGGGTGCTAGATAGGCCGAGAGGAGGAGATAAATGAGACATGGATGGATATTAGGTGGGGTGACGATTAGTCACCATATATGCTCAATGTATTCATTTTTGGCATATACCAGCCTACGTGCCAATGATAGTGAGGATGTACATGAGAGTTTTGATATTTTGATCTTATACCAGCCTACATACTTAATATGGTGAGGATATACATGATAGTTTTTGAGGTATTGGTATCTATTTGTATCTGTGTATATATGTATTACTACACAAAATATCTCATTTATATAGTTGATGATATTTATTGGATGGATGTTGTACTTATGTTTTTAATTTCCATTGTTATTGTATATTAATGGAAACTATTTGATTTAGGCATGATGGAGAAAAGGTCATGTAGGAATGATTGAATCTAGGTTAGTTAAGCATGGATGATTCAAGTATAGGCATGGTGGATTCTAGATGAGTTAAGCATGGTTGAGTCAAGGTCATGTAGGCATGATTAAGTTTAGGTCGATTAGGCATGGTTAATTCAAGGTCATGTAAGCATGGTGGATTCTAGATGAGTTAGGCATGGTTGAGTCTATGTGTTACATTTGATTTAATTTCTAAGTTGTTTTTTTATGGAAAATAAATGATAATTTATGATATGGTGATGTTATAAAATGATTGATATGTATGTTTTTATGATTGTTGAATTCCAAGTGTTGTGTAAAATGAAAAATAAGTAAGGTATAATGTTAATAGAAAAATTGGGGAAAATTGGCTAGGGTAAAGAGTGGCTGAGCTAACCTCCAAGGGCACCATGCCCTCGAGTGCTCCTTACATAGCCCTAGAAAAAAGGGGCCTCATGCTGATGTAGTTCACCCGTAAGCTAGGGAAGAATATAGTGTGGTAGAGGAATGAGTGGGTAGATTTTAGGGATGATTTTGTCTAGGTCAGTTAGTCATGGTTTATTCTAGGTCATTTTAGATATGGTTGGGTTTAGGTCAGTTAGGCATGGTGACGTTGGTGAAAGAGGAATTATTAAAGTATAAGTGTTGATGGTCTAGTCTGTATAGGAAAATTAGCAAGTGATGAAGGAGGTAAGTGGTAAGAGGTGACCAAAAGAAATTCCTAATTGGAAGAACCATAAAAATTATATCATACCAAATGTGGGATTATGAACATAAGATCCTAAAGGTGTTGCATGATTGACTACGCTAAGGGTGAACAAAGGCACATGATCACGAAATGTCATTTTTATGGCAAGTCCCTTGTGAAGGTAAGAGATTAGGGTGAAAAGGAAATGAGCTTAAAATGGTTGGTTTTAGTGTAACTTGGTGTAACACAACATGCCTAATTTTCAAAATACCCAAGATAAAAAATTACCAAGTCCATGACAAAATTTATCATTTTCTCTTTTTGCTCATGTTTTTAATAGATTGGTCGATGCAGAATTCTATGTGGGATGAGTATATTATCTCCTTGAGGCCTTCGTGAAGCTGATCGATGCGAGAAGCTTCTAAATATGTGTTTTTTTTTTTTTTAAGGATAGTTCCCTTTTATGATAGACTATGTGTGTTATAGCTAGCTTTCTATAACTATCCTTCGAGGGAGAAGTCTATTTATAGTGGAAATATAGATACAAGAGTTGTCCTTTTTGAGGGAGTCATATTTTTGCTGGAATTTTGACTCAAGGAGTTGAATATCATTTTCTTTTGGATGTTCAAGTCATGAAAAATCCTATAGAGGAAGATTAGGCTCTTGTTTAGAAGACAATACCATAGCACACATAGATTAACTATGAAAGAGATGGTCTCGAGTGATGAACGACCATGGGATTCCATCTTGAAAAAGATGAAAATTTTCCATGAAAAGCATGCCATGAGTAGAGTTTTGATACTCATATTTAAGATAAGGTATAAAGGTAATGGGTAATCACATGATTCTTGTTTATTCATTGACCCTAAGAATAGGTAATATGAAAGGTGAAGGGTGCTCAAGGGATGAGCTTGAAATACACAGAAGGTGATATAAGAATTGGTTTAACAATAGAATGGTTGAAGATGTAAGGATTTTAGGGGTTGAGGTTTGGATTTACCTTTGAGTGAAGACAAATGATAAGCACCTGATCCATAGGTATGAGTAATGATATAGGTTCTAAGCCAATTAGGAGAAAATTTTTCCCATTTACTTTTCTCTTCTTTAGTTACATGTTGATTTTTCTTCAGGATGAGGTCGCCGACCTAGAAGGTTTTCTCATGGAAACATATTTCATAGGCATGTTTGATATGTTTTTGGTAGATTTGGAGATGATCAAGAGCATTAAGATGACATTAATCTAATAAATCAAGTTGTTTCAAATGGTCCTGGCGAAATTCATCATCGTTGAGCATGACTTGGAGTGAGATTCAGAGAGATGGAATTTGGACTTTGAGAGACAAGACATCCTTTGTACCGTAGACTAGGGAGAAAGGTGTTGCAGTAGTCAAAGTGTGAATACTAATGTGGTAAACCCACAAGGTGAAAGGAATGTGTGTATGCCAATCCTTCCCAGTATCGTAAACTAATTTGAAGAATTTTATTCGGGGTTTTATTTTTTATTCTTCTTGGCAATTTGTTTGTGGGTAGTAAGGTGAAGAGAAACTGAGTTGAATGCTAAATGCATCACAAATATTTCATACACTTTTGTTTTTAACTACTTGTAGTTATCAGTGATGTGATGGTGAGGAACACCAAAGTGATAAATAATGTGATGGTTGATGAATTCACAAATTTTCTTAACTTTTGAATTAATGAGGGAATGGATTCTACCAATTTACTGTAGTATTCAGTAGCGGTTATAATAAATTAATGGTGTTATGAAGAATGAGGATTGATCTCTTCGATGAGATCCAAACCCCATTGATAAAAATTCTGAAGTTCTTGTGTGACCTGTAAGGCATGAATAGGTGTGTGATGAATAGTAGCATGTTTATTTCATTTCAACAACATTTGACAAAGTAAAAAAACTTACGGTTTAGGGTTGGCCAATAATAGCCTGGGAAAATAATGTGTTTGGAAAAAACTAGGCCCCGAAGTGACCTCCACAATTTTTTTGTGAACTTCCTTAATGGTGTAGGGAATTTTAGAACTTGTAAGGCACCGTAAGAGAATCTTTTGTCAAAGCCGTAGTTATAAAGAAGACCACCCATGATGATGTAGCAATAAACACTTTTAAGAAAGGCATGTTTTACATTATGAGTAAGATTGGGAGATAGAATGGAAAGGAAAGATAGTCTATAAAATTATTATACCAAAGGTCACATGGGTCAGCTGCAATGGTTCTCATGGAGTTGACATATCAAGATAAATAATAAGGTGATTGCAACCTTTGTATTCTAAAAAATATTTTGGAGTCGGCAGGTGAAGCGGGTATCTGAGAAGCCAGCTAGGCCATGGTATCTGAAAATTTATTAATAAATGTGGGGTGGTTTGAAGTTCACAATGGTCAAAGGTAGTCAAAATTATGTCAACATGGTGTTTATACTTTTGAAGTATTTTGTTAGGAAAGCGTTATATGCCATTGACTTGTTTACTACTAGTTGAGTGTCACCAAAGATATTAATTTATTTGATGTCTAAGGTGATGGCATTTGAAGGCCTAATACGAGTTCTTTGTATTCGAGAGATGTTTTTAGTGAAATCAAAATCTAGTTTGAATGATAATGGCATAGGTTCACCATCAAGAAGAATGAGGATGACTCTAGCGCCACCCCCACACTGACATTTGAAACCATAAAATAATAAGGTCATTTGGTAAACATATCATCTAAAGAGAGGGTAGCAATGGATCCGTCGAGAAATCAAAGTTATAGGATTGATTTATGGAGAGGGGTGTATCTACAAGTTGGTCAGCGATGGTTTTGCGCTTGATGGAGTTTGGATGGATGAATTCAAGGTCTATGTCGGTGAGAAGAATGAGCTAACTCGCAATGTGCTAATGTTGGTAGGGTTTGGTAGTTCAGGTGAATAGGTGGAAGTATAATTTTCCTCATATGTTAAGTTGGTGTGAAGGTGGGGAGGACCATAAGGGAAGACCTCTCTTATGCAATAGTCATTACGAGGATGTTGGCATAGGTTACCCTACTCTTGTGGAGTAAGGAATGTGTTGATCTTGTAGAGGTAGTATTCCCTAGAGTGAGGAATTGAAAAACACCCTCTAAGGGATCATTAGTAGTTATGTGGGTAGCAGGAATAGATGAATTACTAGGTGATTGGACGGGATGGGTATTATTTGGTTGGGAAGTAGATTGGCCAGTGCAGAGGTTTTGTAGTAGTAGGAATAGATGAGTTAGGTATGGGAGAGGTGGTATAAATATTGGTGGATGGGGTTGTGGGTGAAGGAAAAGTGGTTGTAGTGGTAGATATCTTAACTAGTTCAAGGACATCATTACGTCGATACAACATGTTATAGGTTTTTAATGGTAGTAATTCGGGTCAAGCAGGATGGTATAGTTATTTACTTCATGTTTGAATTTTACACAATGGTGTAGAGTTTAAGGAACACAACCCATGACGTGAATCTAAGGTTTTCCAAGAAACATGTTATACTTTAACTCCCCCACTAAGATGTAGAAAATTTTGTACAGTGCACATGCCCACACAAACATTAATAATAATGGTTCCAAGGGTGGAAGTGATGGCATCATTGAATAAGCTCATCATAAATAGGTTATTATTTATGTAATTTGAAGGGATGCACATTTTATTATATGAATGGGAGGATATGATGTTGATGCTATCACCACAATCGATCATAATGTGCCACACGGTGTATATTATTGATATAGACGAGAGGTGAAAAGGGCAGGATCAGGGTCATCTGATTGGAGTGGTATGATTTCCTATTCATGAAAAATTGAGGGTGGCTACTTGATGAGTGGGCATGGGGGTAGAATAAGGAGATGATTTGGTAAAATAGGCCACTTGGTGAGGGGTGATAATGGAGGCTACTGGTGTGGGATCGTTACATAAAAGCTTGAAGGATTACAAAACCTCCATGAGGTCTTGTCAATGAGATTCAGAGGTTTGGATTAGATTGTATAAAGAATTTTTTAGATGGGATTGGTGTAATTGTTTTATAATTGTATGATGGGTGACCCCATTAAAAATAGGGTATGTGGGTCCTCGAATGGTGATTTTTGGTGCGGGTACAGATAGTATATTGGGCATGAGATTGGTTGATGGGATAGTTACATTTTATTTTCATATGTCCTTTTGGGCACAAGTATAAAATAGGACCATGTTAATTTGAGGGAAAGAGGTAGATGGAGAATGTATTTCAAGAGTAGTATAATGGCATGATGGACAAAAATCTAATGTGGGGTAAAAACCTTGCAAAATGAGTTTGGACCTTTGGTATTCGAGTGGTGGTTTCGCCAACTCTTTGACATAGACCATGTTGATCTGGAATGTTGGAGGTGGATAAAAAGGTTTTGGAGGTGGAGATTTGGGTGGCTAAATAGGTAGTGGATGAGGAAATGTGGTGATAGATGAAGTTGGAATAGGGTCCTCGTCAAGAAGATCATCGTCAAGGAAATTTGGTTCAGGAGGAAATAATTGGATGAGAACAGTTTTGAGATCTTTACAAACCTCTACATCATTTCTGGTGAGGTTTTTTTTTGTGTTGGTAAATGAGGTGTAACAAAGGATTGTCATGAAGTAGTAGGTTAGTTAGATTTTGATTGTCCCTGGCTAGGGCATTTTTTGGCCAAGGTTGATGGGTGAGGTCCTAGGATGGACGAAAGGGACGAAGGTGAAAAAGGTGTGGTAGGTGAGAATGATGTATATGGCCAAAGCGAGTTAGGTCTTCCTTTTAGGTGGAGGAATAATTTTGGTATGGTTTTGGGAAGATGTGGCTAAAACCAATTTGATAGGTGGATGGGTAAGGATTGATGTTGGCATGATAACCAAGGTAGCGATGGGTCTAGTTATGGATGAAGATGTAGGTGTGGGTAATTTCTTAGGCATAGGAATGGTTTTAGTCATGGGTAAAGGTTTAGATGTACGTAAAGGTTACAAAGAACAAGCCATTTTAAAAAGCATGGTTAGGGTCGATCTGGCTACTAAAAATACTTTTGGATAGATTGTGGGGGTATCTATAGGCAAAATTTGCATTTGAGTCAAAAAGGGGAGACGAAGATGTCCCCAAAGCATGGAATTATAAACATAATACAAGTGATAAACTAGTCATGAAAATGGAATTTCTGTAAGAGGATATGCACTTGGTTTAGTGGAAATCCCTGTAAAATATGTCTTTGAGACAAGAAATTTGTTAGCCTCAGACACTGTGGGTAAAAGAGCCAAGATTAGATCAATGGGATCCTTGAATGCTAATGGGGAATTTTCCCCAATAGGTAATGGCATGTCTAAAGGATATCCCATGGGTAGGAGAGATGGTAGGTGGGGTGAGGTAGATTCCTCTTTCGGTGGAGGAGAAAGTAATGACAATTCTCCCATAGGTAGGAGATTTAATACTATTGATTGTTTGATAGGTTAAAGTAGATGGTGAAATGACATTAACAAAAATTATTGACTTCTCCATGGGTGAAGGGGGAGATGAATAATAATCCTTTGTGGGTGAAGGAGTAGATGAGGTATGATCCTCCATAGGTATAAGATCTCATGGTAGAATTTCCTCGATAGATGGGATAGGTGGAAATTGAGGAACAACCGATATGATATCAAAAAAAGTGTGGAATTCACGAAATTGTTTTTGTTAGTTGAAGGTTCACCATTTTGATTAGATGATGGTGTATGGTTAGGGAATGAATTGTTAAATATATGTAACTTTTGATTTGTTGTTGTGTTTGGGTTGTCTAGGATGAGCTCTCCATTATCTAACATTTCCTGGAAAATGTTTTTAAAAGTTATGCAATTACCATCACTATGGCCCTTGACACGATGACAATTACAATAGTCATGTTCCTTATACTAGGCGGGTATAGGACGAGCTGGATAAAAAATGGTATGAGGTTTTATGGGGGTAGTGTAATGGCTCCATCCTTGAGAATATTTTCTAAGACTAAAGAATAGCGATCTCCAATTGGAGTGTACTTTCGTTATTCCGCAGAACTAAAAAGTTAAAATAAAAGAAAGATTGGAGGAAGGTTTGGCTTGATTAGATGGATGAGATGTACTAGCTTTGAGAACTACCGCATTGGCATATCCTTTGGCTTTTGAATAATTGTTTTGATGCTTCAAATACAAAGAGGTTTCATTTTATTTGAATGTGGAATTTTTGTTTTGCAATTGGATTTTCTTTTCTTCAATGGCACGAATCTCCAGCTTTCATGCCATGGTAAATGCTTCATCGAAGGTATGGAAATTTTGTACCTACAGAGTTGGTGAGATGTGTCTAGCATAAGATCTATTGAACAAATCTATAAGCTCAACTTGAGGTAACTAGAATGTTAATTGGTGGATAAGACTTCACCAGCGAGTAACAAAATATGTGATAGATTTTTTGTCATCTTGTTGTGTTGAGTATAGGCCGATTATGTTGATTTTTTGACAATATTGAATGACAAGTGGTCCAACAATGCTTGAGCCACTTGGTTAAAGGAGTAGATGGAATGTCTTTGTAAACCAAGTATAACAATCTAAGGAGGCTCACGGTTAAGGACATTGGGAATGTCTGCAGGAGTAAAGCATCATCATGGAAATTGGATAGCACCCATGTTTGAATGAGAAAAAGTGTTGTTACATGTCTTCTTTATTATTGAAATGATTGAATTTAGGAATTTCCCAATGCATGAGGTATGGGCGAATAGGAATAGATGGATGAATAGGCTCATTACAGATTTCATCATAATTTAAGGAGTTGCGAGAGCTAGAAACTGATTCTTCTAATGTTTGCATATTTTCCATCATCATCTTAATGAGGTCATTAGTGGGTTGTGAAGAATGGGTGCCTCCAACAGTAAAGGGAGGTTGATGATGAGTGTATGATCTAGATGACATCTGGTATATGGAGGTGCCTAATATAAAAGCTGCAAAGGGGGATAGATGCGGGCGGAAGATATCTCGAATAAGAAATAGATGAGATTGGAGGTTTTGGTGATACATGTAAACAAGTGGGGTAGTTGTAACGATTCTTGTGGTAATTGGGGCTAGAGACTAAGGTATATAAAGGATGAGGTTTGGAAATGGGGTATGGGTTGCCAATACCAGTGGTGGTTGTGATGTAACCGGTATATATGAGGAAAATGGTATAGATGGGGCCATTCTTAAGGTAGTTGATGAAGGAATGGTTGACACCATAGGTGCTATATATGTCATTGGTACAGTAGTTATGGAGGACGTGGGGTCCAATTGAGACACCGTAGGTGGTAAAGTGGATGAGGGTAGCACCGAGCTAGTGGTAGTTGACGCGGAAGTGGGGGCGAGGGTAGGAGGTATAAATATGGGCATGTCATATACTAGTTGTTCTGAGGAGTCTTGAGTAGATGAGTGGGAAAGATTGTATTAAAATGTTGTGAGATTCTGTCAAGGAATCTTGTTAACTCCTCGTCATCGATAGTAATGGTGGCGGGCTAAGTTGGATCTATAGGCGATAATATAGAAGGCGATGATGGACTAGGTGGGAGTGGCTGAAGACTAGTGTGAAATACAAGGGTGTTGGTTTGGCTGCGAGTCAACACCATGTGAATTAGTATTGACCTGGTAAAACTGTACTCTGCAAATGACATAGAAAATAATAGAAATGGAGAAGGATGATTTTGGGAGGTAAATCTGATCGGTGTTTTAATTAAAAATCAAACACAGAAACCAATGATGGTTGAAGGGGAACCGATGATGGTTGAAGGGGAACCGATGATGGTTATGATAACCGATACCGTTACTGTGGGGAATTAGGAGTTTTGCAAATGAGGCAAAAATGATGAAAATAAAATAATGGAAATTGTACTCGGGATGTGATATGAAAGTTCTAGGGATATGATGATGTTTTGAGAACTTCAAATAGAATAATATATTTGATGAATGTTATCTTTGGGTAAAATGACCAAAAAGATATAAAACCAACAATGGTTAGGTAAACCAATGATGGTTAGATATAAACCGATGACGGTCGTTAGACTGATACCGATTACTGTGAAATTAGAAGAAATGAATAAAAAAACTTTTTGTGAATTAAGTCAGATGAAAAATCAACCTAGAAATCTTAGGATGATGGTATCAGACCCTGACACACTACGAAATAGTGAGAATACTCAAAATATGATGGAGGAGCATGATAGGAAGAGGAAAGTGGAGAACATAACCTCACAACTTAAAACCCAACTCAAGAAAAATCTAAAAAAAAAAAGAAAATCCTATAGTTGAATTTTATGTGTTCGACTTGTGCTAATTAAGACCTGAATTGTGAACTCATAACATAATTTTTTTGGTTGGGAAGGCATCCTATGAAGAGGAAAATTTTAAAGGGTGGTTTTAGGTTATGTTTTTGTGGGAGTAGTCCTTTCTATAAAATAATGACTAGAAAAGGAAACCATATGGGCTCCCACTATTAATCCTCATCATGTAATCATTGACAACTTCTTGTAGGGTAAGGTGTAATTTAAGATGTGTGAATTTTCTATTTGTGCAGATTTATATTAAAAGAGAGAGAGAAGAGAAATTTCAATTTTGACAAAAATTGATTCAATGGTGAGAATCAACCATCATCTTGGGATGGATTTTATTTTGTATTTTTTGAGCATGACTTCCAACATATAGGTTTCCCTCAATTTTAAATGTGAGTTAATAATATTTTAATAATATATATGGATGAAATGTAATAAATTTTATAACCATTCACGGGAAAAATCGATAATTATATTTGATGTAGCAAATGATGAGTAGGTCAAGAACATTATCTTTCACTATTATGCAAATGCATGGGAATAAAAAAATGATTCATTTTTTTAAAAAACACCAAATCACAAATGTCATTTATACAACTTCTTAGTAAAGAAGATAATGTTAACATCAACCGTAATTTGAGAAGATTAAATGTGTATTTTTTCAAAAATAAAGAAACACACAAGATTTCCCTATGCAAATGCGGGAATAAAAAATGATTCATTTTAAACACCAAATCACAAATGTCATTTTACACGATTAAGAAGATCTATAGAAGAAGATAAAATTTAAAGAACTCAAGAGAGGGTCCTATATGAAGAAAATTTAAAGAACTCAAGAGAGGGTCCCACTGGGTGTGAAAAAATGTTTCACCAATAAGTTGTGTACGTATGATAAAAACATACAAGGTAAAGGTGGGGAGGAATACCTGTGAAATGAAGGTGGAAGGTAAAATGCATGTATTTTGATTTCCGATCCAATGCTGATTGCGAGAACTTCTTTTTGCTAGGAGGAACTACCTATGAATGTAAAAAAGACCATAAGAAGAATATTAAACAATATATGTTAGTGGACTACCTAGCGTATGCTAGATCTGGGAAGTGTGATACTTCCTATATGGTTTTAAATCCATTGTTTATCAAATAAATGAACATAAATGTAATAAATATAGGTCCTATTAATAACAAGTTGATTTTGGTATCTCAAGTTATTAAAAATATATTATATTAAGTCAAATATTGCAATACAAAATTAGATCTAGTTGAGGTTGGGTTATGTTTTAGGCTAGGTAGGTAGCCAAGGTGATTAGAATAGGTCAGGATTAGGTTTTGGATGATTCGGGTAATTTTGGTGAAGATTATTAGGTCACTATCATAGGAAGGATTACCGATTACTGAGATATTGATGTTGGTCTAGTATGACCAATGATGGTCAAGGTGACTAGGGTTAGTATAAGTGGAATGGTAGAAACTCAATAAAACTTGGTTTTAGAGGTTCTTTGTGATTGCACAGAGAATAGAAGAAAGATGGCTAGGTTGGTAAAGATCTTTGAGAATGCTCGAAATGTCCTGGGGGTTGAATGTGAGGAGCTAAAAGGTTATGGATGGTTATATGGGTGGATTGATAGGAAGGTGAGGATGATAGGATGTAGTATTTAACAAAGAAAGCTAAAGAAATGATGATCTAAGTAACAATATAATGATGCGAGATCAAAATACACTTAATTGTATTTGCGGGCACTGGTGGTTTGATGATGGCAATGGTTGATCTATGAAACTAGTGATCGGTGTCACAACAAAGTGGTTCCCAGATAATGCTACTATGAATTTCAATACCTTCATATCAGTATTGGTGTTAGCTAGGGTATATCTAGATGCGCGAGAGGGCTCTGGTTTCATGCTTGCATGCAGATATCTCTCTCTCCAAACTTGAATAATTTTGTGCCAACCTCTAGAACAAGGTTAAAAAAAATATGATAACTGGTGATGGTTAAGGTTAACCGATGTCAGTTTAGGGTTAACTAGTATTGGTTAGGGTGGGAAATCCTAGGTTTTTCAAAATAACAGATCTTGGCTATCTTTTGGCCAGTTCTACCCATTGGTTCGCGTATAAAATGGAATTTTCAACTTAATTAAGTGGGCATGTTTTTAGATAAATAATTGTCATCTAATGTTAGTGTTAGACTAAGTCTCAGTTAGTTATGGTAATTAGAGTTTTAGTCTTAGTTAAAACAAATATGCTAAGAATAGGTCCATGATGAGGTGTCTAGGTGATGTGGTTAGGTGATGTGGTCAAGTTAGTATATTAATTATATTAATTAAAATAATTAATTCAATTAATCATGTGTAATATGGGATATGAATATTTAAGTTATGGCTAATTTAATTAACGGGGAAATAAGGGTGGTAACCTAATTCAATGTGTCAGAATGCCATTTCACGTTAGAGTTTCTTCACTTAGGATTAGATGGGTTAGAGTAGAATATGGTCAAATTATTCATGGAAATATAGGGTGAGAGGAACCAACCATCTCACTTCATGTTTGATCTTGTTTGTTCCCACACCTTCATGATCATTCATGTTTTCACTAGAATTTTGATTTCCTAATTCAACAATGGTGTGAATCCCGGACAACAACAGTTTTATCACTCCTAGTGGGAGAGTTTGATGAACTTTATACCATATCCACTAATATTGGTGTATTACTTACTAGGTTTTCAGCCTTCAGAGGCATAATTCTACACATATGGAGACTCCAAAATATAAATCTATGTTCTTGGATAGTCTAGTTCCATTCTTTCATGAGAAGGATATAAACAAGGCACAATATATTCAGAGGAAAATTTGTCGAGTACTTAAATCTCACCAAGAATAATAAACAAGGGAATAAAATAAATAGCATTGCAAACATATCTATTTCCTTCAACAAGAATTATTTCAACTCCTCTTGATAGAATCCCCTCTTTCTCCATTAAAAATTTAAGGCATATCCTCTTCATGACGCATCCAATAAATATAGCCTTTGTTATTTTTAATGTATGTAGTCCCTTGGGTCTAAATGCCCAAAATGATATACCAATGTCTACTCTTAAAAGTGTTCCTTTCTTCACAATTGAAAACCTTATAACCCATGTAGATCATGTATAGTATGTTTAAAACATGTGTTCAATTCATCTTATCACTTTGAATATGATATTGCATTTAGGCTTCTTGATTCTTCATTAAAAGGAAAATAACTTTAATGATATATGAATTTGAGGCATGTTTCCATTCACACATGGGATGTGATCGGGACAAAAATTTCTAGTATTTTGATGATAAGGAAG
The DNA here is from genome assembly GCA_018340775.1 of Taxus wallichiana var. yunnanensis. NCBI lineage: Eukaryota > Viridiplantae > Streptophyta > Pinopsida > Cupressales > Taxaceae > Taxus > Taxus wallichiana. The sequence goes on along the minus strand of CM031238.1, from coordinate 460,608,987 downwards.
AAAAAAATCCATGTTATAACAATTAACATCCATTAAGAGGGCTACCAATGAACTTATTAATGGTTTTCTCTTTAGATTGCAAAAAACATGGGAGAGAATTCTAATTATTTTGAGACTAACTCCCGAAGGTGCTTTCCTATATATATTAAGAGAATTGACTTCTGATATAGTTGTAATGATACAATCTATGGGTGTTATCTAATTTCCTGATGCATATCCAATAGACATTATGGCTGAAAATTGTTTGACACCAGCTATAAAATAGCCCCTGGATTTCTTATACCCCTATTTCTTGAATCACCTCAAAGTACCCAACCTTATTTTACTCCCATTCCTAAGCTAAATGCCCCATATTTTTTATCCACTTCCTATCCTTCACAAAAATAGAGTGATGATGATGATATTGGAACAATGGTTAAGAAATTTTCCAATGAAGTTGTCTCTCTGAAGAGATAACAATCTCATTCTCATAGAAATTACCAAAATTCTAACAAAGGGTAGTATCCAGGAAAAACTTTTGACCAAGGTCTTCAACTACATAAAACATAATATCCAAATCAAAGATATGATAAAAATAATAGAATTGATAAATTTCAAGGGTAAAACCCACATCTACCTCTTCAAATGGTTGTTCCTACACAACTACTTCCTATCACCAAAAAAAAAAACACTTGTACACATGCAAAATAATGTTATACAAGAATCTAAATGGAAGTTTCCATAAAACTAGCCACATAATTAGAATACATGTGTAAATGGCATGGAAATCTAGAACTTCATGGTGTAAAATTCCTTCAATTAGCAAGAATTTGTTATAGAAATGACAAGTACTAGAGCGTAAAACTAAGAGTCGTCGCTCCTAAACATAACTTCATTTATTTTGGGTCCGAATATTTTTGTTCGGTTAACCATGCTAAAAAAACTTGAGTAGGTTATAAATCCATGTGGTAGATCATACAAGGTTGAAGAGGATATAAGTGGAAATGGATATTGTATCCTCTTCATTGCAAAGTTCCCATTTCAAAGTTCCCATTTCAAAGACAAAAATACATAGACTTATCGGAAATGTGCCTTCATCTAGTAACTTCACACTTAAACAAGAGCTTCCATTGAATACCAAAACTCATAAATCACTACAGTACGTGACATGAATTAAATTCACGAACGAAAGAGCTTTCATGGAAGTATCAAGAAAGGAGAATGTTGTACCTTTGATGCAAAAATTCGTAGGTATCTCATACGATAGAAAATCAACACGTGACCTTCTTCAAAGCTGACCTCCCAAGGTTGTGACAAGATAGCTAGATAACCTTATGTCTTTGACACATAATACTTGAATCTGTGAATCTAAGGAAAAAAATTATCTCCTAACCTGAAGGGGTGTGATGGTACGGTTTATTATGATAGCTAGTCAGAGACTCCAATCGATGTCTAGTTCTACCGAGATTCTATTGAGTGGTTGTGGAATACATGGAAAGTAACCTGGTGCCTCATATGGGTTTCTAGACAAGGTCATGGAAGTGGAGATAAGAGGTGTAGTGGAGCTGCAGGAACTATGGGTGATTTTATGGTATTGTCTAGAAAGTCTTATCCTGATCAGCTGATATGTTCAACAATGAAAGTTATGTAATAATATTGGGTGGGAGTGGTGAAGATATGAATACCAATGTGCGTAAACTAGTGTCAATATCTAGCTGAATAGTAGTCGCATTGGGTTACGATACCTTTGGATCAAAATTGAAGACTTGTTAAGGCTGAGGCCCTCTTATGGTCATGCATGTAATCAAACCCTATTTCCATGAGCAATCCAAATTTCATAGGCTTGATTAGCAGAGATATTCAGTGTATCTAACTATCTTATTTTCTCAAAGTATGTTGCAGGTGTGCATAAGGATATTAAACACAAACTTGTGTCAGTGTCAGTTATTAGCTCTGGCTCATTGGGTTGTGGGACCAGGGGATCACAATTTTAAGTCTTTTCCTATTGTGGACCGTTGATGGTCATGTAAAGATGAATTGATTTGTTTTCAGTAAATAAACTATCTATCAAAGGAAATCTAACCTATGTTTTTGGTGTTTTCTCAATATATCGGAACAAAAAGAAGAAAAACAAGCTAATCTATGGAAAGTAAATGTTTTTGTTCTTTTCTAACTTTTAGACAATGCATCTAATCTAATAAACAAATTAAATACAAAAATTAGCTAGATGTAGCTAACTATTTGTGTAGATGTGTGAATCTAAATCTAAAAATCTATTCTAATTCAATCAAAATCCTTCCAACCCTACCTCAGAAGTGAAGAAAAAATCATAACCCTAACAGAGCTATTGTTCCCATAGCTTCCTAGTAATGTTGAAGAGAAAACTTCCTATTGATTTGATCTACTTGAGATTATCTAGCTAATTGAAATGAAATGTTTCTCTACTCTATTTGATATGTAATTAAAATTAACAATTCGTAATTGACAATTTGATAAACAAAGGAAACAAATACACAACTCAACCTCGAAGAGCAAGAACCTTGGCAAATCTAGTAGTATTAGTATTTATCCTCTCAGTTCTTTCCTTTTTTTCTTTGAGTGTTCATGTGAGTCCAAGGGATTGGGAATGTAAACAAAAACAACAAGAGGATGTTCCTTGAGTGATGGTATCTTAGAAGCAATATAGATGTAATGCAAGTAAAAGAGAGATAACACAAGAGATTTGAGCTTGGCTATGCAATTCCTAGCAAGATTATGGCAGAAAAATAATACAAGATACACAAAATTATTAGGACCTTTTCTTGAGTACAAGCATGGAATATATAGGAATGGAGGCTAGGAGGTTACTTCATGCACAAGGCAAGAAGAGGAAAGTTCCAACTAATTAAATCTTATTTAAAATAGGAGTAAGGAGAACCAAGAAAAAAAAGCTAATTTTTAGACAATTCGGCTCATGGATGCATGAAAAAGAAAATTTAAGTGAACCATCACATGTTTAAACACATGCATGAAGAATCTGGAAAAGTGGGCAGGACCGCCACCCTACACAGGGCGGTGGTTTCAGGACCACCATCTAGGAAGTGCGGTAGTTTATGAATAGCCGCATAGGTAGGGTGGTAGTTTACGAACCACCTTCTTTTCATGTTGGTGGTCCTAGCACTAAAGGCCAAAACAAGCATAGAAAGAGGTGGGAGATGGAAAAATGCATGGAAAAGTTAAGTAAGGCTATCTAGGCTACAAATATACACTGCGAATGGGTTTTGGAGCTCAAACACCTTCTTGAAAGGATTTTGAATCATCATTGGGGATTTTTGTAACCATTTTCCCGACAATGTAGCACGTGTAATTTTGGGTGTGTACATATTTCCCCCTCGAGAAGTGTCTTAGCCATGAAAAGGCATAAAACATAGAGTCCAAGTATGAAATTCCCAAAATGGGGAGTTAGAAGCTATACCTGACACACCCATGTGTCGAAATATCACCGTCAAACTCCCCACTTCCGTAAGAGAAAAAAGAAACTCAAGAAGAGATAGATAAAATATTGAAAAATAAACACTAAATCAAAATGACAAGAGGACTTACCATTTGTGTGGGGATGTAGAAATATACCTGCGCCAATGCTCCAACCCTGTAAACACATACACTCAAAAATGAGTTTAAAAATATATATATATATCGAAACAAACTCATTTTTCAATTCATTTTTGCATTGTTGATTTGGTGAATTTGGAGCTCTGGACCCACGTTGACCATTTCTAATGTGAATACAGCCAAAACAACTATTGTGAGATAGCGATCATGCCTCCACGAGCGGGAAATCAACTGTGCACATTCTCAAAGTTAGTTATTTTTCTTTTGTCTTTTTGTGCCCTAAATATTAAAATGTTGAAAAGTTCACCTAGGGGGACATTTTCAAATTTTCTTGTTTCAAATGAGTCCTTAGGGGGGCGCCCATAGGGCATTCTTTTATTTTGCTAGAAATGGTCAATTTTTTTCATTTTTGGCATTTTTGGGGTTAAGGGAACATTTTGGAAAATCAGGTTAGGACCGCCACAAAGACAGAGGTGGTGGTCCTGGGACCGCCATACCCACACTCATGCAACCTACACCGGGTGGTTCTGAAAGAATGTCTAAAATGCACCTTAACTTGAATTTTTTTGTGTTTTCAATATTTTTCTATGTTTTTTGATGAGCTTATCATGTGATGTACATTACTAACTTTCTCTTTTCTCATGTTTTGGTGAATGCAAAAGAAGGAGGAATACATACGATGAGAGAGAGAGAGAGAGAGTGTGTGATTGGCTCCTTGGGATTCTAGATCAGCTGACCCAGGATGAGATGGATCTTCTTCAATGAGCCAGTATTGGAGGATAGCATGGTGCCCCATGTCACTCTTGCTAGTCACATTCTATGTGACTTATTCTCTTACTGGGATGCAGACCAGAACACTTCCGATTTCTAGGCATTAGGGGTGAGTGGACTATCACCTCTAGAGGATGTATACCACATCCTTGGACTCCCGATACTTGGAGGAGGTTGACATTGGAGACAAGTGGTCCAGGGCCATGATGACATAGTGGGCCACATATATGGGAGACGACATTGTCTCATCTAGCTTGAAGAAGGGAATGAAGGTTTGGTCCATTTCTACTACTCCCATTCCTATCCTTTGAGAGCCATCATGGGTATCCTATCCTCGAGACTAGTGGGGACAAAGGGAGGAGATACACTCTTATACTATTGGGCCCCCATCATTACACAGATCGAGGCTCATGGCCGTAAGTATGCCTGGGGAAGATATTTTGGGGACTACATACCATGATTTATATAGAGTGGTCAGATTGTAGGGACAGTCTCTTGAGCCACCCCACTCTTGTTATGAGTTGGGTTTATGAGCACTTTCATCCCCTATGGAAGGGGGTACTAGTATCAAACCCAGGGGTTGTTTGGGAAGCTAGATGGATAGGTATGTCAGTGCTCCAGACACCACATCAGTCAGTGGCTTCCCTGACTACGATAGACATGACTGCCACACCCTACTAGGACATGGCAGGGGTATGGGGTGAGGAGGTTATGATGATGGTAGCTTTCTCTTCCATGAGCCAGTTAGTTGATAGAGCTGGGAGATTAGAGATTCACCCATTTGACCGGGTACCTCAAGCAGTTTGGCCTTCCATACCCTGTCATGCTTCCTCCAGTGGACCTAGTTTATAGGACTATTTGGGAGGCTCAGAGGGGTCCTAGAGGGGATCCCGGTTAGAAATGGTTACTCCTGGCATGCCTATTGTAGTTAGGATGGGTGGTCCAGGGCTCGGCATGGGAAGCTAGTGCCCCTCATAGCACCCTTACTTTTAGATTATGGTAGATCTCCTCTCAGCAAAGTGGGGAGGAGGATGAGTTGATTGATTTGGACTCTGACTCTGAGGAGGATATGGGAGATGATATGGAGGGGAGTCTATCGAGAAAGGAGGTCTGGGGAGGAGGATGAGGGGGTAGCCCCTTTGGAGGGAGAGGAGAGTGACCCTGAGTGGCATGACACTCAGGAGATCCTTAGAGCAGCACACGAGGAGGCGAGCAGAGAGAGAGAGACACTAGTCTCAGAGGAGACATTAGGAGAGGATGATGAGTCTGTGATGGACAACATCATGCCTCTGGATTCGGTGAGGCTCCGTAGCTGCACAGCACTACACCAACAACCAACCACGATCCCACATGGATGCCTAGAGACCCGAGTATGTTTGATACTCCTTTCTCAATTTTGTCTATTGATTTTTGTATGTTTAGATTTAGCATTCTCCTTTTGATTTGCATTCTATGATTTTCTAGCTCATTATATCTCTCTTTTTTTTTTTTGCAAGCGTCTACACATGAGTGGTGAGAACTCATTCATCGGGTATGCATGGACACCCTATTGATCCCTCGGGAAGACCGGGCTGAGTTTTCTATGGATTTAAGACAACCCTTAGCCGCCTGGCTGACATAATGATGTGTTCACTCCTATTTGGAAGGTGGCAGAGATAGTGACCTCCCTTCGTACCCAGGTAGCTAGATATGAGACTATTGAGTGCCTGATGAGGTGGAGCCACTCTCACAAAGTGAGGCTATATGGGAAGTGGGCACCACCATGAGCATTCACACCATTCAGTCCATTCTCAATGCCATCGCAGCCATAGTAGGAGCCCTAGATGTGGTCATGCACCATCCGAGGGATCCCATAGGGATTGATAGGCCATTGAGCCTTTATTGCTTTGATACCATTTTTTGATATTATATGATTTTTTTTGTATATTTGGGCTCATTGCGAGCATGTTTTGACCATGCCTAGTGCATGATGACATTATATACAAACTTGATCTACTATGATATATATAGACTCTATTTTTGGTTCGGTATTCCATCGTATCTGAGTTGAATCTCTTTTGGCTTATCTCTCATGTGTACTCTAGATGTTTAGAATTTCCACTTTTCAATGCTTTTTAGAATGTATGCAATGGATGTGAATGATAAACAAAATGATTTATTTTTTTTGTATTTTATGTTGTTGATATATGATGATGCAAACACAATGTGATCTTAAACTTAGTTTCTTTTGCAATCTTTGGTACTTCATATTGTCTTGATAAAACATGATGATACAATGATATGATAAATAGATGTACTTTCCCCACTCCTAACCCCACACAACTAGTAAGATGCGAGGGCTCAACACCAAGAGTTAGAAAGGGCACAAGTTATGAAAATTTGTTGAATGGTAGTGATGAGAGAAAGATAGAGGTTTGACAGAACCAAATTGGGATGCTACAACCTTACTCTACTCAAGCTACTTCATAGTTTAGAATGTGAATTTCTTTGTAGTTTATCTAGACTTGGATCCGTAGATGGCCACTTGGTTGACAAAATCTGGTTTTGGGGTTTTAAGCTCTCTTGGAATTTTGGACATCTAACTCACTTTGTTTTTTATTTATGATTTCACAATGTTTGACTAATTTGTAACTTTCAAGTTTATCAAAGAGACCCCCTACGCCTTGCCCCATGCTACCAAGTAAGAAGTGTGGGCTCATCACCATGGACAAGGCATAGATGAGTAAGGGCATTTCCCTCCTTTCCCAACCCTACGTCACTAGTAAGAGATGTAGGCTCAACACCGAAGGTTGGTAGGGAAAGGAAATGTGTAAAAATAAAATTTTCTGTGGATTTGCATTTGACTTACTTATTTGGGAAAAATGTTTAGAATGCTCTTATTTCCAAGGAGATGTATATGGGATAGATGTGACACCATGAAGCTTCTAGAATAGACCATGAAAAAGACACCTAACCTAGGAAGAGACCAAAAGTAGAACCAAGTATGTAGGCCTTGGTATGGTTACCATCAAAAATTTGTCTTATCTTGTTTAGATTGATAAATGATTCAGAAATAGTTGATGATACTATGAAGGTTTGAAGAGACATGATTTGAATGTTTTGTCAATGTTTTTAAGAAGTTTTTAGGAATTTCTATAAGAATAAGCTCCTTGATCACAATTTTTACAAAATGAATGGACAGATGAAAATGTAATGCGATGTAATAATGTACATATGAAAATGTTGATGGATCATGTGTAGTATCTCTTTAGGTGAAGAGAGTTTTATGGATTCACTAAACTCCTCACCTTCTAGTGTACACAAGAAAAATGCTCCATTTTTGTAGTCTTCTACTACTCGATATGGACCTAACCACCTAGGTCTGAATTTCCTTCCCTCGCCGGTATTTTTGTCTATCCGGCTATCGAGTCTTAATACCAAATCTCCTCATATATCTCATGTTCGTAAACCTTCTTGTTATATTTCGAGCCATCCGATCAGCGTAAACACTATGTTGTTGTGTGGCATTCAATCTAGCCTCGTCGAGACTTTCTAACTGGGAGAGTCATGCTTCTCGATAACCCTCCTCTCCCTAGGATCCCATGTAGTGAAATACAGAGACTAGGTATTTCAACTTCGAGTGAAAACCACCTCAGCACCAAACACTAAAGAAAAGGGGGTTTCCCCCATTGGTGTTCTAACTAATGTTTCAATAGGCCCACAAGGCCTGAAAAAAACTTTAGGTGCCAATCTCATTTATTCTCCTTAATGGTTTTGAGAAGGATGGCCTTTAACGTCTTATTTGTAGCCTCAACTTGTCCATTAGCCTGAGGATAGTAGAGAGAAGCCGTGTGATGACTTATTTTGAACTTTGTACACAACTCACACACCTTCGTCATTTTTGAAAGACGTGCCATTATCAAAAATAATGACTTATGGCACCCCGTACCTACAAATGATCTAGTTCAAGGATGAACTTAGTGATTACAGAGCTAGGTATGGTGGTAAGGGGCATGGCTTCTACCCACTTGGTAAAGTATTATGTGGCCGTGATTATGAAGTTATGGCCATCATCGAGGAGGGAGAGAATTTCCCTATCAAATCCAAGCCCCACATGGAAAAGGGCCATGGGGTTGTGATTGGTTACAAAGCTTGTGCCAGTATGTGGATCTCATGAGAGAACTCTTGGCATTTGTGGCATCTGCACAAATTCTACTACATCATGCTCTAGAGTGGGCCAAAAGTAGCCCATCCGATGTATTTTTCAAGTGGTGGCATGGCCACCAAAGTGACCTCCACATACCCTACTATGTGACTCATAAAGAATATTTTTGATTCTTCAACATCAACACATCTTAACAACATTCCATCAAAGGCTCTGTGGTAGAGCACTTGTTCCAAAATAATGTACTTAGTGGAAATGATGTGTAACCACCTTCTTTGTTGTGATGTTCCCCTTCTGGGTATGTGTGGTCCATGATGAAGTTGATAATGTCGGTATACCAAGGACATACAGAGATAGGGGCCTGGTTTGAAAAGTACACACACTCATCGGGAAAGTCTAGATCTACCAAATCACCCCCATCTAATGGATTGTCAGCCAACCAATCACAATGATTTTTCCCTTAATGGATTTTGATTTACAAATGTTAGTTCAAACTCACCCATTAAGGTTATGAAATGCCCGACCTTTTTAGACAAGGATCCTTGCATGAGGAATGTTTGCAAGTGGTCTATCTTAACAATAACCCTTGTTTCTTGATTCAACATATAATGCCTTAAACACTTTGTTGCAAAGACTATGGCAAGGCATTCCTTTTTCTTCTGTGTATAATGTGTTTCATAATCAAGCAATGTCCGACTAATGAAGTAAATTACATGCTCTCATTTATCATCATCCTCTTGAGCCAACATGCAAAGGCTAGTGAAACATCCATAGCTCATGAATACAAGATCAACGGGTGATCTGATCTAGGTGGCATTAGTGTGGGAGGGGATAAAAAAATATTTAACTACCTCAAAGGCCTCATTGCATTCTTCCATCCAATCAATGCTATAATCCTTTTTCAACAAATTGTTGATGGGATGAATAGCATAGGTCAAGTCAGGATGAACCTTTGGATTGCACCGAAGTTTCCCAAGAAAATATCTAATACTAGACTCATCCGATGGTGGAACCATTTCTAATACAACCCATATTTTGGTCGGGTCAACATCAATCCCTCGTGAAGATATAATGTAACCCAGAAGATTTGCCTCCTGTTATGCCAAAAACACATTTCTCTAGATTTAATGTGACACCATACTCAATTAAGCATGAAAGGATGATGCAAAGCACCTCAGGGTGATCAGACACTTCCTAGCCTTAGCCAACAGGTCATCTACATAGGATTCCACAATCTTATGAATAAGATCATGGAATATGTAGGTCATTTCTCATTGGTATGTAGCACCGACATTCTTAAGACCAAATGACATGACAACATAATAATAGGTTCCCAAGGAGTTATAAACGTAGTCTTAGCTTGATCCTCTTTGGAGATTTTGATTTGATTATATCCAAAAACCCATCCATGAGAGACAACAACTCAAACCCATTTGTTGCATCAATGATAACATCAATGGATGGTAATGGGAAATCATCCTTGGGGAAAGCTTTGTTAATGTCCTGGAAGTCTATGCAAATATGGATCTTTCCATTCTTTTTTTGAGAATGGGGACAATATTAGATACCCATTGTGAATAATCAACTAGCTTAATGAATCCCACCTGGAGAAGTTTCATTACTTCTTCTTTCACCATAAGGGCCACCTTTGGCTTCATAGGTCTCGAATTTTTTCTTAATCGGCTTTGCATCCGGCTTGGTGATGAGATTGTGAACCGTGATATGTGGTGTAATTCCTATCATTTCTTGTAGCTAAACATGAAGGCCTTTTGATGTTCTTTGAGGATTTGGGTATGTATTTCCACTTCCTCTGGAGTTAAAGAGGACCCTAATTTTAAGATATTTGGTTCCTCCTCCATTCCAATGTTTATATCAATTGTTCCTTCAATTAAGGAGGCATTTCCTCCTCAAATTTTGGTGGGGATGGAGGAAACTCCAAGTCCCCTTCTTCTTCTACCTCGTAAATCTCAAGATCCTTTCTGGAGAGGACTCAATCATGGGATTCCCAAAATAAGAAGAGAGGAACATGGGATTAAGGAAAGGTCTATCTCATGATAGGTAAGATGTAGTTCTTGCCAAAGTGTTTAAATAACTTAAAGTTGATTCATCACTATTAACATGCTCTGAACAATCAATGACTCTTGGTTTCTACGTATGTCAACATTGGGGTCATTGGTGTTTTACGAATCAAGGGTTTGGTGTGAACTAAAACCGTGAAGTTGGTATCTTCTAGGTCACTACTTGGGGTGAAGCGTGAAGCAGAAGTTGCTATAGAATCTATGAGAAGGTTTTGTTCACGTGGAACTACCTCAATTGAGATGAAATTCAAACTCTTTTGTCAAACCTAGCACTATTGTTTTGTAAAGTTGTAGATGCTCACTCTAGTCTCATATACTTTAGATATCTGATTTGTGACTAGTTGTGAATCACCCAACACCCTAATATTGAGGATTCCCATCCTCTTAGCTATGATGAGGCCTAATAGGAGAGCCTCATATTCAGCCCCATTGTTTGTGCATTCAAAATTCAACTTGAAAGAAAAGGTATAATCCTTCCTTTGGGTGAAGTAAGGATCATGCCTGCCTCAACGCCAAAGTGACACTTGGCTCCATCAAAATGGAGAGTCCAACAACTACTCAGAAAGATGGACGTTGAGTCATCCTTTGTACCTTCCCCTTTACCTCTAGTTACCTCAACCATGCAAACCTCATCTGCTGGAAGGGAACCGAGTCCCAAGGCATGTCCCATACCCATAGAATCAAAGGGGAGGAGAATAGGAAAATCCTTCTCTAATAGCTTGACAATATTTGTTGTGGTTCCTAGTGACACTGTCTCTACAATAACGTTTTCATCCTTGACCATCTGGAATGCCTTCGATCAAACCCGTGACTTCTAACTCCATTATAGGAACTAGTTTTTTTTTTCTGGTACCATGCTTGTAGGTTTGTTTAACTGGTTTTGGGAAGCTCAAATTCAGAGTGGACCCCGGCTTTTCTTTAAGTTGGCCAAATGTATATCAAAGGGTTTTGGATCACCTTGTGCCACAAAGACTTTCCCTAAATGCAAGAATTTGACCTCTGAAATAGAGTGGAAGGGATTTCCTTCATGCGGTGGATCCAAGGATGACCAAGGATCATATTATAGTTGGTTTCTGGTCTATAATATAAAACTCAAGTGAGTACCATCTTGGGCCCGAGAGTAACCGGTAATACTATGGTTCCGATCGAGGTTCCTTGAGGCTATCATAGCCCCTCAGTGTGTTTCTTGTCGAGGAGAAATTGGTCTCCCCATATCCTAACTTCTAAAGAAAAGAGAAGGGGACTATGTTAACTGCTGCCCCATCATCGATCATTACATGTTTCACATAGTTTTGTAGATCCAAACTTGTAAAAACAAGGTTGGATCACCTCTACGAGCTATTTCAAGCATCCGTAGGCATCTTACTTATGTCAAACACAAACCCAATGTCCCTTTTGGGTTGCCCTGGAGGGAAAAATGTCAAAGTCTATATGATTTATCTATGCCTAGTGGAGGGGTAACATTAATCAAATGGCCGAGACCTAGCACTTCTAACAAAGTGACTCGATGAGTAGGGAATTCTTTAGTAGATCCAAGAAGGAAATATGTGAAAAGGTCTTGGTTAGATCACTGATTAGATCATAAGCCCCCTACAGCTTGCTTAGTGTATCATGAATATTTCTTGACACATCTAGATAAATGGGATTGGATTGCATAGAATAATCCCTAGTTCTCATAGTGGTGTTAATTTGGGGTTTAACATCTAACTCTACCAATCCCACAATTTTCGTTTGTTGGTGACCATCCAAAGGGGGTGCCACCTGTGGGTTTGATGAAGTTGAAGCTTCATGATCATGAGTCCCTATTACAATACCTTTATTGGAACCATTGGGATCTAATCTACCATCCTTTGGATGTGGGGAGAGGATCATTGAAGATCCCTAATGGTGTGTTCTATGGGGACACTGGTCCCATATAGGTGTTTTTCATTGTTGGTGCAATGGGGTTTTCAAAAACATATCAACAAAAAACTATCTTTGATCCTCTGGAAAGTGTTGTAGAAACTTATTACAATCATGGCATGTTCTTGCATCATGCCCATGAACCCTATGGAAACCATAGTATAAATAGGTCATAATCTCGTGGCCTTTGATTTGTTCCTTGTTGTGGCCCAAAGTTATGATTATTGTTTGGTTGTTGATTGTTGTGGTTAAAATTTTGAAACCCTTTCCCTTGGTTCTGGAATTGGTTGGGGTATTGACTAGGGCTTGGGGTTGGCATTTTCCTTTGTTATTGAGGTTGTTGTTATTGTTGAGGATGATTAAAATCCACAATGTTTACCGAGGGTGAGAAATTTTGTTTCTCTGATTATTTCATTATTTTTGTTGTTATTTGTAACACCTGTGTTAGTAGGATTAACCACATTAGGATTTTTGGGTTGGTCAATCACACCGTTGGTCATGACTCCATGATTCTTATTAAGGATATTTGGTCCTTGATTGTTGTTTGTGTTGTTGGAGTATCCGAGATGTTTTGAGCAGGAGTGACTAACTTCCCATTTTCCCCATAGGTCTTACGACCACTGTCAATGGCCGCTTGGTCAATTCAAAGAGTGCCTTCTAGCACTTCCTCATAGCTCCTGAGTGGGAACTTTTGAACCTCTTCCTTTGTCTCTCTATTGAGAGAGTGGAGGAATAAATCACAAAGTTCCATTTGATCCATGTTTGGAGCACTTGTGGAAGAATAGAGAACCTATCGCCACCACCTTTGAATGAAGTGGGCTGCAGATTCATTATGTTCTTGTTTGATGTGCAAGAATTCTCTAATCCCTATTCTTAGCAGCTTATTCATATCAAAATCCTTAATGAAATCTGACATGAGTTGTTTAAAAGAGTGTATCGAGGCCTCCGGTATTCTATAATACCAGTCATTGAGAGTGATGCCTTCTAATGTCTTAGGGAATATTTTTACAACAACTGCATCCCATGGAGAAAACTCTCAAATGGTTGTTGTGTAGGATTTGATATGAGCATTTGGGTCACCTTCCCCTTTAAAATTTGGAAGATTGGGAAATGGCCTTGGGAGCATGACTATCTAGATGGAAAATTCTAGAGGCTCCTTTAGGTACTCAAGAGTAGGTTCCCATTGCGTATGTTTCAACCATTGAAGGTCCTTGTTGGGGAAGAAAAGGTTGCATTGGTTTTTGAAATGACATGGCGTAGGCATTTGTTGGGGCATATGGCATTCCCTGCAGATAACCATAAGGACCTGGATAGGTGTACACATCTCCTTGTGGCATGTTTTAGAGTACATGTGCATATAGGGGGTTGGCCACTTTGATACGGAGCTGAAGGTGCAAAGCCAGGGAACATCACATTTCTAGCTAGTATAGCATTTGAGAACACACTTTGGGCTTGCCTATTGTAGGTATCCATATGTGGCTTGAGGAGGCATACCCAAGGTACCCATCCCAATTAATAAATCCCTAGGGTTTGGAGTATTCATGTAGACTGGAGGATTTATGTGTAGGTATTTTCCCATAGTTTTGTGGGTAGGACGGAGTTTGCTCTTGCCCTGCATATGAATTATGCATTTTTGGGTAAGCTCTAACTCTTTGACCTTGTCTACCAAAGCTGAAATGACATCACCCATTGATCGGGGTGGTGTCTTTCTTAGGTACCTTTTTTGAACCCTTGGAGGTTGTTGAGGAGTATGGTATCCTGCTATGAATTGTTCATGATGTTGCCACCCCTCATTAGTTGTCTTGTCAGTTGGTGGTGGGGTAGCATTATTGTTTTGAAGTAGGACATCACCTTGTCCTTGCAACCTATCAAAGATTGGTTCATGTTTTGGAAGTGTTGTTCACTCCTAGCATATCATGCTAAATACTCCTCATCTAGATGGGGGAGTTGATCGATTACATGGTAATGGGATTTCAAACAATACCGAGGAGATGAACTTGCTTCACCAGTGAATTTCATGTTATTTGAACTTGATTGTTCGAGGGGATAAGTCTGAGTGACCTGATCAAGTTCTTTAATGTGTACAAAAGAACCAACATTGGTTCCTGAAGAAGAGGGTTTTGAGTGGATGAGTGGTTGTCTGCCCATGGAAAGTGAAGGTGATTGTTGTGGTATACTTGATTGGTAATGGTACATGCCAAAACCTAGGATGGGATGACCATACTCATCGTATCCGACATATTAAAGGGGTATAAGAATACCCCTATAAATAAAGGATGGACAAAGAAAGTGGAAATGTTTAGAGACTAGCTCTTCTTCACGTTGGGTTCACCAATTTTGTACGATAGAAAATCAACACGTTATAACCTTCTTCACACCCGACCTCCCGAGGTCATGTAGAGACAACCGGTGTGGAATGGAAATGGAATTGAAATTGATGGTGGTGATTAAGCTAATTAAGAAAACCTTATGTCTTCGACACGTAATACAAGAATATGTTAAATCTAAGGAAAACAATGCTCTCTAATAAAGGGGTGTGATGGTGATGTACGATCTATTATGATAGTTACTCATAGACTCCAATTGATGTCTAGTTCTACCAAGATTCTATAGAGTGGTTACTGAATATGTAGAAATTAATCTACAGGTGCCTTGTATGGGTTTCTAGACAAGGTCATGGAAGTGGAAGACAAGAGGTGTAGTGTGAGAGCTCTCATGGAACTATGGGAAATTTTCTGGTCTTGTCAGAAAGTCTTAGCCATGATTGGCTGTTATTTTCAACAATGAAAACTGTGTAATAATATCGGTTTGAAATGGTGTAGATATAAATACCAATGTACATAAACTATTTTCAATATCTAGCTGAATAGCAGGCCCATGGTGTCATGGGACCTGTGGATCACAACCAAAGACTGGGTTGAGGTTAAGGCCCTCGTATGGTCATACATGTAATCAAACCCTATTTTTAGGAGTAGTCCAAAAGTCATAGGCTTGATTAGTCAAGCGATATTCAATGTGTATCTAATCTCTTTTTTTCAGATGTATGTTGCAGAGGTGTACATAAGACTATTAAATGAAAACTTGTGTCAATTCAGTTATTAGCTCAACCTATTGGGTTGTGGGACCAGGGATCACAACTATAATCTTTTCATGTTGTGGACCATTGATGGTCATGTAAGATGAATTGATTTACTTTCACTAAATAAACTATCTATCAAAAAGGAAATATAACCTATGTTTTTAGTGTTTTCTCAATATATCAAAACAAAGAAAAAACAAGCTAATCTATGAAAACTAAATGTTTTTGTTCTTTTCTAACTTTTCGCAGACAATGAATCTAATCTAATAAACAAGTTAAATATCTAAAATTAGTTAGATGTAGCTAACTATTTATGCGTATGTGTGAATCTAAATCTAAAATTATATTCTAATTCAATCAAAATCCTTCCAACCCTACCTTAGAAATGAAGACCAAATCATAACCCTAACATAAGAGCTATTATTCCCACAACTCCCTCCCTAATTTAAGTTTAAGAAAACTTCCTATCGATTTTATCTACTTGAGATTCGATAGCTAATTGAAATGGATATTTTTTTACTCTATTGATATGTAATTAAAATTAACAATTCATAATTGATAATTTGATAAACAAAGAAAGAAAATACAAAACTCCAACTCTATGGAAGAGCAAAACAACCTTGGCAAATCTAGTAGTAGTATTTGTCCCCTCGGGTTCTTTCCTTTTTTCTTTGAATGTTCATGATTCCAAGGGATTGGGAATGCAAAGAACAAAAACAAGAGGATGGCCCTTCAATGGTAGCTTGGAAGCAATCTAGATGTAATGCAGTAGAAGAGAGATAACACAAAAAGTCATACATGTAATCAAACCCATTTTGTGGAGTAGTCCAAACGTCAAGCTTAATTAGTAATTCGGTGTATCTATCTTATTTTCTAGTGTTACACATCTACATAATACTATTAAATGAAAACTTGTGCCAATGTCGGGTTATTAGGACCTATTGGGTTGGGGACAGGAGGATCACAACTATAATTCTTTTCATGTTGTGGACCATTGATGGTCATGTAAGATGAATTGATTTACTTTCACTAAATAAACTATCTATCAAAAGGAAATATAACCTATGTTTTTAGTGTTTTCTCAATATATCGAAACACAACAGCAAAACAAGCTAATCTATGAAAACTAAATGTTTTTGTTCTTTTCTAACTTTTCGAGACAATGAATCTAATCTAATAAACAAGTTAAATATCTAAAATTAGTTAGTGTACTAGTGTGGAATTGAAATGGAATGTAACTATTTATGCGTATGTGTGAATCTAAATCTAAAATTATATTCTAATTCAATCAAAATCCTTCCAACCCTACCTTAGAAATGAAGACCAAATCATAACCCTAATGAGCTATTCTTCCCCACAACTTCCCTAGTAATGTTTAAGAGAAAACTTCCTATCGATTTTATCTACTTGAGATTCGATAGCTAATGAATGAAATGGATTGTTTCGTACTCTATTTGATATGTAATTAAAATTAACAATTCATAATTGATAATTTGATAAACAAAGAAAGAAAATACAAAACTCCAACCTCGGAAGAGAAACAACCTTGAAAATCTAGTAGTATCGTATTTGTCCCCCTAGTTCTTTCCTTTCTTTCTTTGAATGTTCATGTGATTCCAAGGGATTGGGAATGCAAAGAACAAAAACAAGAGGATGGCCCTTTAGCAATGGTAGCTTGGAAGCAATCTAGATGTAATGCAAGTAGAAGAGAGATAACACAAAAAGTCATACATGTAATCAAACCCTATTTTCAGGAGTAGTCCAAACGTCATAGGCTTAATTAGTAGCGATATTCAGTGTATCTATCTTATTTTCTCAGTGTATGTTACACATCTACATAATACTATTAAATGAAAACTTGTGCCAATGTCAGTTATTAGCTCCGACCTATTGGGTTGTGGGACCAAGGGATCACAACTATAATTCTTTTCATGTTGTGGACCATTGATGGTCATGTAAGATGAATTGATTTACTTTCACTAAATAAACTATCTATCAAAAGGAAATATAACCTATGTTTTTAGTGTTTTCTCAATATATCGAAACACAACAGCAAAACAAGCTAATCTATGAAAACTAAATGTTTTTGTTCTTTTCTAACTTTTCAGACAATGAATCTAATCTAATAAACAAGTTAAATATCTAAAATTAGTTAGATGTAGCTAACTATTTATGCGTATGTGTGAATCTAAATCTAAAATTATATTCTAATCAATCAAAATCCTTCCAACCCTACCTTAGAAATGAAGACCAAATCATAACCCTAACAGAGCTATTATTCCCCACAACTTCCCTAGTAATGTTTAAGAGAAAACTTCCTATCGATTTTATCTACTTGAGATTCGATAGCTAATTGAAATGGATTGTTTCTGTACTCTATTTGATATGTAATTAAAATTAACAATTCATAATTGATAATTTGATAAACAAAGAAAGAAAATACAAAACTCCAACCTGGAAGAGAAACAACCTTGGCAAATCTAGTAGTATCAGTATTTGTCCCCTCAGTTCTTTCCTTTCTTTCTTTGAATGTTCATGTGATTCCAAGGGATTGGGAATGCAAAGAACAAAAACAAGAGGATGGCCCTTCAGCAATGGTAGCTTGGAAGCAATCTAGATGTAATGCAAGTAGAAGAGAGATAACACAAGATATATTTTATCTTGGCTATGTAATTCCTAGCAAGATTATGGAAGCAAAATAGTACAAGAGACACAAAATTCTCAAACCCTTTGCTTGAATACAATCATGAAATATATAAAAATGGAGGCTAGGAGGTTACTTCATGCACAAGGCAAGAAGAGATAGTTCCAACTAATTAAATCTTATTTAAAATAGAAGGAGCAAGGAAAACCAAGCAAACAAAGTTGTTTTTATACAATTCGGTGCATAGATGCATGTAAAAGTAAATTTAAGGGAACCTTATCGTGCTTAAAATATGTGTGAAGAATCTGGAAAAAGCGGGCGGGACCGCCACCTGCTGTGTGGTGGAAGTTTTAGGATTGCTGCCCAAGCAAGGTGGTGGTTTGTGTACCACCACCTAGTCAGTGGTGGCGGTCCTGACACTGAAGGCCAAAACAAGCACAGAAAGAAGAGGGGAGATGGAAAAATTCATGGAAAAGCTAAGTAAGGCTATCTAGGCTACAAATATACATTATGAATGAGTTTTAGAGATTGAACACCTTCTTGAAAGGATTTTGAATCATCGTGGGGAATTCTTGTAACCGTTTTCCGACAATGTATCCTTGTAATTTTGTGTGTGTATAGTATCCCCTTCAACATTGTCTTGAAAATGAATAAGGAAAGTATTTATGTGATAATGTGGGATGCCTTATCTATCTATTCTCATAGGGATCTTCTCTAAGAATCTTTAAAGAAGCTTCCCTAATATGAACCAACTATCTTGGAAACAAATTATCCAGTCCATATATTCCTTCTAAAGAAGGATTAAGTAAGTAAGGTGAACAATCCTACACCCTTTTACATGTCTCTAATCATAGGTAAGCACTTATCACATAATTATTCAAGTGATATAACCTCTTTAATGCCTAAAAATATAATATTTTAGGCATTGAGTATAATATTATTTCTATAAGTGTCCTGTGACTTGATGAATCAATTATCAACATTTTAGGAATGATCAAATATCTTGATTTAACCATACATGTTTTTCCAAGATTAATGATAACCCAAGCTATATCAGTTATTGAGTTGCCTCCTATTTTTCCATTTGTTTATGAAGAGATTATACAACCAAGGTGGGTTGATATTTATTTTCCGATTGTTTTCACATGATCTTATGAACTATATATGGTACAATATTTATAATCAAAGATGATTGAATATATTATTATCATGTTGATTCTTATGACCCTACTCCAGTCCAATACAATTACGTGGTACATGGAGATCAAGAAGATGAATCACTATCATTGTGGTATCGTGCTCCTCATAACTCAATACTTGATCTCATGTTAGATGGATGGGCCAAGGAACATTATGAGTTTGATCCTTATAAATCATATTTGGAAACTCACCTAGGAACCTATTAAATTCATGAAGATGAATTTAGAGCCTCCATATTGCATAAAGAAGATCATGATGATTTTTATTATGGAATATAGTCTTTTATGGTTTTAGAAGCAAAACTGGAGTTAGGGCGATTTTTTCTTATTTCTCTAATGGACAATAATTTTTTCTTTTCTTATAGGCTACAATGCACGTGTTCTAATAATGTGGCGAGTATAAGGCATTGATTCACAATTTTCTTCTAGCATAGAAAAGACATATTAAGGATTTGTAATTATTTGGGGATATTGAATTATATATTCACCAAGGTATAGTAAGGCACGTGACCAAAAACAAGATTTTAAAATCTTATAGATATAGAGATTAGGACCTCTTGGATAAATTTGACAATGTTAACTTCTAAGTTATGCGAGGAAACTAAACAAAGTAGCATATCAACTGGTGATTATTTGATCATTATTTTTACCATCTAAATATCTTATCCAAGATAATGGAAAACATGTTAAGATTATTGTGAGACCATCAATTCCAGGATAGCAAATTCAATTGTAAATTTCTTGATAGTGATGAAAAAATTGTTCAGTTCATCCAAAATGATGTTGATTTCAATTGAAAATTACAATCTGATTTAGAGGATGGTTATGATGACCAAATCATTAATCTAAGGACAAATAAATTTTCTAAATGTTTTTTAAATCTTTAATAAATCTTTTATCCCTAATGATGAATTCAAAGGAGAAATAAATAATATAACAACAATACAAGAGAACTACCAATCACTCACTATTTTGCAATACAAGGAGATACTTCTCATAAAAGCATGTGATGAATTACAAAATAAATCTTTCATATCCTTATGTAATAAATTTAATGATTTCTTTTCATAGATTTATGAAGATCTTAAGGTATTTGACAACAACATTTCTCAAAGACTCCATAGATCTTGATCCTAATTCCAAGTAAATCATATAGAAAAAAAGGCATTTCAATCCCAAAACATATGCCCTCATGATAATAGAGATATCAAAACTCATTGATTCCAAAATTATATTGTCCATTAAGTACTCCTACTAGGTGGCTAACTTGGTCCTTTTTAGGAAGAATAATAGATAAATCTAGATTTGTATGGATTTTAGGAACTTGAAAAGGGCATCCTTAGAAGATAATTTGCATGTACCCTCTATGGATCAAATTTTACAAATAGTATTAGGAGCTGAAATTTTTATGCAAAGATTATTAGAATCTAATCATTCATATAACTAATCGAGAGGGTTTCAAGTAACAACTTTAACCAAATCTGCATATGAGGATCTCCCACAAGCCCAAAATGGCTTAACAAATTGAAATTTTGACTTATTCCACCTTATAGGATCTATATAGACAACATACCCTATTCCAAACCCTCTTAGCATTCTTCAAAATTTCATTTCAATAATCAAATTAGTCTTTATTTATGGAAGACTCACTTGGTATCGTTCACCAACTTTTTGATTAACTAGTTCTTAGTCCAAAACGAAAATTTTGGGTTTTTCACCTCTTTTATTTTTCCTTTCTCATTCACCATGTTCACACACTCTAAAAAAGCTTATATCAAA
This sequence comes from Taxus wallichiana var. yunnanensis, assembly GCA_018340775.1. Taxonomy (NCBI): domain Eukaryota; kingdom Viridiplantae; phylum Streptophyta; class Pinopsida; order Cupressales; family Taxaceae; genus Taxus; species Taxus wallichiana. Next base: position 460,587,821 of record CM031238.1, on the reverse strand, counting down.
TGTAAAAATGACTAAAAAAATATCAAAACACATCAACTCTTACAAATCTTGTCTAAATTGCCTTATAACTACACTTAAGACAATGTATTTTTCTAGCTCCATGGTTGGAGACATATAGGGATACCCAACAAAATATTTTAAGTCCTTGTAATAACCTTAATCATCCTCAAAGTGTATGCAAAAACTTAGAACTAAATTTCTTAATTTTTTTCTCTATCTCACTTTCCTTCTCTAGGCCTACTAAGCCATAACTAGGCACAGGGCATTCTTATTGCTCTCATAAATTTCTTTGCATCAGGTTTCCCCAAACACTCTATACCTTTAGAGGCACCCATTAAGCCATTCTTTATCTGAGGAAATTTTCAAAATTGGATTCCAAGTATAAATGATATTTTCTTTGTTAAATGACCTCTCCAAACTATCCCTTCCATTGTGGTATCTATCCATGTCATCAAATGTCAATATTATCTGCACGTTTCACCTATGGAATATATGATTTATTTTTATTCTATTATATAACTCACTCAACATTTTTACACAAAATTATAGAGAAATATTACAAGTTTTATGGTTTTTACTAAATGTTTCCTTCTCAAAACCTAACTTTATATCCTCTAGCTCAAGGGACTAATTTTTTTCTATATCCTTTACCTAGATTAGATTCAAGAAACATAGTTTTAAATGGAGACCTATTATCACCCCTCCTTCAATATTTTTCTATCATTGTAACAAAGTTGATAAGAATATTTGGTTAAGTCACTAAATACCTTGAATGCATGATCATCAAAATAGGGTATACAAACCTTCATGATCAGATTTGAAGAGAACACAAAATTATTACCTTTTGTATCTCATTATCATGCTTTAGTTCAATCATATAACAATTATTATAGACACCCTTTTCTCCATACCTAATTATTATGAAAAACAAATTAAAATCTGAGTAAAATATACAATTATAGTTTTCTTATTTGTGATCATCAACATGCACGAAAGGAAGAAAGTGGAATTTTTAAACTCTAGATCCTACTAGATCATATAGTAACCTCCCATACACACATTGACATGTTCATAAATTAATAAACTCGTCATTTTACCTCTACATATACACTATAGTCATGACTTGGAACTAAGATAGTTATGACATCATCAAAATAGAGCATTAAATAATCATACCAACCAGAGATAAATACATGTATGACTCATTAACAATCATACAATTTATTCTTCCAAGAAAAATTGAGGGAAACCATCATTTCTCAACTAAAAATCATAAATAATCCTATAAAAGAAAGATAAACATACAAAAATGATTTTCTATTGATATATTATTATACTTCTTCATACAAAATTGTGGAGTTCTTCTTCACTCCATCCGTGTCTTTATCCTCAACCTTTAGGAATCTCTCACTCACTCATTATCTTACATATATTCAAATTTAATATTCATGACATCTTTTTTCATTAAAAACTAACCAATATTTGATGACTCATATATGCCTCCTAACACTTTGGGGCATTTTCCATCATTCTTAGTCATTCCTTGACTCACCCACATTCTTATAAACTCATGACCATATCCCGAGACCTAACTTACCCCTTATAACTTAACTCATCCTTTTAATCATTTTAATAAGCCACATGGCTCAGTTACATACCTTATAATTTTGAATTACATTTAAGAGGAAAGCATCATTTTGCATTTTCACTCTTAAACACCTAAAACTCACTCCCTCACGAATCTAAAACATTCAAGTTGACCTCTTAGCTATGTAAGTTTGCATTTGGATGACCTCTTACTTATGGTCCTACATCATACTCCCAAGGTGGAGAAATTTCTTCATATTCATCGCTTGAGTCTTCATCTTCTTGCATGTTCTGGTATTCTTTCATTTTTTTAATAATCTTTTCTTGATTCATATCCATCTGGGTCCAAAATCTCTGTTTATGCTTCCATTTGCTTTGATGTTTCTCCTTTTATTCTAAATCTTAATCTTCATCTTTATTGTCTTCATACCTATGTCCTTTTACCTATATGCACAAAAATTATAATAAAAAAACATATTGTTATTCATTTTTTAACACCTTCTCCATCTATGTATAGTTTGTATCCAACTTTTTATCATCATTCTATTTTCATTTTATCCATTTTATTTTCCATTTATTTTCTTATCCATTTCTGTTACAATTCTAAATTTATCCAAACCCGTACCTTTTTCTTCTTTAATATCATTTTCATCATCATATGTCTAGGAAACCATATTTTCACAGTTGTACCTATACTTTTATCCTTGTCATCCATCTCATATATCAATGTTTGAAATAATTCATCACATTCATTCATGTAAAATTGATCACACTCTTGCCTTTTAATAGGCTCAACATCTTTGCATAATTAGACTCATTTTTACAATTTAAAGGAATTCACCCAATGAAGAATCAATGTAGATCCATAAATTATCAATTTTTCTTACATTATATTCACCTTTTCCTTGAATTTCTTCTTAAATCTCTGAAATATGTTTATTTTCTATGATCTCATCCTCCTTCATTTCATCTTATTTTCCTTGTTCCATGTTTGTACTATTTTTTTCCAAACCATCCTTGGTTCCTTGTGCTCTCAAAAGTCAGAATTCTCTCTCTTGCTTTTTTGAGTTCACTTGTCTTCTCATCTTCCTTCTCTATTGTTTCCTTTTTCTTCTACTTAGGTACTATATAACCATGATCTTGAACTAATTTCAAGGTATTCTCTTGGTTCCTTTCCTTGTTATACTTTTGGTTGACCTCTTTAATTTTTTTCCTCTTGTCTCATCTTCTTATTTTCCCTCTTGATCATCTCCTTCAACTGAAATATTTTATTTCTTTTCATAATCATCTTTATAGGTCATTTTCCTTATTTCTCATTACAAACTCACTCCCATAGCTTGGTTTAATCATAAACTCTCTTAAATTTTCTATCAATTATCTCAACTCTATCATCTCTTTCTCTACCCATTCCTCTTTATTTATTTATTCCTCTTTCTTATTGGCTTCATATCTCTTCTTTCCTTATTTTGTGGCTAAACAACTTCACTAACTCTCTTACTAACTCCTCTTGCTTCATATTATCTTTCGAAAAGTATTTTGCACCTTGCCTATTTTATAACACGTCTCCTAGCATTTCAACCTATTATTTTGGTGTCTTCAAAATTTTCTCAACCTCTTACACTTCACTTCAACCTTTCATTTCATTCACTACACACACTCATACAAAAATTTAGCCACAAAAATTATTTATTCAAATATCAATAAAATAATCACAACAAGATCCTCGCTCTAATACCAAAATTATATAGAGAGGTTTAGAGTAAAATCATTCATATAAATAATCAAGAGGGTTTCAAGAAACAACTTCAACCAACTCGTATATGAGGATCTCCCACAAGCCCAAAATGGCTTAACAACTTACAATTTTGAATTATTCTACCTTATAGGGTCTATCTAGACAACATACCACATTCTACACCCTCTTATCTTTCTACACATTGTCATTTCAAACATCAAATTAGTCTCTTTTCAAGGAAGACTCACTTCACTTATTGTTCAATAACTTTCCCAACTTCTTGCTTCAATAGTTCCTAGTCGAAAATGTAAATTTTGGATTTTTATCCTCTTAAATTCTTTCTTTATCTTTAAACCTATTCACACACTTTAAACAATCTTAGATCTAGTATAAATAATGACTAAAAATATCAAAATTCATCAACTCTTACTAATCTTGTCTAAACTATCTTCTTAGTACCCTTAAGATAATGTATTTTTCTATCTCCATGGTTGGAGACATCTAGGGATACCCATAAAAATATTTTAACTTATTCCAATACCTTTCATCATCAAAAAGTATTTACAAAAACTTATAACTCAAATCCTTCATTTGTTTTCTCTAACTCACTTTCCTTCTCTAAGCTTTCAAGCCATAAGCTCGAGCCTAAGGCAGTCTTCTTCCTCTCATATTTTTTTAATGAGGATTATCCACGTAATTTATACCTTTTGGGGAACCCATTAAGTCTTTATTTCCTTGTATAAAGTTCCAAAATTGGATTCCAAGTCTAAATGTTACTTGCTTCGTTAAATGGCATCTCCAAACTAGTCATTCCACTATGTTATCTAACCATTTCATATATTTTCAAGATTATTTGCACATTTCACATATGTAATCTCAAGTTTATTATTAATTATGTTAGATAACTCACTCAAAATTATTTCTTCCAAATTATAGAGAAAGATTACAAGTTTTAAGGTTTTACCACACGTTTCCTTCTCAAACCCTAATTATGCATCCTCTATCCCCGAGAGACTAAGTTTTTCTATATATTTCACCCATATTTGATTTAAGGTACAAAATTTTACATGTTTATCTACTATCAACCCTCCTTCACTCATTTTCTATTATTGTAACAAGTTTGATAATATTATTGGGTTAAGTCACTAAAAATCTTGAATGCATGATCATTAAAATAGTGTATACAAACCCTTGTGCTAAGATTTGATGAGAACAAAGAATTATTACATTATGTATCCCTTTATCATGCTTGATTTCAGTCACAAAAACTTCTTCTAGACTCCCTTCACTCCATACACTTAGCATTATGAAAAACAAATTAGAATCGAGTAAAATATATACTTAACAATTTCCTTATTTGTGATCATCAACATGTAAAGGAAGAGAATGGAATGTTTAATCTCTAGATCATGATAGATAATTTAATCACCTCCCATACAAACATTAACAAATGCGTCAATTAAGAAAATAATCATTTTACCTCTCAAGAGACACTATAGTAATTAATTGAAACGAAGACGAGTTATGACATCATCAAAATAGAGCATTAAATCATCATACCAACAAGAGATAAATACATGAAATGACTCATTAAGAGTCATAAAATTTATTATTCCAAGCAGCATTGAGGTATTCCATCATTTCTCAACTCAAATTCAGAAATACTCCTATAAAGGCAAGATAAACATACAAAACTAAGTTTATATTCATTATATTATTGTACTACTTCATACAAAATTGTTGAGTTCTTCTTCACTCCATCCTTATCTTCATCCTCAACCTTAAGGAATTTCTCTTACTAACTCATTCTCTCACATATATCCTAATTTCATCTTCATGACCTTTTTTTCATTCAACCCTAACCAATTTTTGATGACTCATATACGTCTCCTAACATTTTTGGGCATTTTACATCATTCTTAGTCATTCCTTGACTCACACACATTCTTGAAAACTCATGACCATATCCTAAGACCTAAATTAACCCATTATAACTTAAATAATCCTTTTAATCATATTAATAAGCCACATTAGCTCAATTAAATACCTTATAACTTTATAATTACATTTAGGAGGGAAAGCATCATTTTAAATTTTCAAAATCTTGAACAAATAAAACTCACTCCCTCATGAATATAAAACATTCAATTTGACCTCTTAGCTATGTAATTTTACATTTGGATAACCTCTAGCTAATGCTCGACATCATACTCCCAAGGTAAAGAAAATTCTTCATATACTTTTCTTAAGTCTTAATCTTCTTGCATGTTATTGGTCTTCTTTCCTTACTCCCATTGTATTTTTTAGATTCTTATCCACCTGGGTTCAAAAATATACTCTTTATTCTTCCATTTTCTTTGATATTTCTCATTTTATTCTTAATCTTCATCTTCATCTTCATTATCATCATGCCTGTATCCGTTGTACCTACATACACAAAAATTATAACAACAAAAACATATTGTTCTTTATTTTCTAACACCTTATCTATCCATGTATTGTTTGTATCCAACTTGTTCTCATCAATATCCTCGTCACTTTATCCATTTTCTTACCCATTTGTTTTCTTATCCATTTCCTTCACCATGGTAAATTTCTCTAAACATGTACCATTTTCTTCTTTACTCTCGTTTGCATCATCATATGTCCAAGAAACCATATTTTTCAAAACTTTACCTACACTTTTCTCCTTACCATCCATCTCATCTAACAATTTTTGCAATAATTCATCACATTCATTCATGCAAAATTGATCAGAATCTTGAATTTTAACATGATCAACATATTTAAATGCAAAATTAGACTCATTTTGTACAATTTAAATGAATTCACCCAATGAAGTATCAATATCATTCCATAAATTATCAAATTTTCTTACCTTATCTTCACCTTTGACTTGCATTTCTTGTTCAATCTCTAAAATATGCTTGTTTTCTATGAGCTCATCCTCCTTATTCATTTCATCTTATTTTACCTTCTCCATGATTTTAATCTTTCTTTTCCATACTATCCTTGGTTCCTTATGCTTTACTTGTGCTCTCGGGAAGTATGAATTCTCTCTTTTCTTTGGCTTTGTTCATTTGTCTTCTCATTTGTTTTCTTAGAATTATCATCTTCCCTCTCTATTGCTGAATTTTTCATCCATTGTGGTACAATGTAATCATGATATTGAGTTGGTTTCAAGGTCTTCTTGGTTCCTTTCCTCATTTTTATTCTTTTCAACCTATTTCAATTTCTTTTCCTCTTGTCTTAACTTCTTTTATTCACTCTTTATCATCTCCTTCAACTGAAATATCTTATTTCTTTTCATAACCAGCTCTATAAGCCATTTGGTCTTCATTCTCATTACAAACTCAATCCCATAGCTTTGTTTCATCATAAAATCTCTTAAATTTTCTCTGGATTATCTCAAATATATCATCTATTTCTCTACCCATTCCTCTTGATTTTTTTCTTCTTTTTTATTGGCTTCATATCTCTTTTTTTTTTCTATCTATTATTTCCTTATTTTGTAGCTAAACAACTTCACTAATTCTGTTAGTGCATGCTATTGTTCCATATTATCTTTCTCAAAATTCTTGTACATCTTACCAATTCTCTCACACTTCACCTAAGATTACAACCTGGTTTTTTGATGTCTTCACACTTTTATCAACCTATTACACTTCACTTCAACCTGTCACTTCATTAACTACACACACATAATAAAACACTATTAGCCACAAAAATCATTTCTTCAAATATCAGTAAAACAATCATAACAAGAGCCTCATGATCAGATACCAAATTGATACAAAGAGGTTTAGAATCCAATCATGCATTTACCTAATCAATAGGGTTTTAAGAAATAACTTCAACCAAATCTACATATGAGGATCTCCCACAAGCCCAAAATGGCTTAACAACATGCAATTTTGACTTATTCCAGCTTATAGGGTCTATCTAGAAAACATACCCTATTATACACCCTCTTATCCTTATGTACAATGTCATTTCATTCATCAAATTAGTCTCTTTTCAAGGAAGACTCACTTCACTTACCATTCACCAACTCTCCCAACTTCTTTCTTCACCAATTCCTAGTCCAAAATGAAAATTCTATATTTTTAGTCTCTTTAATTATTTATTTCTCATTTACCTTGTTAACACACTCTAAAAAAGCTTAGATATAATATAAAAATGACTCAATAGATCAAAGTTATTCAACTCTTACCAATCTTGTCTAAACTTCCTTTTAAAAGACAATGTATTTTTCTATCTCCATGGTTGGAGACATCTAGGGATACCCAATTAAAATTAACTCCTTCCAATACCCTTTATCGTCCTAAAATTTTGTGCAAATAATAGAAATCAACTCCTTTTTTTTTTTCTTTATCTCACTTTCTTCTCTAGGCTTACTAAGCCATAACTAGGTTTAGAGAAGTCTTATTCCTCTCATAAGTTTATTTTCACGAGGTTTCCCCACATAATCTATACCTTTTTGGGAACTCATTAAGCCCTTATTTCTCCATGGAAAGTTTCAAAATTTTATTCTATGTCTAAATGCTACTTGCTTTTTTAAATGGCCTCTCCAAACTAGCCCTTCAATTGTGTTCTCTAACCCTCTCATAGATTGTCAAGATTATCTCCCCATTTTACCTATGGAATCTAAAAATTATTATTGATTACATTAGAGAACACACTAAATATTATTTATTATAAATTATAGATCAATATTACAAGTTTTAGGGTTTTTACCACATGTTTCCTTTTCAAACCCTAATTGTGGATTCTTTAGCCCAAGAGACTAACTATTTCTATATCTTTCACCTAGATTGGATTCAAGGCACAAAATATAACATGGAGATATGTTATCACCCATCCTTCAGTTATGTTCTAGTATTGTAAAAAAATTTAAATATTATTGGGTAAAGTCACTAAATACCTTGAATGCATGATCATCAAAACAAGGTTAACAAACCCTCATGCTTATATTTGAATAGAAAAAAATTATTACCTTATGTATCCATTTATCATGCTTGAGTTCACTCAAAAACCCTTCTTATGGGCTCCCTTCACTCCATACACTTATCATTATGAAAAAAATAGAATTTGAGTAAAATATAAAATTGCATTCTTTTTATCGTGATCATGAACATGCAAAGGAAGAGAGTGGAATGTTTAATGTTTAGATCTTGTTAGATCATGTAGTCATATCCCATACAAAAATTACCATTTGAATCAATTAATAAAATCATCATTTTACCTCTCAAGATACACTACAGTCATGAATTGGTACTAACACAATCATGACATCATCAAAATAGAGCATGGAATCATCATATCAACCACTGAGATAAAGACATGCAATGAATCATTAATAGTCATACAGTTTATTCTTCCAAGAATCATTGAGGGAACCCATATTTTATCAACTAAAACTTAGAAATAATCCTACAAAGGAAAGATAGACATACAAAAATTAGTTTATATTCATATATTATTGCACTTATTAATATAAATTGTTGATTTCTTCTTCACTCCATCCTTCTCTTCATCCTTAACCTTGAGGACTGTATCTTACTAACTCATCATCTCACATATACTCAAATTTCATCTCATAGCCTCTTTTTTCATTCAACCCTAACAATTTTTTTATGACTTGTGTATTCTTCCTAACATATTTGGGCATTTTACACCATTCTTAGTCATTCCTTGACTCACACACATTCTTGAAAACTCATGACCATATCCAAATACCTAATTTTCCCCTTATAACTCAAATATTCCTTTTAATCATCTTAATAATGCACATTGTCTCACTTATATACCTTATAATTTTGAATTACATTTATGAGGAAATGCATCATTTTGAATTTTCACACTCTTGAACACCTAAATCTCACTACCCCATGACTCTAAAACATTTAGTTTGACCCCTTATCTATGTAAGTTTGCATTTGGATGACCTCTTGTTGATGCTCCTTCATCAAATGTTTTCTATGGTTGATGGATATTTAGGTTTTAATCAAATTAGTGTTAGGAAAGAGGATCAACATAAGAGTGCATTTAAAACCAAATGGGGATTATACACATATGAAAATATTCCCTTCAGTTTGTCAAATGTTCATGTCATATTCAAATAGATATGTATAATGAATTCAGGGGATACATAAATGATTTCATCCTAGTTTAATTAGATGATATCACTATTTTCTCAAGATAAAGTAAAGATCATATCAGACATCTTGAAAAAGTATTTGAGATATGAAGATATTTTGGATTATCTCTTAACCCCAAGAAGTAATTTTTAGTTCTATAGGGAAAAACTTAGTTCTTTTTGTATAAAAAAGTGGCACCACCATTGACCCTGAAATAATCGTTGTTATCATTTATATCTCCTTACCAACTCATAAGAAGGCTCTACAATCTTTCCTTGATAATATTAATTTTATAAAAAGAAATCATTCCTAATTTTGCAAAACTGGTCAATCACATTACCTTGATGTTTAAGAAGGATGTGAACTTAAAATGGACTGTTGAAGGAAAATAAATCTTTACCAAGATCAAAAACTCAACTTCTTAGGCACCCACGCTTATTAACCCCGACTATTCAAAATATTTCACCATATATGTTTATGGGGCTCAAACTAGAATTTATATGGTTATGACCCATCAAAATGATAAAGGTTTTAGAGAAACCAATTTTATTCTATAGGAAAACACTTAAGGATCATGATATAAAATGTGTTCATGTAGAAAATCATGTCTTTTCCATTATAATAGCTCTCATGAAATTAAATAACATGTTTTTTTCTATTCATAAAAAAATTTAGTCTCACACCCTAATGTCGGAGACTTCATGAATGGGAGTGAAAAATAGTGAAAAGAGAGTTGGGAGGGTGACCAATTTTTTAGAGTACGATGTGACCATCAAGGCCAAAAATTTTGTAAGAGGTAGATAACTTTGTGAGAACCTAGATTTGGACACTGTAGATAATCAAGAGACCTTGTTCTTCATAGAAGAGAAATAAGAACAGAAGAAACACATTGTGGATATGTATGATGGTAATGGTTGGATTAGTGATATGTATAGATTATTGTCTGTGAGTTTTTATCCTCCTAGTTTTGTAAAATATACTAAGTGACACTTAAGGTTGTAATCTAATCCTTGTGCACTGATTAGTTAGGTTATTTTAAGAAAGAACCTTGATGGGGTATTGCTAAAGTTCATTAGGGGTGAAGAATTAAAAAAGTCTTAGAGAAATTACATAATGGCTTCTCCAGTGGACACTTCTCATCCAAGGCCAAAACAGTGAAAATTACAAAGGTGGGATACTTTTGGCCCACATCGTTTATGGATGCTCATCAATGGGTCATTAAGTTTAAGAAATGTTCCTTATTCACTATTAAAAAAATATGGCGGCCCTCCCACTTCATCCCATTCAGGAAAATGAACCCTTTTGACAATGGGGGATTAATGTTATTAGGATTATTAATCTCATGTAAAGTGTGTTTTATAAGTGGGTATTGATAGCAACTAATTATTTTACTCAGTGGACAAAGGATATGACACTCAAGGAAGCTACTAAATCATCCATCCTTGATTTTCTTGAATATTTTGTGATAAGGTTTGGGGTTCCCTAAACCATTATTTTTGATAATGCAAAGTCCTTCCTAGGATATAAAATATCTGATTAGGCTCTTATACTTGGAATATAACTGAATCAATCTTCCAATTACTACCCGTAGGGTAATGTTTTGGTATATTCTACTAATAACGACTTAATTAGAGTCATGAAAATAACAATTGAGATTAATCTAAGGAAATGGAACACCAAGCTAAAAAAGTCTCTCTAGGTTGACATGATCACATCAAAGAAAGCAATTAGTAATTCTCCCTTCATCCTTGTGTATGGTATGGAAGAAAGGATTTCACTATCCCTAGAGTTTCCTTTATTAGAGCTAGCTCAATAGTTAGAGTTTGAAGGTAAATATAAAAAAATTAAGAATAGTGGAATTAGATGATCTCTATTACAACAAATGTAGGAAGATATAATTGAAGAATTATAGATCCACAAATAAATAGTTGATATTTATAGATTATAATGTGCATAAATTAACCACATGTTTGCATATGCATATAATAGTTAACATATTATGAATGAAATAAAATAACAATAGCTGAAAGTAAATGAGACAAAAGACATCAGATTTAAGTGGAAAAAAATGAAGGAAAAAAACTCCACTTTGAAAAAGCATTGTCTTATATTAAGAATTAATCAGGACTTTCACCCTGCAATACAACTTCACTCCTCAATCTCACAATAAACACTATCAAATTTATGTCTCATTGTATATCATCTCACATGAGTAGCTTGAGCTTAGATAAATTGGTCTATATGCTTATTAGTAAAAGTAAGATTACCAAGAAACCAATCCTGTGAGGGATCATCCTATTTATATAGGATGGGTGAGCGGTTATACCACTTCAATTTTTTCAAAGTTGTGAAAGACCAAATAATACTATTAAAATAATCTTTAAGAAAAGGGGATGTCTAAGTGGTAGTCTACCAAATGGTATCCCCACTTGACATTAATACCACAAAACTCCCCCTTAATTTTAAGTGGGGAAAAAATAGACATGCCAAATTGGATTTAGAGATCCTTGAATCAACAACACTGATTCAAGATAGCATGCAAACAAGGGAAATTATCTTATATTTCCATATAGAAATTCTTAAGACAATTGATTTACATATGAAGACTTACATCAGATTATGGAGACTTTTATAAACTAAGGCATACCCATACCTAAAGCTTCACTTGGATCTATGGGTAACTTCACATAGAGTGACATATTTTCTTATTACAAAATGGAGGAAATATTGAAAATTTACAATGAACTGCCTTATGAATTTTCTCATGAGACTTACAGTTCACATACAATGTTACAACCATGTGTAACCCATCCCTAAAGGATCACTTTGTTACATACAAAGTGGGTGGTCATGATACACTCTTAAAAGTTAACCCGAGTCTTTTATAATAAGTCCTTAAGAGGTCACATTTTCATGTAAAATCCCCTTAATGGAAACTATGATAGGCTTAAAAGACACAAAACTTGTAGTATTTCCCAATACACAATGGATTGAGGAAGGTATCTACAACATAATATTTTATGTTGAACTAGATTCTTTATTAAAATCAATCTGGCCTTCACATAGAGGAGGAATCCTTCATTTATCTCCTATCTGTATCACTACCAGTAACCTATTTAGCCACATGGCTATTTTTCTACTCCAAGTGATGGTTTCTATATCAAATCTTGAACACAAATCTAATCTGCATATCCAATCACAAAATCAACATAGTTAGAATCATGATAGAAAACATAACAGGCATAACAACTAACATAATAATATTCTTTACAACTAACCATGTTACATTACAAATATATTGAAAATAAAATTCCAACATATTATACTACTAAAATATTAATTAGATGAAATCAATATTGGATGTCTCCAATATAAACAAAAAGGTATCCCTAACTGTCATTTGATATGCATATAATAATATTTTAGTAATCAAATAAAATGTTTTATCAAAAAACATATATATCTTATTCTGAGCCTTTTATACTAAGATAAGACTTGATAGATAACTCAAATGATCATAGTATTCAGAGAATAAAATGGCCATGTAAGAAAAATTTAATCTTAGACATGGCATATATGATCATATTTTTATGCCAAAAACATGATTTAATAGTAAAAAAACATTGTCTTACTTCTCTTGATTCTAAGAATTATATTCTTGTTACTACTAAGAGATCATGACTATTTTGACAAAAGAATCATTATCAACAAAAATAGTTAGAGAAACCATTCTTGTGAAATAACTTGACACATGAATCCTATTCAGATTCAAGGATTGAAATATATCCCCCTCAATGTCAACATCCATTATAAAAAAGGCAATTGAGAAAACAAACTTGCAGAATAGTTTTAGTTTTAGGATACTCAAAGGAGGGCAGAGAGGCGATTTACAAAAACATTTCTCAAGAACATGCACATATTATTTGTAACCTCTAGGTATAAATTTCATGATGCATAAATGCACTTGATGCATTAAATAATATGATATCAACTTTTATTCTACCTCTGTGATAATCCTTTATTTTTGTGACGATAAATTTGTTCATGGTTAGACATGGTGCTTACCACATAGGAAACTTTCACAAGTTTCATGTTCTGAATTTATCTTTGGTAGACCAACAACAAGATTCAATCTATACATATCATACAAACTTTTGAAATTTACATGACCAAGTCTTGTATGCCAAATCTGAATATCATTCCTAGAAGAGGAAGAAAAGTAAGACTTGCACACAAAACCATCAAAGATATATAAGCCATTTTTCTAAATGCTAGAAGAAATAAATTTTTAAACTTATAATTTATATACCAATTATCTTGCAATGAAACAACTTGATAGTTTTCTTTAGTTAGTTGAGAGAAATACAAAATATTCTTTTTCAATTGAGGATCATATAATACATTCCTAATTACACCATTGGATAACTTAACACTACCACAACCTTCATACCTAATGATTGAGTTATCTCCTAGATATATATTATCTTTAAATTTAACTACATCTAAGAGGATATAAGGAGTAAAATTCATGTGCCTAGAGGTACCAATGTTAAGAATCCATTCATTTTCATTTGAAGCTGAAAGGGTAGTATACAAGGAAATAGACTGCTCAGCCACAGTTTCTTGAGTTTCCTTCTGATTTTTCTTATGATTATTAGGAATTTTTTTTATCAATATTAGATGATTTTTTAGTATTCACCCTACAATCAGATTCTTTATGCCCAAATTTTGAACACTTATTACAAGTTTCATTAAATATGACTTTAAAGTTCTAATTATTCTTAGCAGAATTAGTCTTAGGATTTGATTTAAATCTAGATCTGATATTAGAATTCTGATTATGATTATTGTTATTTTTATTATGAGAAGACTTATGATTATGTGAGAACAAATATTGAGAATCATTCTCTTTTAAATAAAAGTTCTCCATAAATATATCTTCTTAAATGAACAAAGAAGACAAAGTGTCAGATCGGATAGATCATTCTCATTCGATACTTGGAGTTAAAAATTGAGATTTAATTTCCAAATTTATCATGAATATTTATTTGAGTTATGAATTACATAATCTTATCTTGAAATAATTCACAGTTACAACCATCTAATTGAGCTTTAATGTCCTTAATTTTAGCTAGGTAATTGACTATTTTCTCATCCCCCTTCATGGGTGTTGTAAATAGCTCTAAAACCAGTTTAATGATCTTAGACAACCTACTGCCTTCATGCATGGTTTATAATTACTTCCATGCATATAAAGGTGAGTCTATAGTACCTATATATATTAATAATTCATCTCTAATGCTTTTCAATAGGATGGACAAAGCTTCTTGAGATTTCGAGAGAAAAGAACTAAGGTTTATAGGGGTATATTTTCTCCCTATGGGGAATTTATCTATGTCAGTCACAAGATCCCGAGAACTTTCTAGTTATGAAATAAGATTTTAAACGCATTTTGTAAATGCTATAATTTGTTCCATTTAAGAGTTGATACTTATCCAATGAAAAACTAGCAGAACTCATCATTTTTAAAGCTCAGATGGAAGTGGAAACAAATACAACTAAAAATGATTCAAGGAAGCCAAATGGAGGTAAACAACTAGCTACAAATATTTTTAATAGCTATACGAATGCAAACAACTCAAATTCAATTAAAAAAATAATATAATTGAGATTAAGATTAATTTAACAGAGCTTAGTTGGAGTCGAGCTAGAGGAGCTCGATGAGTTATTTAGCAACTCGACGGGGCAAGCTCAAAACCGAGCTACTTAACAAATGAAAAAAAAGGAGGCACGTATCGGCTTAATAATATATCCTTATATGGATGCAAAATATTTTAAAATTAGATTTAATGCCTTTTCAAGTCCACAACAATAAAAAAATAAACAACATCAAAGACTATAACAAGACTGATAACAATGAAAAACAAATACACGTGTCACTTTTCAAGTAGCTTCTAATTCGTAATGTAGATAATAAGTAAAAATACAATTAATTAAAAAGAATTGTATATATGTGTCTTAAATTAATTGGATAGCTTTTTTACACTCTAACACAATATAAAATCAAAGTCATAAAAATCAATCAAATGATGCCACTTGTCTAAAATTTAATGATTAAAGGCTCAACACTTGGTGTCTTCACCAAACCTTTTAAAAAAAAAAAAAACCCTTAGGCAGACCTAAGGTCTGCAAAAGGTACAAGATAGGTGTCACAATTTAAGAGGATAAGTCAAAGAAAAAACTGACACCCTAACACTTGCAAAGGCTGAAAAAATTAAAATATTAATATATGTGTAAAAAAAAATTGATTCGCGCTTTGCAAATCTAACAAAGACTAAGCCATATGGAGAGATCTACAAAAAGGTTGGATGCCTTAGAAGCTGAAATGAAGCTGTTGAAGGATGAGGTTAAGAACTTGGCAAAATAGAAAGGAAAGAGGAAGAAGGAGGATGAGGTGGATATTGATAATAACCAGATTGAAGATATCTACAAGAAGCTGAACTCCTTAGACTCCCGTTTAGGGAAGGCCAAAACTCGTCATGATTACAATATGTCCATTTTTAGTGTGATTGAGGAGTTCATTGAGTAGCATGTCAGAAGTTTCTCCAATCTCAGCGGAGTTCCGGAAACACTTTGGGGAAATGATAAGGAAAGCAAAAGGACCATTGATCAGTTGGATAAGACTGACGCTACCCACATGACAACTTTGGGAATGTTCAGATCCTGGAAGAACATCAAAACCAGCATCGACAAAGCTGCCAAGAAGTAGTTGTAGGTGCTTTAGCTACTCTTTTTTTTTTTTGCTTTTTTTACGGTTTCTTTGCTACTTTTGTGCAGAGTTTTTGTTGTTTTGTCTTGTTTGGGTAGCTATTTTTGGCTACTTTGGGCTTCATTGTCATACTTGGATTCTGATCCTTTTTTCTCTAATTTTCATTCCTATTCTAGCTCCTAGGCCCTCTCTTGTACTCAAGGGTATAGTCCCTTTCAAAAAACTATTTGCCAATAATAAAAAAAAACAAAGAATAAGCCAAACAAAAAGACGTGGAGCCTTTTTAATGGTCACTTTTCACAAGACTAGAAAATTCCAAAAAGGTGGAAAATTCTTATTGGATAACTAATTCTATAAATGAATGACTAATAAATGTGAAATATGGATCGATTCGATTGGCTTGGATTTGACAAATCTAACAAATGCAAAATACAAATAACTTGGAATAATTTTATTGGTTTTCCCTTCACATATGACACAAACAAGCTAAAAGAAGTATAACAATAAAAAATAAAAAGCTACTTAGATATATATTATTGGATCATATTTCAAAAATGACAGAGGAAAATTAAGCCAAGTCCGACAACATGGAGACACGTATAAAGCCCTTAATGGCTCACTTTTCACAATTTTACAATCAGAAAAACAATATGACTGACAAAGCAAAGCAAGATGGAGCCCTCTGATTGGATTGGGCTTCAAAAAGATAGAGATATATAATTAGAAGACTGAAAATGTGAATCTAGCTGGAAAAAAATGATTGGTTCAAGCTTCGTAGAAAAAAAAACTTCTCGAAATGAAAAAAGTCAAACAAGACTAACAAAGAGAAGCCAGATGACACAAAATGATTGGTCCAAGATTCGTAAAGACAAAAAGTTTCAGAAAATTAAAAATCTAATCAGAAAGATGTCAAATTGAGGCCACTTAGCACTTTAAGAGTGGGTACAACTTTACAACCATGAAAAAATGACAACAAAGCTATTTGGAGCAATTATATTGGTCTTGTTGGTGCTCAATTATAATATCGCCATTTTTGTTTAAAATTTTCAGCTTGCCTGGTTTGATGTACTTGTTGTCTTCCTGTATGGGTGCGTAATTTTTTTCCTTCACTAAGGTGTCATTGTCAGTCCTTTCCTTGTGTCATGGATCATGCTAAGTCTTGGTATTATTTATAGTTTTCTCTCTGCGGTGAAACATGTGTAGTTAGGAGTGTTCCACGATCGTGTCTCCTTTGTATTTCCCATACCGAAATCCACATATATGTGTTCATCTCTAATTGGATGCAGCGTGGTGGGTCTATTTGATGAAATTGTCACTTCAAGGGACCGATTAATTCTAATTGGATATTCACAACTATGAAGTGGCGTGAGCAATTTTCTACTTTATCCCTAAGAGGTGTACACTTATTATAAATCAAGTGGTTGCGGGAAGGTGGGACTTTTTATGTTTTGATACATTATGGTGAAAGGTGTGAAAGTATAAAGTAAATTCCTAAGACCCACAAAAGGACATGTGGCCATTGTTTATTATAAAATTAGGGAAGCGGGTCACTAGGGCATTTTAGAAATTTTGGCTTTGTTCTAAAAAGGGAGTAAAGTTGTAAAAGTAATCCACTACCTCACCGACTCCCAGGTAAAGCCACATGTTAAGTCAGCATCAAAAGTGGATGGGTAGACCAAAATGTCTAAAAATACATACCCCCAAGCCCACTTTAGTTAAAATTTGTTCCATGTGGACAACTCAAATTCAAAGTTACAAAAAGTAGATTTAACGAATGTGATACAATGCATTTGATTCCACCATTAATGCTCTATGCGAACCAAGGACCTTAAGGGATATGACTCCATTCATCCTTTATTATTATTTTGATGGTCTCTTGTCATTTTTATTAGTGAAGTGCAATTGGAATTATTATGGAGCTAATTTTGTGAACCTGAGAAGGAAGAAATATGTTGTTTTGAGTCAGAATTGCTTGGGTGCTTGCAGAAAATTGGTAAGAGCTTCAAACTCTTGTGTATCATGTCAGTTTCATTTCCAAATCAATTAAAGTAAAATTATGGTTTTTAATATGAATACTATGCCATTTTATTCTTGTGTTATGTGGGGATCATGAGTGACCTAGACAAGTTAACAAATACAAATTTGATGAGTTCCAACTTAAATAATTTTCATCAAAGATTAAATGGTTCTCATATGAGTGAATCTTTAAAGGAAATTCAT
Organism: Taxus wallichiana var. yunnanensis; assembly: GCA_018340775.1. NCBI lineage: Eukaryota > Viridiplantae > Streptophyta > Pinopsida > Cupressales > Taxaceae > Taxus > Taxus wallichiana. The sequence goes on along the minus strand of CM031238.1, from coordinate 460,569,370 downwards.
GATAGCCGCATCACCTCAACGGGTGCCATCCCACCTTAGTTCAATGCCCAAAACTAGTATGGTTTTGTGCCATGAATTATGACTCTAAGAAGGGAAAGGAAGTTATCACAGAAGCAAGGAAAAAATATGAGAACCCCAGAGGTCGATTAAATGAAATTGATGGAGTAATTGAAGAATGTGACACCAATATTTTCTACTTGGAGGGAACTCTCCCCAAGCTTGACTGCATAACCCGACTTAGTGAGGATCTGGTTGAGAAAGAAGGCATCATGCCAATAATATGCAAAGAGAGTCAATATGCCCTTGAAGAATTGACAAAAATTAGGTTAGATACCTTAAATGGAGTAAAAATGAATCTTGAAATTAGAAGGAAACATTTGGATAATCTACCAAAATTGAAGACCAGATGTCCCAATCAGACATGGGTGAAATACATTGAAAATACTCATTTTTTGTACACCTAGAAGTATGAGATGAAGTTTTTAAATATCATTTTCTAGAACATTTTTGTAACAAACAAAGTATTCCTTGGAATATTCTTGTTTTTGGGGGAAAAATCTTTGAAATAAAGTGAGTGATATAAAAGTATGAAAATGCCATGCAAAAAAAGGGGGTTAATTTTTCTAAAATTTAATCAGAGAGAAAAAGGAGAGAAAAGCCGAGAGAAGCCATTTTCTAGGAAAATGTTTTTTGAGAAACCAGTTATTTCTTGTGTGCCTTTCAAAATTGATTATGTCAAGATGGTTACAAATGTATAGCCACTGAAAAAACTTTTAGATTGTAAAAAAACTTTCCCTTTTTGATCAAATTTGAGAAAAAAATAGTAATTCGTGTAGATCAACGAACTATTTTATGTCCATTTTCGTCTTGAGATGTTTTCAAATAGTTATCTATGTTTCTATTGCATGCCGACATTAGGAATCCATTTAAAATCACACAAAATATCATCCTCATGACAAGTATTGTGGAATTTGCAATTACATTATAAAGAGAGCTTTTATTTCATGATGCAATAAGCAATTTAAATTCACTTTACTTTCATTTAGGTGATACAAATTATTTGTCGGTTTATGAGTGTATCATGAGCATGATATAATAGGGATTTTATGAAGTCTAATTGAGTCTTTAACACGAATTCTTGTGTTAAAATATTGAAGAATGTGTGAAGCTGTGTGTCTTTGAGCCTTCATAGATGCACAATTTTCTATTTGAAGTTTCATCTTTACTATTTGAAGCTATTCAAATTTTTGCCTTGTGGATCTGTTAACATTTTTTTATAGTTCTCATATATTTGGTATAATAAACTTTATCCCGCTTAACTTCCCAACCATAAAATACATATCTAGAGATGAACCATACATGAACTACACCTGCTTGCACTGTCTGTTAATAAATGCTAAGGGAATTTGTTGATTTACCCATCCATTACCTCAATATGTAGGATCAATCAGCTTCTACCATTGCCTTTAGTAACCTAGATCTTGTTTAGAAGGTTTCTTCATCCTCTAAAGTGAAAACTCGTGAGAGTTAGACTACGTTGTATTGACCATACCTTCTGAAGATCTCATATCAATTTTGTGAAAGGAAAGAAAATACTATAAATCTGCATACATTATCCACCAATATGGGTTACAAAATGGGTCCTCTCACCTTGGTTGAAGGCACAACCTAAAGTAGTTAGGGTAGGTCAAACCCTGTACACGGTGTTATCCATTTCTTCTAGGACTGAGTGAATGAAGAGTTAGCTAAATCCTTCCCTGGCTACAAAATGACTCACACTCTAATTTTTCTACCTCCAAGCATCTTGTTAAAATTACGTTGCTTCTCAGTCACAAAGGGAGAATCAATTTGGGTACCAACAGGTCCAAGATTTGCAAAACCAATAGGATCTTAATACAAAATGAAAAAACGAAGCCAAATGGCATAAAATTACTAGATAAGGCTTCACAAAATTATATCTAGAAAAAAAAAAATATTTTAAAAAATGGAATGGATTTAAACTCTCTGAATTAACTTGATCTAAAGATATCTTTCGGACCCACAGTCAATAGAAGACCCAAATGGCTATAAATGGTGTAAAATCATAAATAAGTTTGCATATGATGGATTAAAACCATAAATGACTAAAACAAGATACAAAAGATAATATATAAGCATACAATAGCTCAAACATGATCTAAGTAGCCATTTAGCCAATATTTAACCAATATTCCAAACAATATTTAGGCAGGAATTAGAAATTTAAAATTGGTTTACTTGAAGTTGTCGACTGAATTTTTAGGGTTTTGTAGATCAAAAGATCTTCAAGATTCTTCACTTTTGTAAGCCATAAAACATATAAATATAGCTTTGCACACACATAATCACCAGCTCTGATACCATGTTAGAAAAATTTAGGAAGATATAGTTAGATCCACAAATTAATGAGTTAAGGATTATAGATTATAATGTGCAAACATGAACCAGATGTTTACATATGCATATAACAGCCAACAAATTATGAATGAAAGAGAATAACAATATCTTAAAGTAAATGAGACAAGAGACACCAGATTTAAGAGGAGAAACTTGAAGGAAAAAAATCCATTGAAAAAGTATTGTCTTATATTAAAAATTTATCATACTTTCACGCAACACTTCCACTTCACTCCTCGGCCTCATAGTAAACACTAGAAGAATTTTTTCTTGTTGTATATTAGCTCACTCAAGTAGCTTGAGATTAGATAAATTGGTTTATACTCTTATTAGAAAAATTAAGATTACCAATCAGTCCAATTCCATGAGGGATCATCCTATTTATATAGGATGTGTGAGCTGTTATACCGCTTCAATTTTTTCAAAGCTGTGAAAGACCAACTAAGATTATTAAAATAATATTCAAGATAATGGTTTTCTATGTGGCGAGTCCACCAAATGGTATCCCCACTTTACATTAACACCCTAATAAGCTCAAGGAATTCATGTAATCCTCCATGACCAGATTCGAAAAGCACCAAACATTGACCAAGAATTACTTTGACAAAAAATCTAAATCATATGTTTTTCAAAATAGGAGATCTAGTCCTAAAATGAGATCTTGATAAAGTGCTAAAGTAGGATGACACTCAAATTTTTATTCTCTTTAGAGTGGGCCATATATCATCATGGAATATAAGAAGGAAAAATCTTTTGAGTTTGCTAAACTTGATGAGGAGGTACTTTAGAATGTCGTTAAAATGATCTATCTCAAACCTTCTCATCGAGTATGTTTTTTTACATCTTGTTCATATTTTTGTTTCTTTGTTCTCTCTTTCCTTGTTGTTGTTGGAGGTTCCATCCTTTTTGTGTGTTTATCGCTATTTGAGTTCCTTTCCCTCAATCCTTGTGGTGGTCTTTTAAATAAGTGTTTTTGCAAAAAATTTGGTATCATGTACATTTCACATGTCATGTCTACAAAAAATGATAGAGAAACTTAGTTTTAGAGACAAAATTCAAATAAAAATGTTGACTCCATGCCCAATGGATTATTCAAGGCTACTTATATTTAAATCTAGTAGGTATATGTTACCCAAAATTCACCAAAATATTTTCCAAAATAACACAACATTCTATTTTGAGAAACTCATCCAAGTTTCATACATAGGAGGCTTAGGTTTGAATACCCACAGAATGAAAATGTTGAAACCTTGGTCTTCCATGACATATGAGAAAGGATTAGTACTTCGTAGTTTAGAAGATAAGTGTTGTGTGGAATTAATAGATAAAGTATTCCATGGATTTTATTAATTCAACACAAAAAAATATATATTCCACCCAAAAGAAGCCATAATGGAGGTAAAAAGTGCCCTTTGGACACCGCACGAAAAAGGCAAAAAGTTTGAATATGGTTAAAGTTTGAAGCTACGGAACAAAGAACTTAGTGTTCTACAAAATTGAAAGTCATAGTATCTTGTGGAGTTGACAAATCCACAAGGAGATAAATTATACTTATGTGGCATGAAAATATTATGGGTGTAATGTGGAATACATAAAATGTCATAAAACAAAGGAATGTAGTCATGGGTGGGAAAAAATGTAATGTAAGGAAAAAGAATTCAACATTAAAGCAAGATTTGAAAATTCATGGGATGTGATAGATTTCTAAAAGAAATATGCATCCATGGACCAAAAAAAACATCACAAGTCCGTGAAATATGACATAGTTGTGGATCTTTTGAACCAAACGATAAAAAAAATTGCCTACACTAATATAATTTTAGTACCTCCATTCTCTTATACTTTTGATTTCATGGTATTTACTGGGGAAGTTTTAGGTTCCCATACGACCTATGATTTTCCTTGGTGATGGTGGGTGGTTGAGCTCATTAATCATCGGATGTGATCGATCTCTTCTCCTCTCTCTTAAAATTTCTCTAAATGTAAGTTCCTTGGCACATTATAGGGGTTCCTTTTTGCTAAATTTGAGGCTCGTCCTTGTGAGAATTTAAACATATTTATCACAGATTTTTAACTTTCATGTGGAGATTCCCTTCCTCATATCTATATCTATAAATAGTTAAGTGTTGATATTAATGCAAGTGTGACTTTGTTTCTTTGAATGCTCTATGTTTAATGTGAATATATTTTTCCTATTGTGCACCTTCACTCTATTTAATTATATTTACTTCCAAGATGTATGCATATTTTAAATATTAAATTATGTTCTTTCATCTATGTATTTTAGAACCAAATATATCTACTTTCTTGTTTGTTGAATCACCTCCATTTTATTTCAGTTTTATCTCTCTCACTCTATCCCCTTGGATTTTATTAGCTTAGTATTATATACGTTAGAGTATAATATGGTACAAGATTTCATGAAAAACTATACTTAGAGGAATGAGCCCTCTCACTTGAGGTTTGATATTTACTTCCCACACACTTTTGAGGTCATTCATGTTTTCACTAAAAATGTTGATTTCTTGATTCAGCAGTGGTGTGAATTTTAGAGACAACATGTCCCAAATCTTGGATATAATCCCACTCTTATTATTGAAGAGACCTAATGCATCTCATACTTGGTCATCTTACATGGGTGAAAATTTTCAATGAAAAATATTTCTGGTAAGATTTTTGGGACAATGGACTTCAATTTTTGTATATTTTGTCTCATCTCTCAAGTGTTCTGTACAATAGAAAATCAACATGTGACCTTCACACCCAATATCTTGAGGTCATGCTAATACAACCGGTGTAGAATTATTTGAATGTGAGTGTAATGACATGGATAAAGCTAATTGGGTAGTCTTACATCTTCAACATGTATTGTCAAGATTTGCGAGTCTACGAAAAGAATTCTCTCCTAACTTGAAGTGGTGTGATGTCTCGGTCTGAGATAATATCCAGTTGTAGACTCCAATCAATATCGAGCTCAGCTGAGATTTTGTTCGTTGGTTGTTGAACACACGGGAAATGACCTACGGGTGCCTCGTATAGATTTCCAGACAAGGTCATGGAAGTAATAACGAAAGGCACGATGAAGTCCCAAGTATTTATGGGTGATTTTTGGTCTAGTCCATAAATTATTATCCTAATCGGTTGCTATGTTCATTAAGGAAAGTTGTGTGATAATATCTAGTGGAAGTGGTGAAGATTTGAATACTAATGTACGCAAACTAGTGTTAATGTCTAACTGACTAGTAGGATCATTGGGTTGTGGGACCTGAGGATCACAACCAAATACTCGTGGAGGTTATGGCCCTTGGATGGTCATGTGCATAATCAAACCTTGTTTCTAGGAGCAGTCCAATAGTCGTAGGCTTGATTAGTAATGATATTTAGTGTATTGAGTTGTTCTATTTTCTCAACAAAAGTTATAGGTGTGTGTAAGATTGTTAAACATAAGCTGGTATCAATGTTAGTTATCAATTATGGCCCATTGGGTTGTGGGACCAAGGGATCACAATTGTATGTCTTTTCCTATTGTGGACCGTTGATGGTCATGCAGAATGGGATACAATGATTTTTGATAAGCAACCTAATTATTGAAAGAAATCTAATCTATGTTTTTGGGGTTTTCACAATATTTTGGATCAAAGAAATAAAAGCAAACTAATCTATCAAAGGAAATCTTTTTGTTCTTTTCTACCCTTTAATAAATGCGTTTTAATATAATAAATAAACTACGAGATAAGTAATCAAGCCGGATGTAGCTAGTTACTTGTGTAAATGTATTAATCTAATCCAAAGAAAATAACCTAATATAATGAAAACCCTCCAAACCCTACCTTAGAGGTGAAGAACAAATCATGACCATGAAAGGGGATATTTTTCCTCACAACTTCCCTGGTAATGTTAAAGAGGAAAACTTTCTAATGATTTTATCTACTTGTAATTTCCTAATTTATTGAAACGAATGATTTTCTACTCTATTTTATATGAATGATTTTCTACTCTATTTGATATGAATGATTTTCTACTCTATCTGATATGAATGATTTTCTACTCTATTTGATATGAATGATTGAAACTAGTGATTTGAAATTGACAATTCAACAAAAATCCAAACAAACAAAAAATTCCAACCTAGACAAGCAAGAACTTTGGAAAATCTAGTTGTGTCTATATATTTCCAATCAGTATGTTATTTTCTTTCTCACGAGTGTTCATGTGAATGCAAGGGATTGTGAATGTAAGAAAAAAGTAGGAGGATGGATCTTGAGCAATGGCAACTTTATGGCAATCTAGATACAATGCGGGTAGAAGAGAGATAGCACAAGAGATCGAGCTTGGCTATGCAATTCTTAGCAAGATTGCAACTATACAATGCAAGATACATAAAATTCTCGGGACTTATGTTTGAATACAAGCATGGAATATATAGGAATGGAGGATGGGAGGTTTCTTCATGCACAAGGAAAGAAGGAGCAATTCTAACCAATTAAATCTATTTTAAAATAGAAGTAGGAAGGAGAACCAACCAATCAAAGCTAATTTTAGATAATTCGACTCATGGATGCATGCAAAAAGTGAAATTAAGTGAACTGTCACATGTTAAAACATGCATGAAGGATCTGGAAAAATTGGGTAGGACCGCTGCCCTATGCGGGAAGGAAATTTCAGGACCGCCACCATGTTTTGGGTGGTGATTTTAGAACCGAGGCCCGGGTAGGGTGGTGGTCCTGAGGCGAAGGCCAAAACATGCGCGAGTAAAGAGGCGGGAAGCTAGAAAAAGAATAGGAAGGCTAAGTAAAGATGACTAGGTGACAAATATATCCTACAAAGGGAAATTGGAGCTTGAAAACCTTCTTGAAAGGACCTGAATCATCATTAGGGACTTTTGTAACCATTTTCCAACAATGTAGCATGTAATTTCGGGTTCATACATATTTCACCCTCAAAGAAGTGTCTTAGCCATGAAAAAGGTGTAAATGTAGAGTCTGAGTATGGCATTCCCAAAATGGAGAGTTATAAGCTATACGATATACTGTGTGTTGAAATGTTTCCACCCAAAATCCTACTACCTACAAGAAAAAATAAGAACCAAGTGCGAGATAGATAAAATATCAAAAATAAACACTAAATCAAACCAAGCAAAGGACTTACTATTTGTGTGGGGATATAGAAATATACCTACGCTAATGCTCTATCCCTATGAACACATATACTCAAAATAAGGTTAAAATAACACACACACACACACACACACACACACACACACACACACACACACACACACACACACACACACACACACACACACACACACACATATTGAAACAACTCATTTTCCAATTCATTTGTGCTATTTGATTTGGTGAATTTGGAGCTCTAGACCCACAGTGGTCATTTTCAACGAGAGTACAATCGATAAGACCGTAACGAGATCGTGATCATGCCTCCATGAGTGGGAAATTGACAAGTGTGATCCAAGGTTAGTTATTTTCAATTTTTACTTGTAATACCTAAAATGTAAAAAATTTGAAAATTTCACCTAGGAGGGATCATTTTTAAAACAATTTGTGCGAAATGAGTCTCTAGGGGGCACCCATAAGGAATTCTCTTTTTGGTAAAAAGTAGTATTTTTTTTTGTCCTTTTGATAATTTTTAGGGTAAAATACGCATTTGGAAAATTGATCTGGAACCGTTTCCCAAAGTAGGGCAACAAAGACTTGGGACCGCCACCTTACACTGGGTAGAGGTTCTAAACAGAATGACCAAGACGTGTATTAAACTTGATTTTTTTGGATTTTTATGTGTTGTAATGATTTTGGTGAGCTTATTATTTGGTATATGTTACTAACTTTATCTTTTTCCATGTTTTGGTGAATACGAAAGAAGAAGTATATGAGATGGAGTCAGGAGAGGGAGTGTGATTGGCTCCCTAGTATCGTGGATCAGCTGACTCAGGATCAGATGGATCTTATCCAGAGGGCCTGTATTTGGAGGATTTCACGGGTACCCCACATTACTCCTATCAGTCATATTTTATGTGACTTATTTTCCTATTGGGATGTAGAATAGAAAAACTTGTAGTTTCTAGGTGTTTGGGGTGAGTGGACCATCACCTTGGAGGATTTGTACCACATTCTTGGGCTCTCGATACTTAGGAGGAGGCTGACTTTGGAGAGATTGGGGTCAAGGGAAAAGATGAAGTAGTGGGCCACATACATGAGAGACATCATTGTCTCATCTAGTTCAAAGAAGGGGATAAGGTTTGGTTCCATTACCATCGCTCCCATTCCTATCATATGTATAGCCATCATGGGCATCTTGTCCTCTTGACTGATTGGGGACAAGGGAGGTGACACCCTTTTATATTATTTGGCTCCTATCATTGTGCATATAAAGGGTCATGTTTGTAAATATGCCTGGGTCACATATATCTTCTGGACTACCAACCATGATTTATACAGGGTAGTCATATTGCTGGGGAAATCATTGATCCACCCCACTCTTGTTATGAGCTAGGTTTATGAGATTTTTATCCCCTATGGCAAGGGAGTACCAGTTTCAGATCTAGGGGTTGTTTAGGAAGCTAGATGGACAGGTAGGTCGAGTAATTAAGATGCCACATCATCTAGTGGATTCCATGACTACGATAGACATGACTTCCACACCCTACCAAGACATAAAAGGGATATGGGGACCAAAGGTGACTACGATGGTAGCTTGCTCTTCAATAGGTCATCTAGGTCACAAAGAAGGGAGACATGAGGTCCACCCATTCGATCGTTTCCCCTAGTAGTTTGGCCTTTCATACATTGATATGCTCCCTCCAGTTACACACATTTATAGGACTATTCAGGAGGCTCGAAGGGGCCCTAGATGGGATCCCGGTTGGATAGTGGCCATTCTAGGTGTGCTTATTGTAGTTAGATGGGTGGTCCATGCTTGATGGGTAGCTGGTGCCCCTCGAGTGCCCCTATTTTGGATTGTGGTTGTTCCTTCTCACAGTGGGGAGTAGGATGATCCCATTGATCTTGACTTTGAGTATAAGGAGGATACAAGGGATGAGATGGATGAGGATTCAGTTGGAGAGGACATAGAGAATGAGGGATCTGGTGTTAGGACTGGAGAGGTAGGCTATGCATAGGAGGAGGAGAGTGAACCTAAGTGGCATGATACTCAAAAGATGTTTAGAGTAGCATACAAGGAGGCCAGTGCTGAGAGAGAGACCTTAGTCTCAAAGATGACACTTCCTCCTGATGGAGAGGGGGATGATGATTCTATCATAGGAAAGTGATTTGCTTCCAACTTTGGGGAAGCCCCATAGCCTCCATCAGCATCAGAAATAATAACTACTGATCCTACTTGGATTCCTAGAGACTCGAGTAAGCTTAATACTTTTCACTCAAATTTTTTAGATAGGAATGTTGGCTTGTATATATTTGTTTTATAAATTACCACTTCTTGTTATCTTCTTATAGCAACGACACAAGAGTGGTGAGAGATCATCCATCGGGTGTGCATGGACACTCTATTGATCCCCTCGGGGAAGACACAGGATGACCTGACTATTGACTTGGGCCAGCCATTAGCCACCAGCAGACACACGGACGTGTTTACCCTTATGTGGAAGGTAGTGGAGATAGTGAATTCCCTCCGTACCCGGGCAGCCAAATATGAGACTATCGAGTGCTTAATGATATAGGGCCATTCTCACAAAGTGAGGCCACGGGCAATGCAGACACCATCATGAACACTCACATCATTTTGTTCACTCCTAGCATCATCATAGCTACTATAGGAGCCCTAGGCGTGGTCGAGCACCATTCGAGGGTTCCCATAGTGGCTGATAGGCCATGGAACAATTTTTATTGCTTTGATGAAAAATTTTTAGGCGTTATAAAATTTTGGTATATCTCAGGCTCATTGCGAGTATTTTGACCATGCCTAGTGCATGGTGACATTATTTACAAACTTGATTCACCATGATATATATAGACTCTTATTTTTGTTTTGGTATTCCATTGTATCTGAGTTGACTTTCTTTTGGTTCCTTTCACATGTGTACTCTAGACATTTAGAATTTCCACTTTTCTATGTTTTTCAAAATGCATGCAATGGGTGTGAAATGATAACAGAATGATTTATTTTTGTATTTCATAATGCTGATATATGATAATGTGAACACAATGTGATGTTTGAATTTTAGTTTCTTTAAGAAATCTTTGATACTTCATATTATCTTGGCAAAACATGGTGATAAAATGATATGATAAGTAGATATTCTTGTCCCACCCCTAACTCCACGCAACTAGTAAGATACGAGGGCTCAACACTAAGAACTAGAAAGGGCACAAGTTATGAAAAATTGTTGAATGGTAGTGATGAGGGAAATACAATGGTTTGACATGACCAAATTGAGACACTACAACCCCATCCTACTCAAGATACTTCATAGTTTAGAATGTGAATTGATTTGCAGTTTATCTAGACTTGGATCTATAGATGGCCACTTGGTTGAAAAAATATGGATTTGGGGTTTTAAACTCTTTTGGAATCTTGGACATCTAACTCACTTTGTTTTTGACTTATGAATTCACAACATTTGAATGAATTATTTGTAACTTTCAAGTTTTTCAATGAGACCCCCTACTACTTACCTCCTGCTACTAGGAGGAAGCATGGGCTCATCACCATGGACAAGGAATAGGTGAGTAAGGGCATTTATCTCCTTTCCTAACCATACATCACCAGTAAGAGATGTAGGCTCAACACTAAAGGTTGGTAGGGAAAAGAAATGTGTAAAATAAAAATTTTCTGTGGATTTTCATTTGAAATACTTATCTAGGGAAAATGTTTAGTATGTTATTATTTCCAAATATATTTTTATGGGATAGATGTGAATCCATGAAGCTTCTAGAATAGACTATAGGCAAAGGAACCTAATCTAGAAAGAGAATATAAGTAGAACTAAGTATGCAGGCCTTGGTATGATCATGATCAAAACTTTGTCTTATCTTATTTGAACTGATGAAATGATACAAAAATAATTGATGATACTATGAATACTTGAAGAGATATGATTTGAATGTTTTTCCAATGTTTTTTTGATTTTTTTCTAGGAGTTGCTATAAGAATAAATCCCTTGATAAAAAAATTTACAAAATGAAATGAGCTGCGGATGAAAATACAATGCAAATGCAGTAATGTACATATAAAAGTGTTAATGGATCATGTGTAATACCTCTTGGTGAAGAGAGTTCACAAATTTGATAAAATCATTACCTTCTAGTATACATAGACGAAATGCCCATTTTTGTAGTCTTCTACTACTCATTACGGATCCAACCACGGGTGCAATTTTCTTCCCTCACTTTGGTCTTCTTGTATATCCATCTTTTGAGTCTTAATCCCAAATATCCTTCATATATTTCATGTTCATAAACCTTCTTATTATATTTCCCATCCATCTGGTCAGCGTAAACATTTTGTCATTATTCATTGTTAAGTCTAGCCTCATCAAGACTTTCCAACTGAGAGAGTCATGCTTCTCAATAACCCTCTTCTCCCGGGATCTCATGCGGTGAAATACATAGACTAGATATTTCAACTTCGAGCAGCGAAGCGCCTCAACACCAAATACTAAATAAAATGGGGTTCCCCCATTGGTGTTCTAACTAATGTTTGATATGCCCACAAGGCGAAAAAAAGATTTAGGTGCCAATCTCATTTATTCTCCTTAAAGGTTTTGAGAAGGATGGCCTTTAACATTTTATTCGTAGCCTCAGTTTGTCCATTAGCCTGAGGATAGTAGAGAGATGTTGTGTGATGACTTATTTTGAACTTTTCACATAACTCACGCACCTCCTAATTTTTTAAAGATGTGACATCATCCAAAATAATGATTTGTGGCACCCCGTACATATAAATGATCTAGTTCAAGATGAACTTAGTGATTACAGAGCAGTACGGTGGTAAGAGCCATGGCTTTTACCCACTTAGGTAAGTAATTTTTGTCTATGATTATGAAGTTATGTCCATCCATTGTGAGGAGATCATTTCCCTATCAAATCTAGGCCCCACGTGGAAAAGGTCCATGGGGTTGCGAGTGGTTACAAAGCTTATGTCGGTATGTGGATCATGTGCGAGAAATCTTTTCATTTATGACATCTACACACAAACTCAACTACGTCATGTTCTAGCATGGGTCATAAATAGCCCATCTGATGTATCTTCTGAGAAGTGGCATGGCCACTGAAGTGACCTACACATACTCCACTATGTGACTCATAAAGAATATTTTTTGTTTCTTCGGTGTCAAAACATCCTAACAACATTCCTTTAAAGGCTCTATGGTGGAGAAATTTCTCCCAAATAACATAATTAGTGGCAATGATGCATAACCACATTATTTTTTGTGATGTTTACCCTTCTGGGTATGTATGGTCCATGATGAAATTGACAATATCGGTATACAAGGACATTTAGAGATAGGGGGCCTAGTTTCGACAAAGTACATGAACTCATCGGGAAAGTCTAAATCTACCAGATCACCTCCATCTAATGGATTATTAGCCAACCAATCCATAATGATTTTCCCTTCACATATTTCTGATTTACAAATGTTAGTTCAAACTCACCCATTAGGTTTATGAAATGCCCAAGATTTTTAGACAAGGATCCTTGCATGAGGAATGTCCACAAGTGATCTAACTTAACAATAACCCCCATTTCTTGATTCATCACATAATTCCTTAAGTGATTTGTTGTAAAGAATATGGCAAGGAATTCCTTTTCTACCTATGTGTAACATGTCTCATAATCAAACACTGTTCGACTAATGAAATAAACCACACTTTCTTGTTTATCTTCATCCTCTTGAGCCAACATCCAGACAAGCAAAACATACGTAGCTCATGAATACAATATCAAAGAATGATCTGATCTAGGCAACATTAGCGTGGGAGGGGATAACATGAATCGTTTAAGTTCCTTAAATGCCTCGTTACATTCTTCCATCCAATTAATGTTATAATACTTTTTCAACAAATTGTTGATTGGATGAATAGAAAAGGTCAAGTCAGGGATGAACCTTCGGATTGCACCGAGTTTTCCAATAAAATATCCGATACCAGACTCATCTGGTGGTGCAACAATTTCTAGCACAACCCAGATTTTGGTTGGGTCAACATCAATCCCTTGTGAAGATATAATGTAACCAAAAATCTTGCCTCTTGTTATGTTGAATACACACTTTTTGGATTCAATGTGACATCGTATTTGATTAAGCATGAAAGGATGATACAAAGCACCTCTAGGTGATCGAAGCACTCTCTAGCCTTATTGAGTAGGTCATCCATGTAGGATTCCACAATCTTATGAATAAGGTCATGGAATATATGTCATTTCTCTTTGGTACGTTGCACCAGCATTCTTAAGAATGAATGACATGACAACATAACAATAGGTACCCCGAGGAGTTATAAACGTAGTTTTGGCTTGATCCTCCTCAGAGATTTTGATTTGATTGTACCCAGAAAATCCATCCATGATAGAAAACAATTCAAATCCAACTATTATGTCAATAATAATGTCAATGTATGGTAATGGGAAATCATCTTTGGGGAAATCCTTGTTAATGTCCCAAAAGTCTATACAAATACAGATCTTTCCATTCTTTTTTAGAATAGGGATGATATTAGATACCCATTGTGAATAGTTGAATGGATTGATAAATCCTACATGGAGAAGTTTTGTTACTTCTTCTTTCACCATGAGGGCCACTTTTAGCTTTATGGGCCTCGACTTTTTCTCGATCGGCTGTGCATCTAGTTTGGTGACGAGATTGTGAACCGTGATATGTTGTGTAATTCCCATCATTTCTTTATAACTAAATGTGAAGGATTTTTGTCATTCCTCGAGGATTTGGGTAAGTATTTCCACATCCTTTGGAGTTAAGGAGGATCCTAGCGTTAATATTTTTGGTTCCTCCTCTATTCCAATATTTATATCAATTGTTCCCTTGATTAAGGAGGCATTTCCCTCCTCAAACTCAGGCGGGGCTAGAGGTAACTCTAAATCCCCTTCTTCTTCTACTTCATAAATATGAATATCTTTTCTAGGGGAGGATTTGATCATGGGATTCCAAAAATAGGAAGAGGAACGTGTAATTAAGGAAAGGTATATCTTGTGGTAAGTACGATGTAGCTATGTAAAATCGTTTAAATATCCTAAATTTGCTTCATCACCATTAACATTGTCTAAATAATCAGGCTGATTCTTGGCTTCTACATACATCAACATTGGGGTCATTGGTGCTTTATGAATCAAGGGTTCAGTGTGAACTGAAACCATGAAATTGGTATCTTCCAAGTCACTACTTAGGGTGAAGCGTAAAGCAGAAGTTTCTACAAAGTCTACGAGAAGGTTCTATTTACGTGGAACTACTTCAATAGATATGTAGTTGAACCCTTTCATCAGACCTAGTACTGTTGTTTTGTAAAGTTGTAGATGCTTAGCTCTAGTCTCATATACTTTGGATATCTAATTTGTGACTAGTTGTGAATTACCCACCACTCTAATATTAAGGATACCCATTCTCTTAGATATAATGAGACCTAATAAGAGAGCCTCATATTCAGCCCCATTATGTGTCCATTCGAAATTTAAATTGAAAGTAAAAGGTATAATCCTTCCTTTAGGAAAAGTGAGGATCACGCCTGCCTTGGTGCCAAAATGACACTTGGCTCCATCAAAATAGAAATTCCAACAACTACTCAGTAAGATGCACATTGAGTCATCCTTTATACCTTCTCCATTTACCTTGGATACTTCAACCATGCAAACCTCATCTGCTGGAAGGGAACTGAGTCCCAAGGTATGTGCCATACCCATAGAATCAAAGGGGACGAGAATAGGAAAATCCTTCTCTAATAGCTCAACAATTTTTGTTGTGGTTCCTAGAGACATTGTCTCTACAATAATGGTTTCATCCATGACCATCAGAATGCCATCAATTAACCCCATGCCTTCTAATTCTATCATAGGGACTAGATTTTCTTCTATTATTGTGTTTACATGTTTGTTTAAGCTCGATTCGTGGGAAGCTCAAAATCAGAGTGGACCCCTGGCCTCTTCTTTAAGTTAGAAAAATGTATATCAAAGGGTTTTGGATCACCTTGGGCCACAAATACTTTCCCTACATGCAAGAATATAACCTCCTGGAATATAGTGGATGGGATTTCCTTCATGCGGTGGATCTAAGGATGGCCAAGGATCATATTATAGTTAATTTCCGGCCTATATTATAAAACTCAGTTAGTACCATCTTAGGCCCAAGATTAACCAATAATACTATGGTTTCGATCGACATTTCATTGAGGCTATCATAGCCTCTTAGTGTGTTTCGTGTCAAGGAGCAATTGGTGTCCCCATATCCTAACTTCTAAAGAAAAGAGAAGGGAACTATGTTAACTAATTCCCATCATCAATCATTGCATGTTTTACATAGTTATTGTAAATTTGAACTTGTAGAAACAAAATCAGGTCACCCCTATGAGCTATCTCAGCATCTGTGGGCATCTTGTTGATGTCAAACATGAACCCAATATCTCTCTCATACTTACCAGGAGGGCTAATGTTACACGATCTATGTGATTTATCTACACCTCTCGGAGGAGGGGTAGCATTTATTAAATGGCCAGGACCTTGCACTTCTAATAGAGTGGGTCTGTGGGAAAGGAAATTCTTCTATTGATCAAAGGAGGAAATGTGTGAAAAGGTCTTGGTTAGATCACTGGTTAGGTCATACACCCCTACTAGCTTGCTTAGCGTATCATGAACATTTTTGACATATCTAGATAAATTTGGATTGGCTGCGGAGAATAATCCTTGGTTCTTGTGGCAGCGTTAATTTGGGGTTCAACATCTAACTCTACCAACCCCACAATTTTTGTTGGCTAACAACTATCCCAAAGAGGTGCCACTTGTGGGTTTGACAAGGTTGAGGATTCATGATCATGAGTCCCTATTACAATACCTTTATTCAAACCATTGGGATCTAATCTACCATCCTTTGAATGCATGGGGAGAGGATCATTAAATATCCCCAGCGATGTGTTCTAAGGAGACATTGGTCCCATATAGGAATTTTGAGTAGGTGCTACTGGGTTTTCCAAAAACATGTCAACAAATAACTATCTTTGGTCCTATGGAAAATGTTGTAAAAACTTGTTACAATCATGATGTGTTCTTGCATCATGCCCTTGAACCCTATAAAACCACAATATAGGTTGGGATTGTAATCTATAGGCCTTTGGTTTGTTCCTTGTTATGGCTCAAAACTACAATTATTGTTTAGTTGCTAGTTATAGTTAAAAATTTTGAACCCTTGCCCTTGTTTTTAGAATTGGTTGGGATACTCTCCTAGGTATTGACTAGGGCTTGGCGTCAGTGTTTGTCTCTATTTCTAGGATTGTTGTTATTTTTTAGGATGATTAAAATCTATAGCGTTTACCAAGGGTGATAAATTGTTGTTTCTCTAATTATTGTTGTTATTCTAGTTGTTATTTGTAGCACTTGTACTGGTGGGATTAACAACATTAGGTTTTTTTGGCTGGTTAGTCACACCGTCAGTCGTGGCTCCATGATTCTCATTAAGGATCTTTGGTCCTTGATTATTTTTTATGTTTTTGGAGTAACCAGGATTATTTTTACTAGGAGTGACTAAATTTCCATTTTCTCCATAAGTATTATGACCACTGTCAATGGCTTCTTGGTCAATTCAAAGAGTACCCTCTAGCATATCTTCATAGCTCCTTAGCGAGAACTTTTGAACCTCTTCCTTTGTCTCTCTGTTGCGGGATTGAAGGAAAAAATCACAAAGTTCCATTTGATCCATATTTGGAGCGCTTGTAGAGGAGTGACGGACTTGTCGCCACCTTTGAATAAAGTGGGCTACAGACTCATTGTGTTATTTATTGATATGAAGGAATTCCCGATTTGTTCTCAAAATATTGTTAATATCAAAATATTTGATAAAATATAACATGATTTTCTTGAATGAGTGTATTGAAGCCTTCAAGTATCCTATAGTACTAGTCGATAGTAATACCTTCTATCATCTTAGGGAAAATTTTCACAATGAATAAGTCCCATGGGAGCATGCTCTCAAATGGCCATTGCATAAGCCTTTATGTGGGTGTTAGGATCACCCTCCCCTTTGAATTTTAGAATATCGGGCAAGGGTATCGGGAGCATAACTATCCAAATGGAGAATTATAGGGTTCCTTGAGATATTCATTATAGATTCCCATTGCGTATGTTTCCACCATTGAAGACCCTTGTTGGGGAGGTGGGAGTTACATTGATTTCTGAAATGGGATAGCATAGACATTTGATGGAGTGTATGGAATCCCCTGCAGTTGTCTATTTGGACTAGGGTAGGTATATGTGTCCCCTTTGGAGATTTAGAATACATGTGTACATAGGGGGTTGATTACCTTGATATGGAATCAAAGGCACGAAGCTAGGGAACGTTGCATTTCCGGATGGTATGGCATTTGAGAATGCACTTCCAACTAGTACCTATTATAGATATCCATACGCAGCATGAGGGGGTATAACTCGGGTGCCCATTCCCGTAAGTAGATCCCCATGGTTTTGATTATTCATATAAACTAGAGGATTCTCGTGCAATAGGTGTGTTTCCATAATTCTTTTGGTAAGGAGTAGTTCGTGCTTGCCCCACATATGAATTTTGAGTATTTTGGGAAATCTCTAGCTCCTTGAATTTATCTACTAAAGCTAAAATAATGTCACCCATTGATGGGGTAGTTCCTTTCTTACGTACCTTTTGTTGAACCCTTGGAGTTTGTTGAGGAGTCGGTATCCTGCTATGAATTTTTCACGCTATTGCTACCCCTCATTATTAGTATTTTCAATTGGTGGAGGGGTAGCGTTATTGTTTTGAAGAAGTACATTACCTTGTCCTTGCAACCTATCAAATGTTTGGTTCATGTTCTGGAAGTGTTGTTCACTCCTATCATATCGTGTTAAATACTCCTCATCTAGATAAGGAAGTTGTTTGGATTACATGCTAATGGGTTTTTGAAACAATACTTGAGGAGATGAACTTGCTTCACCAATGAAATTCATATTTTTTGAACTTGATTATTCATGGGGATACGTCTAAGTGACCTAGTTGATCTCCTTAATATGTACAAAGGAACCAAAATTTGTTCCTAGAAGTAGAGGGTTTTGAGTGGATGAGCGGTTGTCCACCCATATTGAAAGTGAAGGTGATTGTTGTGGTATACTTGATTGGTAGTGATACATGTCAAAAATTGAGATGGTCTGACCATACTCATCGTATCCTGACATATTAGGGGGTATAAGAATACCCACAGAATAAAGGATGGACGAAGAAATTAGAAATGTTTGGAGACTAGCTCTTCACATTGGGTTCACCAATTTATATGACAGAAAATCAACATGTGACCTTCTTGGCACCCGACCTCTCAATTTTTCACTGAGACAACCGGTGTAGAATGATTGTGAATGTGAGTGTAGTGATGGGAATCAAGCTAATTGAGAAATCTTTTATCTTCAACAAAAAATTTTGGAATATGTGATTCTAAGGAAAAGAATGATCTCCTAACTTGAAGTTGTGTGATGGCCCGGTCTAAGATAATAACCGCTCATAGACTCAAATCAATATCAAGCTTGGATGAGATTTTGTTTGTTTGTTGTTGAATACATGGAAAATGAATTGCAAGTTCCTCGTATAGATTTCCGTGACAAGGTCATGGAAGTTAGAAAGCGAGGCGCGATGGAGCCACATGTATTTATGGGTAATTTTTTTGTCTCGGCCTAGAAAGTATTAGCCTGATCAGCTTCTATGTTTAGTAAGGAAGGTTGTGCGATAATATACGGTGGAATTTATGAAGATATGAATACTAATGTATGCAAACTAGTGTCAATGTCTAACCGATCGCAGCCCCTGTTGGGTTGTGGGACCTAAGGATCACAACCAAAGACTCTCAGAGGATGTGGCCCTTGGGTGGTCATGCATGTAATCAAACCCTATTGCTAGGAGAATTCTAATAGTCATAGGCTTGATTAGCAGTGATATTTAGTGTATTGATCGATTTTATTTTCTCAGAGAAAGTTGCAAGTGTGCGTAATATTATTAAACGTAAGCTAGTATCAATGTCAATTATCAATTATATCCCGTTAGGTTGTGGGACCAAGGGATCAAAAATGTATGTCTTTTCTTGTTATGGACCGTTGATGGTCATGTAGAATGGGATACAATGATTTCTAATAAGCAACTTTATCACTAAAATAAATATAATCTATGTTTTTGAGTTTTTAACAATATTTTGGATCAAAGAAATAAAATAAAACTAATCTATCAAAGGAAATCTTTTTGTCATTTTCTAATCTTTAAGAGATGTGTTCTAATCTAATAAATAAACTAAAGAAAGTAATCAAGCTGGATGAAGCTAGTTACTTTTGAAAATGTATGAATCTAATCCAAATAAAATAACCCAATCTGATGAAAACCCTCCAAACCCTACCTCAGAGGTGAAGAACAAATATTGACCCTAAAAGGGGCTATTGTTCCTCACAACTTCCCTAGAAATGTTAAAGAGGAAAACTTTCTAATGATTTGATCTACTTGTAATTGACTAATTTATTGAAACAAATTATTTTCTACTCAATTTGATATGAATGATTTTATACTCTATTTGATATGAATAATTGAAACTAGTGATTTAAAATTGACAATTAAAAAAACAAGGCAAAAAACACACAATTCCAACCTTGACAAGCAAGAGATTTGGAAAATCTGGTTATGTCTGTATATGTTCCTCAAGTATGTTCCTTTCTTTCTCTAAGTGTTCATGTGATTCCAAGGGAGTGGGAATGTAATAACACCAATAGGAGGATGGAGCTTGAGTAATGGTAGCTTGATGGCGATATGGATGCAATGTAGATAGAAGAGAGATAATACAAGAGATTAGAGCTTGGCTATGTAATTCCTAGCAAAATCGTCACAAAGCAATAAAATGCAAGATACATAAATTTTTAGGGCTTTTCTTGAATACAAGCATGTAATATATAGGAATGGAGGATTGGAGGTGCCTCATAAATAAGGAAAGAAGGATAAGTTTTAACCAATATAATCTATTTAAAAATAGGAGGAATGAGAACCAAACAATCAAATCTAATTGTATACAATTCAAATCATGGATGCATGTAAAAAGATAAATTAAGTGAACCGTCACATGTTAAAACATGTATGAAGGACTGGAAAAATCAGGCGGGACCACCGCCTGCGTAGGGAGGTTGTTTCAGGGACCACCACCCTATTTTGGGTGGCGGTTTTAGAACCACCGGCTAGGTAAGTATGGCGTTCTTAGCATTAAAAAAAACATGTGCAGAAAGAGGAAGGAACCTATAAAAATCATGGGAAGGCTAAGTAAATATGTCTAGGAAAAAAATATATCATGCGAAGGAAAATTAGAGCTAGAACACCTTCTTTAAAGGACCTGAATCATCATCGGGGACTTTTGTAACCATTTTCTGACAATGCAGAACATAAAATTTTGGGTGCATATATGTTCCTTTTAATGTTCTTATAAACTTCTACAAATAAATAAAAATTCAAGTTCCATTTAGTATATGATTATAATCTCAATAAGAATTAGTTCTTCTTAGTAATTTATTAAACTCTTGTGGTTGTCATACAAAAGAGTTTTGGATTGGATCTCTACAAAGAATTGGGAAAAATCTTCAATACCAAAGAGAAAAATATTCTCTTATACATAGAGTTTCCACTCAAAACCTATAAATAATCCTCTATCCCCTTAAAAACATGGATCATTTAATAAATTATGCCTTACCATCCTTTAATGTTGATAACCTATTATCCATAAATGTGTCGATTGATGTACTAACTAAATCCCTCAAAATATGATGTTACTTCATAACTAAGAAGAATGTTAACCCTACGACCACCTTAGAGACATAACACATAAACTATCATTTCATCACATAACACCAATAGATGTTTCAATGAACCTCATAACGTATTCCCTTAAAGGAAAGGTTACGGCATAGTATGGGAACCTCCCTCCTAACTCCATACACTAATGGGATGAATTTGGAGAAATTTTTGAAAGACAGTTTCAAGATAAGAATGACCACTTACCATTGGAGTAGCTCATAACCATAAAAAGGGAACAAATTGAAGATATATCTAGCTTTAACTTCATATTCCAAAGAACTTGGGATAGAATCCAACATTTTCTAAGACCTTATTCTCATTGTACCTTATTTTACTTTATGAAAGCTCTTAACTCAGACATATTTGTTATGATCCAATCATTAGGGGTTTCATACCTTCATGTTGCATTTGATATTTATATCCTTACTAATAACAACCTTATTCAAGAAGGAAAGTTAGACCTAGACCTCCCATGCATGTTTTCCCAAGATAACATCTCATGCTATATCCCAACCTCAACCTATTGCAATCCAAATACTAGAATCCATCCCTAATACATCTAAAAATTATGATGAAGTGAATAATATCCTAATTAATGTGGCTAATAGTATGAATGTAATGGATAGACAACAATTTCATCCTTCTCAAATACCTAGGAAACCGAGATAACATTACCTACCACCTTAATAAATAATAGCCTCAAAATTAATTTTTTCTCCTATAAGCCCAATATTACAACCATATTTCACTCTCACAAATCCTATCATAGAAATGGTTCATTTATAAAACAATCTAGCTAAGGACTTGATATGATGCTACCCATGTTCCCAACCTCATGACTCTAACACTAAGGTATATGAGACCCTAAAATAATTTTTGACAATTCATAAATCCTCAACATAACAAATAAAACTTACTAAATCATTAAATCCACCTTCATTATTAGTAGATGAGAACTATATGTAGTAAATCAAGCTTAAGGAACCTCAAGTGAAGTATAATTATAACAAAAAATAAAATAAAATGATATTGATACCATAATCATAGAAATGTAGTTTTCAAATGACACATGGTCGAGAGGTGAAATATCATAACTAATGGAGGATTCATTTAAGACACCATAGGTAACCATGGTACAACGAAATCTATATCATCTGGTACTTGAAAATCTTAAGGATTAAACAACTCATTATTTACAAAAATCAACTTCAACTCTAGAAATTATGGAACAAATGAATAATATTTTAATCAATGTTTATTTGTGGGATACTTTATCAAGATCATGGTCGATTTATCTATTATGAGAAGGGTTGAGGAAATTTAAACTCCTACCGAATATTATTCAAATGAGGTGACTTTAGTTCCAGTCAATCTATATCAATTTAATGATAGTAATGTAAGTTTTAATCCCGAGTCTCCTCCATTCTATGTGTATTTGATAACTCAAAAACATCTATTCCATTATTACATGATTGATTATGGAGCTAGTAGTATTGTTATACAAAAACAAATTGTTGATATCATATGAGTAGAATACACTCCCATCAATAGAGGAATTGTTCATATTGATGTAACTATAGTCAAATTTATGGAATCATTAGGGAGATTAATACGACCTTACATTCTTGAACTCATATTACCATATGTAAATAAATATTAGTTATTGAATTTCCCCCAATCTTTTGCCTATGCTTATCAAGGGAATTTACTTCAAAATTAGAAGGGTATTTTTCATTTGACTAGTTTCACATGTGTCTTAATACTATATATGGCACAAATTTCAACTTTAAATATAAACCCATAGCCCAATTTTATATTGGCACCTATGATCCAAATCTCATTGAGCTTAATTATTTTATAACTACTAAAATTGATGGAGATAGTGATCTTTAACCACTTGAGATAAGAAATAAAGTTTCTAATGAATGACTTGATGATTGATATATGAAATTATAACCCACTATTTAATAAATTGGTATGTGCACCTATTACATCAAAGATGAAGTAAATTTTATCCTCATATTACTAAAATTAGATCAGTACTTGGTGATCATTTGGGAGATGTATTTTGATGGTTTAAAGTCTAAGGTAGGGGATAAGGTAAGTGGTTTATTTTTGTTATCAAAGAGAGATAAGTTTATCTTCTCACATAAAATTCAATTCAAATTCACTAACAATATAGTTGAATATGAAGCTTTAACCCAAGGGATACTCATTTCTAAAGTAAAGGGAATTGAGAAGCTAATAGTCTATGGAGACACTAAACTAATAATTTAGTAATTTATATCTTGATGTGAAGCAAAGAAACCCCTTCTCAAGGCCCACAAGAAAATAATACTTTGATGTAATCAACCTACTAATTTACCTAAGAAACTAGTATGTTGATGTTGATAGAATCACTTTTATTGGGTCCCATTTTAATCCACCTAAATATATGATGAATGAGGAATACCATCACATGAGACTAATTATCTAGCTAGTGCCAAATAATTACTATCATTAGAATATTTTTAGAGTGGTTTGTAAATTATAAACTTCATCTAGTGATGGGAAGAATCCTCACAAAGTGATTTTTAATAATAGTTGTAAAACATATATGGTGATCTAGTTATCCAACTAAAGACTAAAAAATTTCCCAAGAGACCAGTTACTTTAGAATGATTGTTCACCCTTGATGATTAATTCAGAGGGGAAATAATAAACCTAAATATTATAGAGGAGGAAAATCATCAAGTGTTTATATTTGTTAGTAAATAATTAAAATTAGGAAAGATATGTAAATATGATCAGTAGTATGATTTTGTTTAATTATGTTAAATGTGTGATGATTCTTTTGATATGATGACATTATAGGATATAATCCTACAATCATACAACATACCATTGAGTTATCTCCAAATGGAAAACCTTTGAGACATAAGACCCGATTAGTTAACCAAAATATTGTCCCTTAATGAGGAAATAGTTCATAAAGTTTATTAAAGTAGGCATCATCTTTCCTATCAAACACTCATATTTTATGGCCAATCGGGACCCTAGAAGAAATAATAACATTGAGAACAAATTTTTACAAATTTTAGGGGCATAAATAAGGAATATATCAAGGATCACTACCCCTTTACCTCCATTGATTAGATCTTAAAAAAGTGGCGGGGTTTGAAACTTTATCATTGTTAGACGGTTTGTCAAGGTATAATCATATCCTTATACAAGATTTTGATCATTATAAGGATATATTTCACCACTAAGTATAGGAACTATACTTACAATAAAATTCCTTTTAGGTTATCTAATGATAGTGTTACGTTTCATAGGGATTTAGACCTAAATATCATAGGTCTAATAAAGAACATTTTCCTTGTCTACTTTTATGATATCACTATTTTCTCACACTTAAAAAATCTTGAAAAAATATCCAAAAATTCATAGAGTTTTGTATATCTCTAAACCCTAACAAGTGTATATTTATTGTTCTCTAAGGTAAAAATTTTTTGGATGTTGTTTTAAAAGATTGTTTGTTCATAGACCCAAATAAAATCATGACTATCTTGGCCTTATCTCTTCCCTAACATAAGAACTAATTTTAGTCATTATTGGGGAAGATTAAATTTTTGAGTGATTTTATCACCAAATTTGATGGTTTGGTAGGTTCTATAAGCTTAGTTTTTAATAAAGGATACAATTTCTAATAGACACATGAGGGGATAAATAATTTTGAACAAATCAAACATGTTATAGCTCAAGTAACTAATGTTCTCAACTGAGACTTTAACAAGGATTTAAATTTGTGTACTTTTGGAAGGGTAGACAACATTTCTACTATTTTGATTCGAGAAAATCAGCAATGTTTAGAGTATCCCATTTAATTTTCAAGTAAAATCCTTAAGGTATATTGTCTAAAATATAATTATCTTGAGAAGTAGACCTTTTAGTCCTAAGGTATTTAAAATAATTAAGGCAATCAATAAGATAACAATCTACATCACCCATCCTAGTGTCAATAAACACATTATGAGCTATTCGATCAATGAAAAAGAGGGATTCTTAGATAACAAAAATTATGGAGTTTGATGTAGAGATGATTCCTACTAAATTGATTAGAGGTGAGGCATTGTGTCAACACCTAGTTAAAGCTTTATCACCCTATCAAAAATCAGTATACATTCGACTAGATGAAATTATAGAAAAATTAAGTGGGGTAAATGAATAAAGTTAGGGGTCAATATTTTTCCATGTTTTTCATTTTTCATTAAGGGTATATGACCTTTATAATGTTTTTCCCAAACCTATTTTGAATAGATCAAATAAATAAAAATCAAAATGGCATACACCCTTTTTATAAAAATGGTGTACGTTCTTTGTTTTAAAAACAATGTATGCACTTTTTTAAAAAATGTGTACACCCTTTTACCATAAAGAGTATATTCCCTTTTGACTATAAAGTCTATATGCCCTTTGTAGAGGAAAAAAAAACATAGACCTACATAAAATTAGAAAATCCGCGAATGGAAAGGATTTAGAGCTCATTTCTAAAGCATGTATGCCCTTTAAAAAACCTTGTTCACATTCTACTTTATCTTTAATGTGCCAAAGCATGTCTCTCACAAGCTCGAGATGAGTTTATTTTTTCAATTTATTGTGTTAATTTGTTGTTTTTGATAAACTATGGGTTTTGAAATAAAAATTAAATGTTTTAGTTTTATTTTTCAAAAATAGATATGACTGAAGGTGTTATGTGAAGTAAATGTGGGGGATATTGAAAATATTGATGGTCTATAAGAAAACCAACTTGAAAACCCTAGAAATCCATATGAGGCCCAAAAACACCAAGAAGAGGAATTATTTTAATGATACAACATAAACCAACAAAAATTGGAAATAATCACAAATACTTTAAGTTATTCCTCAACCAAAAATCCACATAATGATTTTACAAATATGTTGAAAAGTGTTTAAAATGCACTAAAATTGTTTTAGGGATAATAAATTTAATATAAAGTGAAAGGGATGCATGCATATAATTAGATGGTGTTATATTGTCATATTATGCCATAAAGGGGATTAAACTATCGAACAAGAAAAAATATCTTTGTTATGTAATCCTAGAAGAAATGATTCAATGCTAATGTGAAGGAAAAATATTATCATTGATTGGTGTATCCATTAATAAATGAAAAAAATATTAGGATAGGTGGAGGATAGTATTTTACAAAAACTATATTATGAGTTTGTGTTTATTATGAAGAAAACTATTTTGATTTTAGAGCATCTCAGGGAAGAGGAGGTGGGTCATCATATGATATTTTTGTGCTAGGTGAGACTAAAATGTACATAACCATCCCTTTAGATACAAGAGGACAAAACAACATGTTTCCATCCATAGTGAAATTCATTGCAATGCACATAGGAGACCATTCATTCACTTGAAAAAATTGAAAAATACATTGATTTCCCATGGGAGGCATACTAAGGGTAAACATATTTCTCAAACTATAATGGATACTAATGGCAGTACAATTCATAGCGTCCCTTGTAGTTTTGATGATTTAGGTGACAATTCATTTGATTGTTTTGGTGGTGATATAGGTAACGATGTTTTTTCATTTTTGGTGCATCCATTTACATCTTATGGGAGGATGTGTGTTAAACCATTTACATAGAGTACATATATAGATCTTGCATGCTAGTTTGTAGATCCTAATGATACCACTTAACGGTACTATATGTAGCATTATATTTCATCTATGGTTACTCCACAATCAATGGATGCTATACAAAGAGATGTATAGGGCATCCAAGTATCCCCTCTATTTAATAAAGTATTTGAGGGTAGTACTAAGTGAGATACTAAGTACGTAATTTTTTTTTATTGCTTATTAAGAGAGGTGATTAATCATAATTTTGTTGTATCTAAGTAATAATAAATTTGTCTTGATATATTTTTATAATTAAATGATTCATAATTATGACTTATTCATTTTATTTCTTGTATAGTTGATAGAAGAGGTCATGGCCACACTACCTAGATTATATTTTGCTATTACAACACCCATTAGTGTAAAAGATACATATATGTCGATACATTTTCAAAATTTATTGAGGTATTGTTGAGTTATTTATTGTCTATTGACATTGGTAGATTTCTCAATCTATTTGTGTATATAAATAACTATAACATGTTGGTGTTGCATTGTAACCAACACCACACGAAACTTGTTAGAAGAAAAATAGACAATGTGGTGGGGTGAATCAATCCTTATAAAAATTTCAAATTATACATCATATCTGAAAGTAAAAATACCATAAGCATACAATCATAATAACCACTTATTCAACTCTTAATGTGTGCACACCATAAACCCTCAATAAATCATGTAACCATGAAAGAAAATAAATACCATAAGAACACAAGATATAAGTGGGAAAAATAAAGGGAATAAGAACCACTGAGACAAAATATTATGTTTATATGTTTCTGAATTTAGCGAGGCACCAATACCATAAGGATTACTAACCCCTAGTTTAGTAGAGCACCAACCCTACAAGGAGTACCAACCGATAATTTTGTGAAGCACCAACTTCACAAGGATGCTAAAACCCCCAAGATGATCAAGCACCAACTCAAAAAACCTTATTATGTTTATATCTCATATTTTTTATTGCCACAACTAATGGAGATCCAATTTTTAGTGATCACTTCTTCACATAAACCCTAGGTGATCACACTTCACAAAAACATTCTCATAAAAACCTCTAAAAATTATCAAATATATTTATTTTATGTGCTTTTATTTTTATCAACCTATAAAAACTTTATTCAGCTACAAATCATTCTCAAACACTTTCAATCACACTTCACCTAGGTAACTCCACATGCGCACACTCAACTAGTTCCAAAAAGCACCCAAAAACATGATTTTATATGCTTCTCCACCTTTCAAACTAAGGCCCAACATTTTACCTCTATTTAGTTCGTCCCATACATCAAGGAAAAATTTTAAATTATAAAAACAACATCTAAAAGTGACCCAATTAGGTTATCCTAGCTAAAAACCTTGTTACATGTGCCAAAAATGGATCAAAACCCCATGGGCGCAATCTTAAAATTGTCCTAACATTAGTACCATACTTTTTCATGACCCGTAACCCCTTACATATGAATAAAATATCACTAAACATTCATACATGGTCACAAATAATATCAATTAATCAAATTATATCATTTACTTGCCAAGTTCCCTTTACAAATCTCAAAACAGATGTTTCCTTCACCCTTCAATACCTTAGAAACTTCATCTAATTAATAAATAGAATCTACTCAAAAAAACATTCCATGTAACCAATCAAAATAAAATTTGGCACCTTTTTAACACTTATAAGAAATTTGTAATTCATGAAACATCATTCACTTCAAACCACAACAACATTTTCCTTCACTAGATCAACCTGCCAGAAAAGTGGTTTCCAAATGGTAGCTCATAAAGTCCTTTATAAAAACATTAAAGAAATAAATATTAATTAATTGGATTCCAAATACAACCCTATTAACATTTCAAGTAATAGGAAGCATCACCCAATCCATCTCATGATACAAAAACATCAAACGTGCACCAAAATAGATGTTATCTTGAATCGCCAAAAATCATCTTCCTCAAATAATGACGTGGAAACTCTCTAAAATGACATAATCATGAGGCAATAAATATATCACTAGAAATATCTTTGAATCTACTTACCAAAAAAATCAATCATTTAAAAACTCTACCTATAGCTCAAGTTACACTCATTTTACTGAACCCTACTATTTGAGATCTCAAAACTCCCCTTTAACTAGTCAACCTGTTTGGACCTTAAAAAACCATTAACATGAATGAAATTTCTCTTAAACCTCCATTTACATCAACAAAAACTCCCAAACATCATGCACCATAAATTTTTCATGCTACTCCTTTGAACCCTCTTGTCTTAAAACCTTTTTCTCCATAAATTGTTATTTTTAGGGGGAGCCCACTCATCACCATGACCTCAACCATACATTTATTGAAATAAAAAGGATTAATATACAACATAAAATCATCACTTTTGATGAACCAATTAAAACTACGTCAGTAT
This sequence comes from Taxus wallichiana var. yunnanensis, assembly GCA_018340775.1. Lineage (NCBI taxonomy): Eukaryota > Viridiplantae > Streptophyta > Pinopsida > Cupressales > Taxaceae > Taxus > Taxus wallichiana. The sequence goes on along the minus strand of CM031238.1, from coordinate 460,539,840 downwards.
ATTTCACTTTCTGACAACTTCTCCTAGCTAGGATTTTATACCACATTACCTTCTTAACATTCATTCATTAAAACCTAATGATCAATCGACGTAATTATTTTTGTGTAAACTTATAAAATAACCTTAGAAGATTCCTTGAAAGCCAAAATGTCTCATGCAAATAAATTTTTCATTAATGAGCATTCGAAGTTGCACTTCGAGTTAGATTTTTCCCTATTTTTCATTGTCTCACAAAATCAATCATATCTAGAAAAATACAGAACATGGGAATATGAATTTTTTTATAGCATCATGAATCATACTTATAACATTTAAAATCATCATAATATCAACACCATAGCTCAATATCTCTAGTCACTAAGACTTACCTATGATTGCATGCTAGAACTTCAATATAGAAGCTAAGACCAATTGAAATAATACAATCACTAAACATGAAACCTCTGCAAATGACCCAAACATACACGATATGCCATGAAACACCTGATTTTATTCTTCCATGAGCTCATATTAATACAATCTGCACCTGTCACACCTCCAAGCAAGCATACATGTTCCCAATGACCACCTGTAACCATGTGAACCACCTATACATGCACTATGCCACTGCTGTGAGTGGAAAATAACCCTAAAAAAATGATATAAATTATTTCAAAATTCTTCCTAGGCATCAAAGAAGCTCACATTGTCAAGCTACACCTCGTAAGCACCTATATAGGCTTCCTAGAGCAAGCACACCTCACTGAATCCCACTAGAGCAACTCAAACACATTTGAACCAATATGTTAGAACCATAAAAAACATCATGAAATCATCATATAACATTCAATTTTTCATTAATATTGTTTTGAATCAATGATAATACCTATTAATACACCATGCAACAATGTCCTCATTTGTCATTGATGGAAAACACCCTAAACTTCTCCCCCTTTTACATTAATGAAAAATGCATACCGTAACTCACCTTATTCACCTTCACAACTACGTACCTCCATTCTTTTAATGGAAACATCAACCAATTTCTCAATTAGCTCCATTTTATTGATTTTTCCCAAAAATATGATTATTGCCTTCATTTTAGGCATGCAAATACCATGCTCCCCCTGGGATAAACACATAAATCAACTGGACATCATCATGAAATCATGAAAGAAACAATTTCTTACCTTGTTTAGAGCTAGAACATCATTCATCACCTATTAAGTATGTAACATAAGCAATTTTTCATCTTAACCCCTATTTTGAGCTTCTTAAGAGAAATGTATCGAGTCTTACAATAGGGGTATCAACACCATTAACATGCCAAAAATTAAATGTATGACCATGCCACATTAATAATCCATAATTCTTTACAATTATCCATAATTTCTAGTCCTAAATCATGTAAATGAATACATACTCTTTCTCTTCATACCATATCAATATAGTGAGACCGAATTAGACTTCTTAGAGCAAAAATGGAAAATTTAAACAAGCAATCATAGGTCAACCAAACCTGGACTTATCCAAAATGCACTCCACTTGGACTCAAGACCACTATATTTTCCTCCCAAGCATAAATTTGAGTGACTCACCTACTTACCATGACTAGAAATCATCTTTGCAACTTTTAATAGTCCCTAAACACCTTTTTTAGTCTTCTACTATCATACTCTATTGAGAAAAACAACCTTTTATCTAAGAATGGATAATTTTGCAAGAACATACCTTTATTGTAATAGGAAGGACCATTGCCTCTTCTAGGATCTCTCTCAATCACTCCCCCTATTTACAAGACTCTCTTATAACTGTGGATATCATTTTGATCTTCATACAACACTTGTGGTATTTTATCAGACCTACTGAGGTCTTGAATCATCAAAATTTCCTTAAAAAAAATTATCATGCCCAGAAATTCACTATTCTTATAACTTGTCACATTTTTGAACCTAAATAAGCATCCAATACATAGTATCTTCTTTTAAAAACACTTTCATTATTACTAATCTGACATATGAGACCTATTTGAAGTAAGATAATCAATCCAACCTTTCATATTTCACTAGACACACCAATTTCTCCTTTTGAGGTTACATTAATGTTTAGAGAACATGGAAAACAATCTTAAAAATCCACAAATGCATACCACTTACCTGTTAAGACACATGTTCTTCCTCTATAATAGTGTACATAACTGTAGTAGACCATCCTTGCACATAGACTAACTAGTGTGTCAAGAAATAGACTTGCAAAGTATAATCCTAGTCATTATGGTCACAACACATATTTTTCATGCATATTTCATCATCTCAGGGCCTAGTTATGTCATAAAATGAAGTAAACTTACCTTCTCATCTATAGAAATCATTCTTCCAACACTCATCACACAGTCAATGAGTCACACTAGTAGGTTAATTTACACTAATGATAAGATTTAGACCAAACATCACTTCTTCTAATCATAGACCTATGAAGAAATATTTATTCTCCCTTAGAGAACATCCTTGAATCATTTTTACATATGCATAACTGACATAGAGCTTCTAAGGATTCTAAGAGAATTTCTATTCTTGTAAAAGGATGCAAGAAATTTCTTAATCCAAAAGATGACATGAAATTCCAAGAAACCACATTATGATCCCCCACAATTGTGAAGATTAGTCACATGTCAATATTATCCACATGTACCTACCTATAAGACATTATCCAAGCTTGTAGAAGAACCCATATTATGCCCTCCATACAGTCATATACCGTAGGTGAAAAAAATTCATCTTGAAGTCTAACATTATACCATATTTCTAAAAACTTATAAATACCTTATGAAGATCCCTCTGTTCTTACTTTTTTAACTTCCCTCTATTATCGCAGTCATCCTCTTGTATAAGAAAGTTCAACTAATATGTAGCACACACTTCCATTTCTTCTTCATAGCTCTATTCACTCGATAGTAAATTACACTTCCTAAGACTAAAGGATACCTTTTTAAAACCTCTATTTTTGCATCTTAATGACATGTAGCTTGCATATTGTAGATTTTCATGATTTTGAACTCTTCCCGGGATCTTGAATATTGAAAACACCTCAAGCACACCACTTTCATAGTTTAATTTCTTTGAATATGCTCTTAAAATCACTCTTTTATTATAGATCAGGGTTTTGAAACATATAACCCTCTTGTATCTATAAAAATTTACATAGAGATAGTATTCAACCAGCTAGAGATCATCTCAGATCTGTATCTTGAACCATTTCGATGAGAACCATTAAAAAATCAAAATTTTCACAGATGCAATCCCTCGGTTGGTATAGTATTTCCGGTATATTGATGACATGTATTCTATATAAACCTATTCACATCTTATCATGAGATGTACATCCAAAAACAATTATGCTTATCTCATGTCAATCGATTAATATTGGCAATAGTGCATTGTGCCAATAAAATTCATAATAAATATATTATATTTATTAGGTCCACCATTCATAATTTTTTTAATCATCTTATTTTTTTAATCATCGTGAATTATTGTATGCAAATTTCTTCATTCGAAAGATATTTTAGATAGTAAATCATCTCGATAATATTTAGTTTCAATCATAATCATGTTCAAATTAAAAACCCACAAAGTGGTCGACTATGGCTTTAATGGGTGGTTTTGCTAAGATAGACAATAATGAAATAACATTATTGGTCAATAATGCAAAAAGAGGTATTGACATTGATCCTTGAGAGGCTCAAGAAACTTTTAGATTAGCTAAAGTTGATCTTGGATGAGATGAAGGCAAGAAACAAGCAATCATAAAATCTATATTGACTCAATTCAAGATATATATAAAATTCCTTTAATAAGAAAACAAATTATCGATTTAGAAAAAAATTATTGCTATCCTTTTGCAAAAATTTCAGATTAAGAAGAAAATAACCCTTTTTATAAGCCACTTTTTGACCCTAAATAGGTTTTTATTTCAAGCACGAGTCTAATCGAAACTAAATCTTATCAATATGATTTACTATCCGATCCCCCTTTTATTTATTTTTATTAATTAAAAATCTTATTTAAAATGATAACTATTTTCCCTCAAAAAATACCATGAACAGTTCCTGTAGGTTGAGCTCCTAATTCGAGGAAATTTACAATAGTAACATAAAATAAGCGGGTTTCATACTTATTCATTGGATCATAAAATAAAGACCGAATTCCTGGATAGCTCTTCCTTTTCTTCGAGACTTAGCATCAATTGCTACAATTCGATAGGTAACTCATTGAGTTAGATCGACAAAAGAACCCCCTCTATATATATGGGCCCCTCCTCCTCTCCCTATATATCCAACTCGACTCCCCAATCTCAATCCCAATCTCAATCCTAATCTCGCCTATCAACTAAGATCCTTCATTGTACATGGGCTCTTATTAGCATTTTTATACTAACCATAACTATGTTTATTTCTTTCAATATGTTCTTACAACAAATTATCAGTTGTCTTATCCATCGATATTTAAAATAGGACCAGTTGGCCTCGTCCGGGAGAGATGGCCGAGTGGTTGATGGCTCCGGTCTTGAAAACCGGTATAGTTTTAAAAACTATCGAGGGTTCGAATCCCTCTCTCTCCTTTTTTTCGATTAAACAATCGATCTTATCAGATCAGTAGAAAAAAAGGCTCGGCTATATAGCCGAGCAATAAGGACTCAGTTGGAAAAAAATATCGAAGGATCCTGCTATCCCGTCTCCCAACATGGTAAATGAAAAGAAATTAGATGAATTATGATTTTATCTAGTTTTTATTCCTCCTAAACAATAAAATATATTAACATGAGGAGGAACATATTTACTAGTGATATCATCTACAATCACCCAAATTTTGATACACTCTTTAAACCAGTCATATACTTTATTGAGATAGGTAAACTCAAATTACCCTCCGAAAATCATACATGTTAATTTCCTTTCATGCATCTTAAACAAGAACACCCAAATACCTTTACAACCTGAGAAGAGTCATTTGTAGCTTTCATACTTGATAGTTGTTTGCACTTAGACCCCTCACTATTGCAAAACCTCGTGATATCTTTCATTTCATGATATAAATGGATTCACAGAGACTTTAACATCTATCACATGACTAGTACAAATCTGAGATGCACTTCTGCACAACCTTCAATAGCTTCATGTTATAGATAAACTAACTACAATGTGTGAATGTGGTCTTTTAAAACCTTGAGTCACTGTTATATGGCTTAGGATACACCCAATAGAAATTTTTTGAATTAGATATATAAGATAAGTACTCTTATCAACATTATATTCATATAATTGTAGCACCATATCATATTCTCTAATAAAATTGAGAAATTTGTTATCTTGAATCTGCATTCAACCTCATGAGATAGAAATTTTTATCTCCATGATCTTCAACCGAGATACATTGATTTTTCCATTTGTACACAAATTATATTTTATTAGCACGACTAAGAGTGGACTCATACTTACAAAGTGAGAGACAGACTTCGTGAATGACTTGTAGACCAAATGAATAAGCATAGAATTTACTTAAAGTTACTTATATCATCACTTATTGAATTGACATACCTTATAATCTCTCGAGCACTTTACACCACTACTTTTACCTTAACTTGAAAGGAAGCACCTTAATGGTAGTCTTACAACTTGTAAACACCTTTTGTAAGGGACTAGGACTATGAACTAATATTATGACCATGACAAGATCAAGAATCATTTTATTTACTTTACATGACATTGTGAACTCAAGATAATAAGAAGTCACTCTTATGATCAAACTCGGACTAAATATTTCTTAAAATTAGAGACAAAGAGAAGAATTTTATGAATTTTAACCCATTTAAATACCTCCATTAGGACTCATGGAGATACTCATACAATATTAGATCAATCATACACTAAAATGATACGAGACATAGATAAAAAAATCATACATAACTACAAAGACCCAAAACATATATTAAGACATCTCACACATAAAAACCAATATGAACCATCAAAAACATGAATAACAACTTAAGATGATATACCTTGAATGCATGGAGGAGATATAAGTTAACATAGATATCCCCCTACTAATTTTCTTCATATGCAATAATATACCTTCAATAAGCATATAGTGAAGGAATGTATGTTCCATGAAAACCTAAAAGTAGGTCTTGAGGAGGTCCCAAGCCCCCTTATGTGCTTGAAAAACTCCACTCTCTTCTCCTTTCTAATTTGAGCACTAAGAGTCACTCCTTTTTCCATAGTCACCTTCCCTTGATGAGACACCATGGTCTCTTCTAGGTTCCCAAGTCCTTCTAGGACCTTTTTCATGCAATCTAGTTTGTTTAGCACAATATTATTGCACTCTAGGACCTAAATAAGTACTAATTTTAATTGAGAGAGTTTGAAATAATTTTTTTTCTGTATGACCAACCTTGTTACAACTTTAGAACACTATTACATTCTTGCTCTTGAGCCTATCAACATATATTGGTGGATCATTAAAGAAAATCCTAGTAAAATGTCCTTTTTTATTGCAGTTGTAGCATGCAATGATCTTACCAAACTCTCCTCTATTATCTTCCCATGAATGAGTACCTTTAGGATCATATAACTTAATGAATATGCTCTTACTTTTCTTGGATCAAACACTCCTAGATTTCATCCACAATCCTTGGCTTTATGACCATACTAACAACATGAATGAAATTCACCATGAAATGATCCTACCTCATTTCTAGGAGAATTTGAATTTAATTCTTTAGCTCTATGACCAAAAACATGACAAGAGAAACAATATCCATTGAATGATATTTCATACCTTAATGCATAATCTTTCCTAATAGGCTTGGTCTTCTCATGGTCCTTGGTGTGAGTCACCTTCATTTCTTCCTTGGTACTTAGTTCACCATCTTCCTTGCTTGGAACCTTGTCTTCTTGCTTCAATTCATTATCCTTGAGATCCTCATTGAATCCTAAACTAGCCTTATCACTTTCTTATCTTTGTTGTAAAAGAAGATTATCTAGGTCACTATCACTTTTCTCAAACATTTTCAATTTTCTTGAAACTAGATCAAGTCTTGAATGTAGAGATTTCATACCATCTTCATACTTGATGCACTCATCCTCCTTTGACTTGAGTTTATCATTGAGAAAAACAACTTGTGATTTCAGCTGAGTACATTCTTCATCTTTGACCTTTAGAGTTTCTAACAACTCCTCCATTTGTGACTCCAAAATATGAATAGTATGACTATGTTCATGAGTATCTTACTTAGATTCAAGGTAGGCTACAAATCTCTCCAATTTTTATTCAAGATGCTTTTTGATCTTATCATGTTCTTTAATCTCATTCTTAAACTTGGATTCAAGGAGATTGATTTGATGGTCATGATTTATTTTCATTTCAATAATCTATTATGTGAGCTTTTCATTCTCATATGCTACAAGATTAAGTTACATTTTCACTATTGCCCAAGTTGACTCTTCACCATCTGAATATGGATTGTTAAACCATTCTCCAAATTCAAAAGTTATAACTCCTAAGGAGAATAAATTTAAGTAATATTTTATAAAAAATATTACCTTCAATTGAAGTAAGACAACAATAATCTTTGCAGTTCTTTCCTTTTTTAGAACTATTCTTCTTACCACCCATTTTGTGCCTCATAATATCTCACTCAAGATGTCAAGCTTCTATAGGGGATTGTTTGATACCAATTGTTATAATCACAATGAATAGAGGGGATTAGAATCATTCCTTATAAAAATGTAAAATCATAACTCAAATCTAAAAGTCAAAATACCATAAGCATACAATCACAATAACCACTTATTCAAATCTTAATGTGTGCACACCATACACCGTCAATAAATCATGTAACCATGATAGAAAATAAACACTATAAGAACACAATATACTAGTGGGAAAAACTCAAGGGGAATAAAAATAATGAAATACAATTTTATATTGATATGTTTTGAATTTAGTGAGGCACCAACCCGCAAGCAGCACCAACCCTTAGTTTTGTAAAGCACTAACTCCACAAGGAGGCTATGACCTCCCAAGATGATCAAGAACCCACTCAACCACCTTATGGTGTTATATATCATATTTATTTCTTCCAAAATTTATGGAGATACAATTTCTAACTCACACTTCTTCACACAAACCCTAGGTGATCACACTTCATAACAAAATTCTCATCAAACCCTCTAAAAATCATAAAAATATTACTTTCATGTCCTCTAATTTTTCTCAACCTGCAACACACTTTATTCAGATCCAAATAATTATCAACCACCTAAAATCATACTTCACCTAGGTCGCCCCACATGCACACACTCAACTAGTTACAATAAGCACCCAAAAACATGCTTTTATTTTCTTCTCTACCTTTCAAAATAAGGCATAAACTTTTACCTCTATTTATTTTAACCCATCCATTAAGGAAACATTTAAAATTTGAAATAAAACAGCTACAAGTGTCCCAATTATGTCAACCTAGCTAAAAACCTCATTACATGTGCCAAAAATGGCTCAAAACTCCATGGGCACAATTTTAAAATTACCCTAACATTAGTACCATAATTTTTAATGACCAAAAAAACATTTCGTATGAATTAAATATCATTAAACATTCATACATGGTTTCAATAAATATCAACCAATCAAATTATTTCATTTACTGGGCTCCTTTAAAAATCTCAAAACATTTTTTTCCTTCACCCTTCGACACCTGGAAACTACATTTGATCCCCAAATAACTTATACTTGACAAAAACATGCCATGTTATAACTGAAAAGTAATGAAAAACCCTCTAGAAAACTTCTAAAAATGTAGAATTCATGAAACATCCTTCACTTCAAACCACAACAATAATTTCCTTCACTATATCAACCTTCCAAAAAAATTATTTCCAAAGGTTAGCTCATAAAAATACAAAAATAAAGACCTCCCAATGGATTAATTAGATGCTAAATTCATCCCTATTCACATTTCAGGTGATAGAAATAATCACCCAATCCATATCATGATTGAAACAATATCAAACTTACACCAAAACATATGTTGTCTTGAATTGCCAAAAATATTATTTCTCAAAGAATGACCCAAGAACCCTGTAAAATGACCTTATCATGAGGAAATATATATATCACTGGAAATATCTCTTAACATAATTTCTAAAAAAACTTGAATAATCTCAAAAATCTACTTAAAGCTCAAACTATGCTCATTTTACGTGACCCTACTATTTGAGATCCCAAAACTCTCCTTTAACTAGTCAACCTATTTAGACCTCAAAAAACCATGAAACTGCATGAAATTTATCTGAAAAATCCATGTACATCAATAAATAATCCTAAAAATCATGCACCATCAATTTTTTATGCTACTCCTTTGGACCATCTTTTCCGAAACCTTCTTCTCCGTAAACTGCAATTTTTAGGTGGAACCAACTCATCACCATGACCTTAACCATACATTTTTGGAAATAATGAGGAGTCCTATACAACATAAAATTGTCAATTTTTATGAACCAATAAAAAATGAGTCAGTGTACTTCACTTTCTACTAACTACTCCTAGTTAGGGTTTAACTAAGGTTTTAGACCACTTTACCTTCTTAACATTCATTCATAAAAACTTGACAATAAAATGACCTCATTATTTTTTTAACCTTATAAACTTGCCTTATAATCTTCCATAAAATCCACAAGGTCCTAGATGAATCACATTATTCACAACGAGTATCTAAAGTTGCACTTCGAGCTAGATTTTGCCTTGTTTTTCACTATCTCAAAAAATCAATCATATATAGAAAAATACACAACATGGTAATCTAATTTTTTTTCTAAAAGCATCATGAATCATCCCTCTAACATCTCAAATCATCATAATATCAAAAAAATATCTCAATATCTCCATTCAATAAGACTTACCTATGTTTACATGTTAGATCTTCACTATACAAGCTAGGGCCAACTGAAATAATGGAATAAATAAACATGAAACTTCTAAAAATGACTCAAAAATACCTCATATAACATAAAAAACCTGATTTCATGCTTCCATGAGCTCATTTGGCTCCAATCCACATAGTCACAACTACAAGTAAGCATACCTTCTCCCAATGAGAACATGTAACCAAGTGAACCACATGTACATGCACTATGCCGCTATTGTGAGTGCAAAAGCACCATCAAAACATGCTAGACATATTTAATCATTCTTCCTGAGTATCCAAGAATCTCACACTGTCAAGATACACCTCCTAGGAACTTATATAGGCTTGCTAGAGAAAGTACACCTCACTGAATCCCACTATAACAACTCAATTACATTTGAACCAATATGTTAGCACCATAAACAACATCATGACATCATCATAAAACATTAAATTTTTCATTAATGTTTTTTTGCATCAATGAAAACACATATTAGGACACCATGCCAACATACATATCAAGGTGGTGGTTTTCGACACCAGTTTCCATCCCACAACTATTGTAGGCTACTCAAATGGTGAGAACACAATTTATTTGTAATTTTTTTATTCCAAATAATGTTACATTAAATTTAATTTATAATTACATTTTTATAAATATATTTAAACCTATATTCACTAGTATAATATACATGATTCACTATCTGTGTATTTAAGGTATCCTAGAATGAGGAAAACCTTTTGTTGGACCAAAGTATTCCTTCCCAACTACATTCAAAACATTTTATAGAGGTTATATCTCGAGACATTTGTTTCTAACACTATTGATGATGATGCAATGTAACACTATAGGTAGGTTAATTTTATTATTTATGAACTTAAATCATCATTTTATAATTGAAAGTAATTTATATATATTTGTGTTAAATTTTAATTTATATCATTAATGGTTGCAAATGAATTTGTTCACAAGCAAGAATGTGTTTTCCACATAAGAATTCAAGTGAGACATGATATAATGCTTTCATTAGAGGTATGAATTAAATGAAATGCATATAAACTTGACTATTTTTACATTCTTAAATTAAAAAAATTTAATGTTTTTATTTTTCATGCATAGAGAAAAAATGGTAGAGAGGATGGTCTCTCCTCATATTTTGAGATCCATAATCCATGGATTTACATCTAGGGTGGAGAGGGGAAATTTTTTTAGTGACCCTAAGAAATTAAATAAATAGTTACATATATAGTTATACAGAGATATTGTTGTATATATATAGGGCTATTTGTATTCTAGAGAGAGAAATGTGGACCATTTTTATGCCTACATGGATCATGTTGTATGTTAATGAAAAGTTTTATATATTTTTCTAGGATATTTGATACATATAGATGTGCACATTTGACCTAATTTTCATATGTATGTATATTTGATCTGAAAATCAACCAATTTTTTTCTCGACCACATGCCCCTATAGGATTTAAATTCTTTTCCAAACTTACCCCATAGAAATCAGCTTAAATAAATGCAAGAATTAAAAGACAATGCACATGTTTGATAACGGATTTTGGAAAAAGGGATATGTCTCTAAGTTCATCAATAGAACTGATTTATTATTCACTTTAATGACTACAATTCTAATACAAAATTACAATCAAAGTATGATAATTACTTAATAAATAAGAAGAAAAACCTCCTATTTGTAGAAGATTCAATCCAATATTCTCCTTTATGGCACAATTCCCTATAGCACCTTGATATTTCTTCCAAATGATATTACGACACCTTATGGCTCCCCAAGCCGGTCTTCTAGACATTTTGCATTGTGGTTGTGTCGTTAAATAATCTTGAAGAATAAGGACCTCTCGTGACGACCACCAAGTGACAACATCTTGACTTATGTATCATATCTAATATCCTTTTATACAAGTACCTCATGGCACTAAGTCCAAGATCCACAATATCTTCGGTGAGTTGATAACAACTCCCGTAATAATGAATGCCTCAATGCCTCGTTTTCACGGTTCTAAATATTGTTCTAGAAACCTCCATGCTCCTATTGTGTAGTGATCATTATCTGAATATTAGTAGACTAAAATTACCACCAATGAGTTCAATCGAATGAGAACCATCCTCTTAATCCAATGGTCTCGATGAATTTTCCAATGTACTGCGGTTATGATCTCTATTGATTATTTTTACTTCTTCACGATCCTTGGCTCCACGGTATCTTCGGGATCCATCTTGAGAAGTCTCTCAATTCGTGAGTTAAAAAGAATACTCACTCCTGAAACATTATTTAAGATACCTATATTAGAATGATATAGGTATTATATCTCCTCATGCCTATATTAGTATGATATAGGTCTTATTCATGCCCATATTATTATAATATAGGTTACCATCATCTTTGTGCCCATACTATTACGATATAGGCATCATGTTTATATTATTATGATATAAGCCTTTATATCTCTCTGTAAATCCTATATAAAATAGGCCTTTCATCTCCATAACACCTCCATGATCACATCTTCCAACTTCCAGTTTTCCTCCTCGGCTCAAGCTTGGAGTATTAATTTGGAGATAATGGAGATTCATCTTCATATAATGCCTATATAAATATGACTTATATATTTTAGGTCTTTAATATTTCTAGCTCCATCATGGCCTTCTTAATTCACTAAGGCCTTATATTACTTCTCAAAAAATTTCCTTATCTCTTTAAAGCTTCATTATACTATGCTCTTAGGCTTGCAATTGAGAAACTACAAAATTGGATAAGCTTGTATTAAGCTCCAAATGAGCTTATTGAAAATGGAGGAGTGGAGTGGATTTTTATATAGGTATTCCGACCCAAAATATATGCTATATAGCATATCTGCCAACTCTTACCCCAAAAAATAGTTGGAAAAATTGGTTGGGTCGGGGTGCACACATAGGGTAGGTTGGGGGTTCTAATCCCACCCTGCTATTTCATGTGGTAAGTTTTATATCGACCACCACTACTGTCATCATGTGGGCCTGTAACCCCTATAATCATGTCCATGTTTCCCAATCCCACCTACTATGTCCATGAGCTCACTATGTTAAACCATCCCACCATGCATGAGTGTGATAGCCTTATCCATAACATTGTTGATTATCCTACATTTTGGGGGAGTTAGATGTAGGAGGGATTATTATAGCTCACATTAGATAAGTGTATTATGGCTTAGGCCACATATCGCCACTTTTACTAGCTAATAAAACATAGCTAGCTTTCCATATGGATTTGATGTGCTAACCAATTAACTCATGTCTACCCGAATCTCTCGTAGCTCAAAACAAATCACCACTTGGCTCGACCAATTTGGCTAAAAGGGGCAATGTGGTGGCAGGCCACTGGTGGCTTGAGGACCCACCATGTGGCAATAATGTTTTACTTGATCATCTACCCAAGATGATTTTCCTTGAATGTTGAATACTAGAGGACTTAAACATCACCCCACACCCATCACCTTCACACAATATTATTTTTTCCACTTTTTCGTGACTCTTCAGTTGACCCACCCCCATCTAGGGTTTACTTTAACTTTGAATAGCCACCATTTGCATGTAAGGGATCCATTTTCCATGTTTAGATAGTCACCAAAAAGATCATGAAGTTGGCTTCCACACTGTGACAATCCTAAGGGATTTAGGGAACTCATGTCCTTGTAATGTCATCTAGATCACATCGCCCCAATGGGAAGTAATTTTTCCCAAAAAGTTTATGAACTCTAAATCAAATTATTGAGAAGAGATATACGTAGTATAATGCCAACTCCATAATCAAACAACCGATTTCTTGATCTTTAGGACCTATGGAACTTTGGATCACTACCTCCGATTGTACCACTTTGACATCTTCATACAACCTCCAAAACTCCACTGTATGATGCTAAGTCTCTTTCGAAACCTTAATGCTCATGTTGTGTGGTGCTAAGTCTCTGGATTTCTTCAGACAATAATTATTCATCTTCACTCTGTAGCACAACTCCTAGCCCTAAGTTGATTCCATAGAATCTAAACTGGTCCTAAGGAAGCTACATGTTATGCAAAGCTATGACTAATCTAATGTTTATTGTTGATGATGAATTTCTAGGTATCATCATACTACATAACCATAATGATCCTCCACATAGAATGAATATATCACCCGATGTCACGTTCATGATGATCAAATACCATTATGTTGTCTGGTTACAATGCCTTGACACAAAATGATGATTTGAGATGACACCAATGATTTCAACTACATGTAAAAATAGTTGACAAATCTCCAAGATTATAGATATGAGTATCCAACTGTAACAGACACTCAAAATCTGATTAGGAGATAAAATGGATTAATCCAAATAAAAATGTGAGAAAAATATTGAATATGTTAAACCTATCCCACCAATCTGGACTCCACAAGTACAAGATGATGCCATCACTATCAACTCAGCCTACACTGATCAAAATACTTAGAGAATAACATGTTTGCCGGAAAGAAAAACTAGCTCTGATACTAACATGATCCAAAAATTGACCAAAATGTTTTTTCTCAACCACAAACCCTTATAGGAATTAAAATATTTTCTAAACCTACCTCATTAAAATCAACTTAAAGCAATGCAAGAATTAAAACACACTACACACTGGTTGATAAAAAAGTTCAGAATAATTCCTACGTCTTCGAGTTCATCAACATAACCAATTTACTATCCACTTTAACGAATGTAATTCTAATACAAAATTACAATCAAAGTATGATAATTACTAAATATAAAATAATAAGGACCTCCTATCTGTAATGATTCAATCCATCATTTAAATTCATGGTACATTTCCCTATGACTCCTTGATTGGTCTTCCAAAAACTATTACGATGCCCTATGTCTCCCTAGGTTAGTATTCTAGAAATTTCCCATTATGGCTATGTGGCTAAATAAGACTAAAGGAAAAGAACCTCCTCCACGACCACCGAGTGACAACATCCCGACTTATGTATGAGATCCGATCTTCTTTTATAGAATACCCTATGGCTCCAAGTCTAGGCTCCGCAATATCTATGGTGAGTTGATAATGACTCCCATAATAATGAATACCTCAGCACATTTGTTGCAAGGTTCTAAGTATTCTTCCAAAAAACTCCATGCTCTCATTGTGCGATACTAAGTCTCTAAATGTTAATAGACTAAAATTGTCACCAACAAGCTCAATACTGAATAAGGACCCTCTTCTAAAGCCAACAGTATGATGACTCATCCAATGTACTAAGGTTTTGAGATCTATTTCTTCTATGTACTTATTCATGACTTGACTCCATGGCACATCTAGGCTCCATCTTGAGAACGGTGAGTTAAAAGAATACTAACTCCCAAAAAATCATTGAAGATACCTATATTAGTATGATATAGGCATTATATCTCCTTATTCCTATATTAGTATAATATATATCTTAGTCTTGCCCATATTATTATGATATAAGTCACCATCTTCTTTGTGCTCATATTATTACGATATAGGCATCATGCTTATATTATTACAATATATGCCTTTATATCTCTCTATAAAGCCTATAATAAAATAGGGCTTCCATCTCCATAATGCTTCCATGATCATGCCTTAAAAATTATAGTATTCCTCCTTGGCTCAATATTGGAGGATTACTTTGGAGAGAATGGAGCTTCATCTTCATATAATGCCTATATAAGTAGGACTTATATATTTAAATACATATATATGCCTTTAATATTTCTAGCTCCATCATGGCCTTCATAATTCACCAAGGCCTTATAATACTTCTCCAAAAATTTCCTTATCTCCTTAAGGATTCATTATACTCCTCATGCTCTCGGGATTGTAATTGAGAAGATTAAAAATTGGAGAAGCTTGTATTAATATCCAAATGAGCTTGTTTAAAATGAAGGAGTGGAGTAGATTTTTATATAGTCTTGCAGACTCAAACTATATGTTATATAACATATCCACCAACTCTTAACCCAAAAAACTTATTGGTTGAGTTGGTTAGGCTGGTGCACACGTATAGGGTAGGTTGTGGGTTCCAATCCCACCCTACCATTTCACATAGTCAATTTTATATAGAATGGTGCTACGATCGAGATGTGGGCCTACAACCCCTCCGACCACATCCACATCTCCCACTAACACCTATGACATCCACATTATTGCTACGCCAAGACATCCTATCATGCTTGAGTCTTCCAACCTTCTCCATGATATTGTGGATTATCCCACATTTGTGGAGAGTTAGATGTGGGAGGGATTAATCTAGCCCATGATAGATAAGTGTATTATGGCTTAGGACACATATCATCACTTTTTCTAGCCAATAAAACATAACCAACTTTCCATATGGCTTGATGAGATAACCAATTAACTCGCCCTTCTCGACTCATCCATATTTGGAATCAAATCACCACTTGGCTCGAATGAGTTGGCTAAAAGGGGTAATGTTGTGGTAGGTTGCGTGGTGGCCTGAGGACACACCACGTGGTAATTATTTATGTCTTGATCACCTACTAAAGATTATTTTCATCAAATGTTAAATACTGGAGGAATAAAACATCACTCTACACCCATCACCTTTGTATGATCTTATTTTTACTACTTTTTCGTGACTACTTGATTGACCCGGTCACATCTAGGGTTGACTTAACTTTGACTAGCCACCATTTACATGCATGGGCTCCATTTTCCACATTTAGATAGTTTCCAAAAATCTCATAGAGTTTGATTTCATAATGTGATGATCCTGGGTGATTTAGGGAAACTTTTTCCTCGTAATGGCCTCCATATCAATATTGAATTATAATTTATGCATTTCATTTTTATTTTAATTATATATTAAATGTTTTATTCGTATTAAAGTCAATTTGTAATTTGGTGATATGAGGCCTTTGTAATTTCTTTCTTCTTTCAAATCCCCAAATAGATCCTCTACTTGAGGTCATTTAGGATAAACCTCATGCTACATAGGTATTTTATGAAGTGAAAAATATATTGATATGTTTCTCAAATGAAATTATAGATCTTAAGAGAAAACAAAACTAAAGTGATACAACATATTATTTTGATACAACATTGTACCAATCTAACTACCAATAAAATAAATCTCAAAATGGGCTTGAAAATCGTAATATATATGAATATTTCCATGTTAATTCATCATAACAAGTTCTATCCATAAAATAGTGAAAAATTCCATAGTCCTATTGAAAAATAAGCTAGATGAAGATACAAATTTATGGTGCTTTATTTTTTGGTTTGCAACATGATCCTAATATTTTTATTATTAAAAACCAATGAAATAATATCATGCTATAAAAACTCTTAAATCATCAAGCTCAAGAGGTAGATAAATTTTAGGCACTTATAACCTCTAAGGGAAAATTATTTTATCGCATAGAAAGTGATTTTTATTCTTTAAATGTGATTTGATATACTTGTAAAAAACATGGGTTTTTTCATATTACAATACCATATCAAAAAAATATATCTTGAAGATTGATTCAATAAGGTCCTAATTTATTTAATAGATATAAATAAAATTTCATACAAAATATTCACATATTAAATCTTATACAATAGAAACAAAACAACTGAAATAAGATATTCAAATCTCTTCTTAATCAAAAAGATCTTATCATTTATAAAAAGTGACACAATCATGGTTAGTGAGTTGATATTATAACAACCTTAAACCATATAACCTAGACACAAACAAGCACCAAGTGCATATTGTTTAACCTAATTCTAGATCATTTCTAAGAATGTTGGCCAAGCAGATAGGGTAACGGGCATAGTAGGAATACATGTTGAAGATGTTGTTTGTAGGTTTTTACATGAATGTTGACTCCTTGATCCACAGATGACCGTGAGAGCTTCCTTTTGGCTAGGAGGAACTACCTGAAATAGAAAGCAAGACCACTAGAAAGAGTTAAACAATATATGCAGTGGACTACCTAGCGTATGCTAGATCCTGGAAGTGTGGTACTTCCTGGAAGGCTATCAATCCACTATTTTAAACAATTTAATGTGAGAAATAAAGTAAATGTTGTCTTACTATAATCTATATGATTTAGGCATCTCATATAAAACACAATAAGAAATATCTAATTCAATCAGGCTAAGTTAAAACAAGATCCAGGGGTCAGGTAAATGGTTTTGGGCTTCTGCAGGTCTGGCAGAGGTCTGGAAAAGGTCATAGGTAATTATGGGTAACTCAAGAACAAGTAGGTAGGTTGATGTTCTAAGTTTTATTAGTGGATGCAAAGACCGATGTTGGTCTCGGGCTGACCGATGACGGTCACTGACAAAATGATAAAGGGTCAAGAATAGAGTTCTGGAGGAGGTTTTTCAAGTTGATAGGGAGCTGAGTGGGATATTTATGAGGTCTAGGTGGGATATCAGGCCAGTGGGTAGATCTAATGGGGTTTGGATGGAGCTAGGATGAGCTATGGGTTGGGTTGGAAAATGGTGGCATGAGGCCAATGTATTGTGGGCTAATCTGGCCGGTTAGGAAGAACCGATGCCTTTAGTTACTATGGGATACTGGGAATATCACAGAATGAGTTTTTGGGTCCTCTTTGTGGTTGCACAAAGGGGCTTGGTTGATCGGAATGAGGAATCAGGTTGTTTAGATGGGGTTTTGTGAGGGTTTGATGGGGGTATGGAGGGAATGCTACCAAAGGAGATAGGTAAGTGGTTATGGGAGCAAATAACAATAGAGAAAGATGAAAATACTGGAACTAATGAAGTGAATGAGATGAGTAGAGGTTCTACTTACTCGAAATATGGGCCTGGATGCTTGTGAATGAGTAATGGAGATGATGATGAGTGGTTGGATGCTGTGGAGGAATTACCAAGTGTAAGGGATATCTTACATGGGCTGCCTATACTCTCCTTCTTATTGGATTGGATCGGCTCTATGCCAGAATGAGTGCTAGATGGTTGTTGGATGATTTCTGAGTGAGTGTTGGATGTCTGTACAAAATAAAATGCTTGATCTCCTCCTTTGCATGCATACCCCTTCTTCTCTAAAACTTCCAACCTTGAGAATGAGGTTTCCTAGGGAATTAAGGTTGACCGATGGTAGTTACGGTCTGAAAAACATCAGTTTAGGGGTGACCAGCATCGGTTAAGGTGGGATTCCACAAGTTAACTAAAAATAGGAGATCATGGTTGTAATTGCTTCCATATCTCTGTATTCCTATAGACAAGAGCGGAAGTTTCCATTTGTGTCTGTGGGAATGAGTGTAGGCATTAATTTTTAGGGTGTTGGTTAGGTCTTAGTTAGTTATGGGAACATACTAAGAATAGGCTTAGGGTGAGGTGGCTAGGTGAGGTGTCTTGGTGATGTGGAGGGATGGGTATTAGGTAATTAGGATAATTAAATAATAGCTATGATGAGGATAGAGATTAATTTAATTTAAATGAATTAAATTAATATTAGTGTGGGGTGAAAGGGGCCATGATTAGGTAAGTATGTTTAAGTTGATTAATTAACAAGGGGCTAAGGGGAGTGTGACTTGATTTTGGTGTCTACAAATATTACAATAAATATATCACAATACTTGAAAATATATTGCAAGGAATCATATCCGTTAATTCTTATAAAATATAATTCTAATTTTTTTGGGTGATCCATAATTTCATATGGACCCAAAGGATAATGCATCATACACCATAGATAAGGGAAATTAACCATGATATCTTGAATATTTTATACAGATTTTATTTGTTGTTACCTCGAGAAAAAATGACTAAGATTAAAAACTAAAAGAGACTTTTGTAGATAATCCCAATGCTGAGTTATAGGCTTAGATGAGAGGTTCTTAGGTGCCATAGTTATGAGAACTTGATAGTAAAATTTTTAATATTTTGGAAATTATGTAGCAGAAGATATGGGATGGTTGGGAAATGAAATTACAACCATTATAGTGTATACCAACCCACCAGACCTTTAGGATCATCTATTTGGTGCCACATGGTTTTGTTTGTAAGATATCACCCCACACAATGTAACACCGACTCAAACTTACCCTATTTGGTATGTTGCATTCACTTTCTCCCTAAGATAACAAGTTGGAGAGGAGAAAAATTGATAGATGCTTTTAAATATGAGCCTAATGATGAGATATAGTCATAGGTGAGAGCTTTTTAGGTGTTATAATTTGTAACAAATTTCACACAAAATTTTGACAATATTTTGGTCTCGGGACTCTTAATAGATGTCACTCGACTAATGTAGCTAAGAAGGTCTATAAAAATTATGTTGGCATGTGATTTTTCACATGTTTAAAATATGAAAATGATGTAAAGGGGAAAAATTCCCTCTCAATTATGGGTGGGGTTTCCATTATAAAAAACCAAAAATTTATATATAATTATACATTTAAAATTATACTTGGGTATTTTGAGAAGAAAGGAAGTGAATAAAAATATGGAAGGAAGAAGTAAAAGGCATGTGAGAGAAAATTAAAGTGGATGTATGAAAGTGAAATATGCAAGATCTGTTAGAGAAAAAAATTAGCACAAGGGAAAATTAGGGTTTTTCGCAATGCTTTGGGACTATGTCCCTCCTCTTTGGAATGTGGTGAATCTCATTTATTGAATGCGTAAAAATTAAAATATGTGGTGATTGTTATTAAAAATTATACACCCTATAATTTTGAACAAATCAATAAAATGGACTTAGCCATTTTCACTCAAGAAAATTTTCTCAAGACTAAGTTATTCTTACATGGAATTCAATCACACAATTTTTTGTGGGTTATCATAACCCGATGAGAAAAGGGGAGCATCGTTTGGAATTAGGAAGATTTTTATAAAACTTAGTGTTTCGCAGGTTCTTGTAAATCACATAATAATAGAATCAAGCTCAGGACTTATGGTGGAATTGCTATGGTCATTGACCTTTGTGGTATCAAATCATTTAATCACAGATTGAAGTAAATTCAAAGTACCATAGGTTTTATGCCCATGAAAAGTTAGAAAATTTGGCTAAGGACAGAATCCATGCATAAAATAAATGATAATAAGCCTAGTGCTTCGCATCTTGGAAATATAATGTTACTGGGACTCCAAAAACATAACATTCTGTAGAGATTTACAATTCTACGGAACCAAGGATGGAGGTTGCGATGAAGAATCCACAATGTAAGGGATGTATATTATTGGGAACTACATGGATAAGTTAATAAAAGAAAGAAAATATTTAAGTTCAATAGTCATGGAACATTATCCTAGTGTTACATGGGCGTCTTAAGGATTAGTGTTCTGTGAACTTTCCAAGTCTTTGGAGTAAAGGAATATATCCATAGGAAACTATGGAAACATTTAAATTCCATAGGGAATCTTAGAGACAAACCTATTTTATTTCAAGAAATGTTCAACTACTCTAGTGACCATAATTTAATGAAGTATGGGCATTGTTCTCTACAACCTACAAAATATGATGGCATGTGAAAGAATTCATGTCAAGAACCCACATCGTCCCGCAAACATAAATTTTGTTTGGTCTCTGGTGGTTGAATTAATATTTTGGATCCTCTCCCCCCTCTTTTCTATTTCTATTTTTATATAAATATAGAACTTGTGCATTCTAAAAGGCATCCTATATTGTTGTAATGATACCATGCCAAAATGGTGGACAAATTCCCATAATTTTTAGACTTGAAACTTATTCTGCAATGGATATTACCTTTTACCATTATTGTAATTGAATGTGCATAATTTTAGTAGTGAAATAGGGTGTTTTTGGATATATTTTTCCCTAATCTCACATTTTATGCATTCTTGCCTTGTTATTATTCCTATGGTGTGATATGCATGCTTTACACTTGTATATTTTTCATCTTAATGTGGCATACACATATGAGAAGGGTGAATCTACATGGTTTTTTTTTGTGACACATATGTCTACACTTTCTTTCCTTTTTTCTCCTTTTCATTCCCTCATGGAGAGTGATCAACCTTCCTTTTAGTGTTATAACCACCCCTTAGCTAAGGATTTTCCTTTCTTACATTTCTCTCTCTCCTAGTCCCTTAGAATTGTTAGTATATGATTAGCTGTAGGATTAGTTTTAGCATTAGCTATAGGAAGTTTTCCTTATCTTAAGATTAATCTCACTTTTGCAAGACCCACATTGCAGAGATCATCTCATGTTGCCTTAAAATCTTGGATCTGTGTGATTCAAGGGAGGGTGTAATTTTGTGCTCTAGAAATGTTTACACACCCAATGATATGGATACTAAACATCTTTACAACTTCATATCTTCAATTTTTGTATGTTCTTGGTGATATGCAGCCTTTAGAGATAGTTTTCAACATACTTGACAACTCCACTAATTAAAAAAACCTATTATATCATCTGTGGACCTTTTCATTTCTTCTTATTCCATCCATCTCTTCCATTTATTTTTATGTTTCCAATTCATTCACAGCTCTCCAAGAATCTCTTTCATTCTCTCATTTCAATTATCTCCGCACCATTTGAGAAATGTGATGATATCCCAAAAATAACCATGATAAACTTTCCTCTTTTACATGGAAATGGAGATCAATATCTTATTGATCACATTGAATATATATCCATACATCGTGTCACAATACTAGAGAAGAAAACATTTTTCTCAGACTTACTGTTTCATACTTAAGAGGAAAAGTAAAATAATGGTAAAAAATTTTGGTTCCTAAATCCATTTCCATGTGGGCTCAAAAATTAGAAAACTAGTTCAAGGAGGATGTAGATGTCATTTGTCTCATAGAACACCTCAACATAATACAACGAGATTCAATGGAGTATATCTCATACTTCAATATCATATTCTAAAGGACATGGCTTAGAATCTATTAAGAATTCATACCCTCACAAGGTATGGCATTCTTTTATTATTTGAGGTCCTTAGATGTTGATTTAGTTGTTTTGGTTCAATTTGTAGTAGGAAATAATCTTCCTCGGGATTTTGATATTTCCATACAAAATTAGAAGAGTCTCATTTAATATGGCCAAAGAACACCCATCCCTATTGCTCTCATTATTCCCTCTCCCAAATCCTCTCTATATGACAAATAAATTAACCAAGAGCCTCTTACTTTATATCCCACCCCAACCAGTTTCATTATATACGATGATTGTAGAACAATTGAAGAATGGTATGATTATGTTTGGTAGGATAAGATGGTGTAAAATGGGGTACCTACCTTAAAAGTAAGTCGGTCAGATCCAAAGAAATATGATGAAGATCATAGGAGGTAGAGTTGTTTACGAGAAGAAGAGTAATAAATTACAATTCATCCTGTCAAGCATCCATCACGAGCAAAGTATGCATGATAACCCAATTCATGGGGATGAGCCTAAATAATATGGAAAAACCAAATGGATTAACACATGCCCATTTAGATACTTGGATAGTTTAGAGCAAAAAAAAGAATGCTTATTTCATATCTTGAGGAATATCTTCAAAGCACCATATGTCTACTATAACATCTCCAACCAAATGTAGAACAACTTGTGGAGGTATTTTTTCTTTGTGGTTGATATTTTGGAGAATGGAAGGGAAAACAACTTTAAGATAATTTCCCAGTATGTTAAATTCCAAATTAATTACATGGAATAATTTTTAAGGAAGTATTTCACCAATAAGTTTTACACTTTCTAGGTCGAAACAGATAGAAGGTATATAGTTAAGGAGGAATACTTGTGAGGAAAAGGTGGAAGGTAGAACATGTTAATTTTTTACGTTATCCAAGATAATCATAGAGATCTCCTTTTATTTGGGAAGGACTACATGTAGATGCAAATAAAGACCATAAAAGAGTATTAAATTACATATAACAGTGGAATACCTACCGTATGCTCGATCCAAGAAGCGGTGCTTCCCAAAGAGGTTTTCAATCCACTGTTTAATAAAAATTCAATGTGAACAAGCAACTGAAATAAATAAGTCTTGTTACAATGTAATGATTTAGGTTTCTCATACACACAATACATTAGATTTTATGCTAGATATCAAAATAGCACTAAATCTAATTAGAACCAGGGTTTTTGTAGGTCGACGGGTATATCAAAGGTCAGTAAGGGTGCGGGGCTGATTTGTTGAGGTCGGGGTTAGTTTTGGGTGAGAGGGAAACTTTCGGTCTAAGAATATAAAATGACACAAAGACTAATATAGGTGTTGTGATCGATGTCTTTATGGAGACTAAACTGATGATGGTTAGGGAACCGACGTCGTAGGGGAAATAGGTAATGAACTATTAAAAAGGGTTTTAGGCTCTCTATGATTGTAAAGAGAGTGATTATACTGTGGTTTGGGTCGTAACATGGCTAAGAAGACTCAAGAACACTAAGAATGAGGCTTATAAGGGTGAAAAGTCTTGGGTTGGTTGAATAGTGGGTTGGTGGGAAGAAGATGATGTATGGGTAACAAAAGAAATAAAATATCAAAAGAAGAAAGATATCTACAATGGGATAAGAATGAATGATTGAAATAAAATTAATTGGTATTTTTAAGATCATGTGAGTTGATATGGTTGATGTTTGATCAAGGAAGTGGTGTTTGAGTCCATTTTTGTGGTAGCCCAACCTATGTGCTCTAGTGAGTATTCCAATGCTCTGGAAGGAGAACCAATTTCTTGTCTTGCACTATTGTTGTCATGCGGATGCGGGAGGGCTTGAAGATTTCTACTTGAGTGTAATAAGGCTATAATAACTGAATGACCAACCTAGTTAGAGGGTTGTAAAATTATATATAAAGGCGATGGAGGTTTAGGTGTCGACATCGTCGGGGATAAACCAGCGTTGGTTACGATGAAATAGTCCAGTTACCAAAAATAGGCAGATCTTCCTAGATTTGGCATGTTTTCCTTGTTAGGTCCTCTTAGAAAATTAGAGTTCACATGAGAGAAGGAAAAATATCTTAGAAGAAGCCCAATTAGGTTTAGGAATAATACTTAGTTAGTTAGGTCAAGTAGTAACTCAACACTAGGAGTGATGACTTAGTGTTGAGAGTGATGACTTGGTCACTATGATTTAAATTCCTGTAGAATGGGTCCAGGATGAGGTGTGAGGTGTCATGATGAGGTGGAGGTGTGAGGATGAAGTTAAATTAATTAAAATAATTAAATTAATTAACATTGTGAGGATGAATATTAATATGGGGTAAAGGTGTCATGATTAGTTAAATGGGTTATGTCGGTTAAGTGAAGGGGACTAAGGGGAGTGTGACCCAAATGTGGTGTCTACATTTTCCTCTTTTTCACATAGCTTGTATTTCTAAGTGACACCGAAAAAAATAGGAAATCAGTACCCCACATATAAGTGAGCGTTAAGTTGCCCCAAGTGTGGGTCAAGGTGATCCCCCTCAAACCAAGAACTAATGAGGTGTTTAACAGAGTTGCTGAGTGGTTTGATAAATTGATAAGTGATGAAAATGAGGGTGGGTTGGTTGTAGGTAAGGGTGATTTCAGTCAGGTAATAGGTAGTGGCAGTCTAACGTACACACATGTATCTAAAGGGATAAAGTACAAGTTGAAGAGTTTTCAAACTCTATGTTGTTAAAGGTTGATAGGTTTATCCAAACAAGGCTGAATTGGCTTAGGTATCCAAGGTATAGGATATGGTCCTAAAACATAAATAGAAAATGTGTTGTAATGGGATATAATTTTTTTCCAAGGCACCAAAAGTTAGGTTGTGATAAACAACATGAAATTAGGAATGGTAAGGTCATTAGGCTAAACAATTCATTAGGTTTTAAGCATAATTGAGTCTAGGTCATTTAGGCATTATTGAGTTTAGGTCATTTAGGCATGGTTGATTTTAGGTTGAATAAGCGTGGGTGATGTCTAGGTTGAATATGCGTGGGTGATTTTGGTGGGAGAGGAATTCCTAGAATGTAGGTGTCGAAGGTCCGGTCCTTTGTAGTAGAATCAATAAGTAAGAAAAGAGATTAATGGTAAGAAGAGACAAAAATACTGCCTAATTGGTAAGAACCATGATGAGTCTATCATACCAAAGATTGGCTTATGAACGTAAGACCCTAAAGGTGTTGTATGATTGACTTCTCTAAAGGTGAATAAAATCACATGATGATGAAATGTCACATTTTCGGCACATCCTTTGAGTAGGTAGAAGATTAGAAAAAAAATACAGTGAGATGAAATGGGTTGTTTAAGCATAACCTTGGAGTGAGACAACATACCTCTTCTGCAAGATACCCAAGACCAGAATAGGAAAGTCCATGACAAAAAATTTATATTTATATTTTTTATTTTGTTTTATAGACTGATCAATGTGGGAAATCTATGTGGGATGAATAAATATCTGATTGAGGTCTTTGCGAAGTTGATCAATCTAAGAAGCTTCAAAATATTTTAATTTTAATTTTTATAGAAATAGTTTTCTTTTTATGATAGACTAAGTACAATATGGATATTTTTATAGCTATCATTTAAGGGTGTAGTCTATTTATAGTAGAAATATGGAAAGATAGATGTCCTTTTGGAGGGAGTCATCTATTTACAAGAATTTTGACTCAAGGAGTTTGAATTTGAAAATTATGGATACTACTGTGGATTTTTTTGGACTTTTAGGTCATGGACAATACTATAAAAGAGTATAGGCTTCTTTTATGAAGACAAACCCATAAAAAGTAGAGGTTATCTATGAAAGAGAGATTTTCCGTGATGAACAACCATAGGATTCCATCCTGAAAAGGATGAAAATAATCCATGAGAATCATGCCACGAGTAGAGTCGTGGTACTCATATTTAAGATAAGGCTGAAAGGTCATGTATAATCACATAATTATGGTCTAGTCATTGGTTCTTAAAAGAGGTAGATGGAAGGTGAATAGTTCTCAAGGGATGGGTGTTTAATATATAGAAGGTGATATATGACTTGATTCAACAATATAATGATCGAAGATGTAAGGAATTGAAGGGTTAAGGTTTAGGTTTACCTTCAAGTGAAGATAAACGATAAGCACCTGATCCATAGGCATGAGTAAAGATGTATGGTCCAAGCCAATTAGGAGAAAGCTTACCCCGTTTACCTTTCTCTACTTTGTTACATGTTTATTTTCCTTCAGGATGAGGTCACCAATCTTAAAGGTTCGTTCTTTGACATGTTTATCGTAGGCACATTTGATAGGTTTTTGGTAGATTTGAAGGTGATCAAGATAATTTAGATGACATTCATCTAATAGCTCAAGCTTTTCCAAATGGTCCTAGAAAAGTCATCATCGTTGAGCATATATTTGAAAGAGATTAGAAGAGATGGAATATTTACTTCAAGAGGCAAGACAACCTCTCTACCATAGACTAGAGAGAAAGGTATGGCAGCAATTGAGGTACAAATACTAGTGCGATAAGTCAATAAGGAAAAAGGAATGTGCGCGTGTCAATCCTTACTAGTATCATCAACCACTTTCATAAGAATTTTATTTAGGATTTTGTTAGTCAATTCATCTTGGACATTTTTTTAGGATAATAAGGTGAAGAAAAATAAGTTGAATGCTGAATGCATCACATATTTTCCATAGGGTTTTGTGTTTGAACTATTTTTCGTTATTAGTGATGAGGCGACGAGGAACACCAAAGTGAAAAATGATGTAATGGTTTATGAATTCATAAATTGTCTCAGCTTTTGTTGAAATGAGAGGTATAGATTCCACCCATTTAGTGTAATATTCAATAGCAGTAATCATCCATTGATGGTATTGGAAAGAATGAGGGTTAATCTCTCCGACAAGATCCAAACCCCATTGAGAGAAAGGCCAAAGGCCTCATGTGACCTATAAGGCATGACTAGGTGTGTGATGAAGATTAGAATGTTGCTGAAACTTCATGCAATGCTTAACATAGTCACAAAAATCATAGTTTATGGTTAACTGGTAATAGCCAAGGTGAAGGATGTGTTTATTGATAGCTAAGCCACTAAAGTGACCTCCATAAATCTCGTCGTCAACTTCCTTGATGGTGCATGGAATTTTAAAAATTGTAAGGCATTGTAAGAGGATACTGTCAAAGCCACATTTATAAAGAAGACCACCCATGATGACATAACGATAGACACTTTTGATGAAGGAGCGTTGTCCATTACAAGTAAGATCTAGAGGAAAAATTGAAAGGGAAAGGTAGTAAAAAAAACTCTTTATATAAAAGGTCAAGTGGGTCAGTTTCAATGTTTCCTACAAGGTTGAAATCCTAGAATAGATAAGAAGGTGATTACAACCTTTGTACTATGAATATTATTTTCTAGTCAGAGGGCGAAGCGGGGATTTGAGAAGCAAGACATGCCATGGTGGCCACAAATTTATTAGTGGAACACAGGGTGGTTTGAAGTTCATAATGGTCAAAGGTAGTCAAAATCATGTCAACATGATGTTTATGTTTTTTAAGAATCTCTTTATGACACTGGTATATACCATTAACTTGGGTCATAACCAGTTGAGATTCACCAAATATATTAATTTATTTAACGTCTAAGGCTATGGTGGTTTGAAGACCTAACATGAGTGCTTCATATTCAGTGATATTTTTAGTATAATCAAAATTTAGTTTGAAAAATAATGGCATAGGATCACCATCAAGAGGAATGAGGATAACTCCTGCACCACCCCCATGCTGAAATTTCTAGCCATCAAAGAATAAGGTCATTTCGTAAATGGTATCATCTAGGGAGAGAGTAGCGATGGATTTATCATGGAAATCAAAGTTAGAAGATTGTTTTCTAGAGAGAGGTAAATCTGTGAGTTGGTCAGAAATGGTTTTTCCTTTGACATATTTTTGATGGATGAATTCAAGATCTAGGTATGTCAAAATAATGAGCCAATGTGTAGCACGTTTATGTTGGTAGGGCTTAACATACATGTAATGTAAGGGGTCTTTATTTATGACAATGACAGTTTTCTATTTGAGTAGGTGATGGCAAAGATGAGTGGCAACAAAAACTAAGGCTAGGAAGAGTTTATCAGAATGCGTATATCTAGTTTCGTAGTCTAAAAGTGTACAAATTATATAATAAACCACTTGCTTCTTGTGTTGCTCATCATGATGGGCAATCATGGCACCCAAAAAATGATCAGCAGTAGAAATGTAAAGCTAAAATGGTCGATCATTATACGCACCAAAAATTACATGTTCTACATTATCAAAAAATGGTTATAAAAGTACCCAATGATGATTCATGTCCTATTAGAAGATGTTGAAGCTTGAAAACTCATCTACAGTGTATATCTGTAGCCTAGACACCCTTACATAGCTTTTCCATGCTTTTCTAGCTTCTCACTTCATCCTGTGCATTTTTTGGCCTTTAGTGCCAAGACCACCACCTTTCCTGGAAGGTGGTTATGAAATCACCACCTAGGCAAGGCGATGGTCTTGTGATTTCCACCATGCGCCGGGTGGTGGTCCTGAGTGTCTTTTCTAGATTCCATCATGCATTTTTTAAACATGCGATGATTCACTTAACTTCACTTTTAGGGCACATTTATGAACCAATTTTTCTAAAAATAGTTTTGATTTCTTGGTTCTCCTTCCCCCTTCTATTTTTGCATGTGCTTTAGTTAGTTAGAACTAACTCTTATTTCCTTGTGCATGAAGGTACCTCCCAGCCCCAATTCTTATATAATCCATTTTTTTGTTCAAGAAAAAGGCCCGAGAATTTTGTGTATCTTACATAGTATTGCTGCCACAATCGTGCTAGGAATTTCATAGCCAAGATCATATCTCTTGTGTTATCTCTCTTCTACTCGCATTGCAACCATACTAAATTCAAGTTACCATTTCTCAAGCATTCTCTTATGTTGTTATTGAATTCCTAATTCCTTGGACTCGTATGAACACACAAATAAAGAAAGGACAAAAATGAGGGGTTAGACACAGATACAATTGGATTTTCAAAAACTCTTGTTTATCCAAGTTGGAATTATTTGTTTGTTTGCTTCATTTACCAAATTTTCAATTTTCAATAATTAGTTTCAATTGCATATCAAATAGAGTGGTAAAATTCTTTATTTTAATTGATTAGGCAATTACAAGTAGATCAAATCATTAGAAATTTTTCTCTTTGACATTACCAGAGAAGTTGTGGGGAATAATAGATCTTTCAGGGTCATGATTAGTTTTTCACCTCTAAGGTAGGGTTTGAAGGGTTTTGATTAGATTAGGTTATTTTTGTTATATTTAGATTCACATATTCACACAAGTAACCAGCTACATCTGACTGATTACTTATCTTTAGTTTTCTTATTAGATTAGAACACATTTTCTTAAAAACTAGAAAAGATCAAAAACTTTTACTTTTATTAGATTAGTTTTCTTTCATTTTTTTTTCTCTGATATATTGTGAAAATACAAAAACCATAGATTAGATTTTTTTTATAGTTAGTTTTTTTTTATCAAGATCATTTCAATTTCATTTTGTATGGCCATCAATGCTCCACAAAAAGAAAATATGTACAGTTGTGATCCTTTGGTCCCACAACCCAACGGGCCAGAGTTGATAACAAATATTGATACAAGTTTACGTTTAACATTATTATGCACACCTGCTATGTTCTCTAAGAAAATAGAACCACTAACTATGATAAACATCGCTGAAAATGAAGCCTATAATTATTGGAATGCTCTTGGTAATAGGGGTTGATTACGCACATGACCATAATAGGACCACAAACTCCATGAGTTTTTTGGTTGTGATCCTTAGGTCCTGCAACCCAACGGGCATGATAACTAATTATATATAGACAATGGTTTGCGTGCATCAATATTTAGATCATCACCACTACCAACTGATATTATTGCACAACTTTCATTATTGAACATATTAGGCAATCAGGCTAAGACCTTCTAGACTAGACCAAAAAATAGTCCATAGTCCATTACAAAGAAATGGGTTCCCTATTTGTACTAAATAGGGCCCTTAAAATAATGTATTAAAAATTATCTTAAGGCTAATATTAGCCTCCCCATAGTATGTAAAGTGGGATAATATCCCATAGTGGGTGGCTTAACATATTTAATGGGATAAAAACCCATGTTAGCGGATATGGTTAAGTGGGTTAATCCAACATTTGGTGGCATTTGTTGTTACTAAGGTATTTAATACCTTATCTTCCCCTCTTCTCTCATGTGGAAACATCCACACATAGGCATTTGCCCCACCACCACTTACCACCTATCTACCATGTGGATTTAGCATTACTTGGGGATTTGGAGGATTATGTGGGCCAAGCAGTTAGCAAGATGGAATGTCTACCCACGTGGGTGGTAATGTGGTCTCACCAAGATTCGACCCACACATTGCAAATTGAAATTGCATAGTAATATGGTGAATAATATAAAATTTGACCATATAAGACAATGATATTCAAAATGAAATATGGCTAAGTGGTGGCAAGCCATGTGGTGGCTTGTGGACCCAGCACGTTAGTGCTAAACTAGTCCACACGGCAGCCGAACTCCCCTCTATTAAAAAAGTTGAGCCTCTAGTCAAAGCCACAAACTTTTACACCTTTCCAAGACCAGAGGTCAAAAACCAACAAATGGCTGGTTTTTCCTTTTCACCACATGTCATAGTGTTATTGGTTCAATATTGACTAATTGACTAGAGTTGACTTTCCCATTGGCTGAACTTTGACTAGACATAACTAGAGCTCTCAATGTTTGTTTTCTACATTCTCATAGTCGATGGGAATATCTTCCAACGATCTTCTACACTGACACAATTTAGGGATGTTTAAGGAAAAATTGATATAAAAAATGATCCCTTGATTATACCTCCTCACTGAGAAAGGATTTTTGTCCCAAAAATCTTATATTGGAACATTTTTCTAGCCTGTCCTGAATCTGGAAACTCTACTACCAACTCGGAAGTGTTTATTTAGTAGAACCTTTGGTCTCTTCCTCTACAACCTCCTAATTTCTATAATTGGGTTCCTATCATGGGACCTGTGGGTTTTGGTCCCATGATGCTTCCGTTGTGCTATTTTGATATCCAAATAAGACCTCCACACCTCTGATGTATGATGATAAGATTCTGAATGAAACCTCAATGCTCCTACTGTGTGCTCTAAGCTTCCAGATATCTAATAACAAGGATCTTTTTTATTACTCTATAACACAGTTCCTGGCTCCAAGTTGATTCCATAAAATCCAAACTAGTTTGAAGGAACTCCATATTATTTAGAGTGATGATTGATCTGATGTCGGTGATGGACAATGACTTGTCACTTTTTAGACCTCAACAAATTTGTTGCTTGATGTTATTTCTTACAGACCTTGACACCTCCAATGTGTAGTGTTAAGTCTCTTCCAGACCTCAATGCCTGTGTTGTGCAATGCTAATTCTCTTGTAGACCTCAATGCTGTCAGAGGAATGACAAAGATCTAGAGGGAATGTGAGCATCAAAATGGTACACTCAACCATAAAATTGTACAGCTTCAAGATTCAAGCAAGAACTCACCCATGGGAGTAATTTGCATGCATTAAGGGAAACATGGCTCAAAACCCATACTCTATTCTAGTTCATAGTATTTCTCAAGTAGTGGGGTGTATAACTCCCCCACAAATGTAGCCATCAAGAGGTGGGAGTTACATTCCCAGAATAATCGATCAAATGTAACTCCTATGACACTATTTGACACATGTAAGGTCATAATGAAACCCTATGACACCTAAGCATGGTGAATCACCTATGTGGAGGAATCCCATGTACTTAAAATATGTGCATAGTAAATATCCTACACCAACACCCCCCTTGAAGCATAGCTTAGGTGGACACATAGATGAAAACAAGGAGAAGTGGGTCCCGAAAACAAGCATGATGAGGTACCCACGTACAAGAAAATCTCAAAAATTGGAGTAAAAGGAGAAAACCCAGTGGGAAAAACTCCCCCAAAAGAGAGACAAGTCCACTCTCTAATATAAGAAAGATGCCAAAGATGGGTCCTAGCCACAGACGACCCTGTAAAGGTACCCATGTACAAAGAGGAAATATCTCGGAAAGAAGAAGAAGAGAGAAGAAGAGGGAGATGAGAGGAATGTAGAAGATGCCATGGATGGATCTGAACTCTGCAGCTCTAAGAAGTCTCCCAGAAGAATGTTGATGATGATATCCTCTGCCTCTGGACTGAAAAAGAGCCATCCATACCAAATTGTGTGTCTGCCCTTAGGAAGGATATAAATGATGTGCTGGAAGTCTACCCACTCCGTGAAGTAAACTAAAGGTAGTAGCATAAAGAACTCTAAGTCTGGTCCATGAAAGTGTCACATAGGTCGAACAAGTGAGTGCAAAGGAACTGAAGGTAATGTCATGAGTGCAAAACTGTCAGAGTGTGAAGAGTGAACACCCACAGAAAGGATGTCCAAGTGATGTGAAGGTAACAAAACCCCCACAATAGAAAAGGGATCCACAAGCAAGGGTGGATCAATGAAGGTCTCTAGAAAAGTGGAAGTGGTAAGAGTCCTAGAAGGGGCACTCCCAACAATGGAGATAATGAAATCCTTTGAAATACGTATAGATGGATGAGGAACATGTAGTACATCATAAATGTACTTTGTGAAAAGATGACTAAGGTCAAGAAGATACTCATCCCAATGAGGGGGCTCAACAAACAAAAGAGTGATGTCAGATAGGTATGAGTAATCCAATGAAGGTAGAGGAGTGAAAGGGGACTCACACACTGAAAGTGGAAAGGAGGCAGGTGTGATGACTGTATGAGACTGCTCAATATCTAATGAGATGTGGGATGTGTCAACATTCTCTAGAATAGTGAGAGGAGGAGAAGATTCCTCTGTAGTACTCTCGACATTAGAATTGGGTACAAAATCCTCATCATCAGAAGTAGAACCAAGTGAGTCTATGTCATTGGAACTGTCATCATAGGAATAAATAGAGGAGACAACTAAATCAACAGCAGCAACAATGGTGGCAGTATATGAAGGGTCTCCATAGACGGACTGAAGAATGCTCTAGATATAGTTGGGTGGATCTGATTTTGCCATGTGAAACTAGAGATATCGAGAGATATGAATCATGATGTGACTAAAAACATGGTCACAAGTGTCGATAAAATCCTCTAGATAATGATGATTAGTGGGTGCAAGAACTAGTCCAAGTAAGAAGGGTGAAAGACCCTCCTGAGTGAAGTAACATTCCATAGAAGCATGCTAAGATGAATAGTTCTCTCTCCCAGTGAGAAGTGGTGAAGGCTGTAAGCTGATTCTATGAAGCACAAGTATAGAAAGAGCACCCTCCATGATGCAAAATCAAGGAGTACAAGATGCATGAAAACAAGACGTTATACTCCGCCGATAATGCATCTGTGTGTAAAAACCCAAAAGTACTAGTAAACCCCCCAGAATGCGGAACTTTATAAAGTAGTGCATTTACAAAACTGACAATGTCATCATGTAATTTGTAAAAAATCATGCAAATTTGACTAAAGAAGTGCTCAAAACCAAGTAGCGATTCAAAATTTATAACAAGAAAATGATTTCTGCAACTGATGGAAAATGCTAATAAGCTTTGCAAACTGATTAAAAAAGTGCCTAAAATGGGTACAAATGGTGTCGTGTGGGTACTCATTGGAAATGGCATCAAATTTTAGGTAGGTTTTTTTTTGCTTACAAGGGGGGATTAGCCTCCTGCCAACCCTAAACATCACCCTCTATCTTCGACACACGAATGAAGGACATAATTACAAGCAAATTAAAGCCCAAAAATTATTACAATTCCAAAATGAATGTTTTTCCTAAAAAAATTAAAAAGGAGGGATTATTTTGACCACCAAAAATGTCTAAAAGGGAATGGATGGGGGCCCACATTGCCAAGCCATGTGGTGGAAGTTGACAGAGCCAGGGGTCTATGCCACATGCAGGTTGTAGTCTATTACGTGTAATGAAAAATAATCCATTTTAACACAAAAACTACCAAGATTGATGCCACGTCCATGCGCTAAGATGGTATCTGGCCATGTTGAGAAGATTCAATGCCACATGTGTAGTGTAACCATCCAGCAGAGTCCACCTTGAAAAGGGATATGAATGTTTGCATTAAAGAGGCATGAATTCATGCAGGTCTAAGCTAGATCCATGTGCTAAGCACTGACCTTAGACTAAACCAATGAGTAAGTGAGGTGAAACGAATCTGGTGAAGGAACCTGTAAGTGGATGTGCAGGGAACAACAAGTAGTGTCCTAAGTAACTCAACGAGCCAAACACAAATAGAGAACAAGGAACAACAAAAATGTGAGGTAGAGGCATGAGCAAGGAATTACAAGATGTGAACAAAATGCAAAAGATTGAATCTGGGTCAATAGAGAAGCAAGAGCCCAAATTGATTACTACAGGAGCAAAAACATGAGCTGTGTGCACAAGCCCATGAGTGGAGGAAAGAATGGGGTCCTAGGTCCAACATGGTGCAGTAGTGAGCTATGATTCAGACAGTGTAAGTGGGGAAGGATCTCTAATGCACATGGAAGTGCAAAACAGTAGAAGCTAGGAAAAGAGTCAATTCCACCAATGCATGAGTCAATCAGGTAGAAAAAATCCAAGCACAAGAAACCACAAGCCAAAAAACCAAGCATAAGACCCTTAAACAACACAAGTAGAGCACATGCAAAGGAGAGATTACATAACAAACTATGAGGTGAAGACTAGTAAGCAACCGAGGTAAGAAACACGATTCCGATCCCCGAGCTTTGATACCATGTCGGAGGAATGGAAAATATCTAGAGGGAATCCGTGAGCATCAAAATGTTGTACTCAACCAGAAAATGGTGCAACTTCAAGATCTAAGCAAGAACTCACCCATGGGAGAAATTTGCATGCATTGAGGGAAACATGGCTCAGAACCCATACTCTATTCAATTTCACTGTATTTCTCAAGATGAAAGGGTGTACATATAGTAGTGGAGTGTGTAACTCCCCCACAAATGTAGTCGTCAAGAGGTGGGAGTTACATTCCCAAAATAGCTAGTCAAATGTAACTCTTATGAAAATCTATGATGCATGTAAGGCCATAATGACACCCTAGGACACCTAAGCATGGAAAATCTCCTATGTGAAGAAATCCCATGTACTTACAATATGTGCATGGTAAATATCCTACACCAACAAATGCCTCTGTTGTATAGTACTAAGTATCTTGCAGACCTCAACGCATCCTCTGTGTAGTGCTAAGTATTTTACAGACCTCAACACCTCCACTATGCAGTGATAAGTATCTTGTAGACCTCAATGCCTTCGTTGTGCAGTGCTAAGTATCTTGCAGACCTCAACGCTTCCACTGTGCAGTGGTAATTATTTTACAGACCTCAACACCTCCACTGTGTAGTGCTAAGTATTTTACAGACCTCAATGCCTTTTCTTCACGATGATAAGTCTGATGATCACTACCATTCGAATGTGTGGTCATAATGCCTTGACTCCAAATGACGTTCCGATCAAATATTTTGAGAACTCCCATTGTTGAAAAATAATATCAAGTACCATTTTGCTAGATGCCTATAATGGCTTCTCCACATAATGAAGTTCTGACTCAATGTCAATGCCAATGGTGAATCAGCTACCATTCTATTATATAGTCACAATGCCTCTACACAGAATGAAATTCCGAGATGACTTCTATGAACTCTATTGTGTGCACAAATGGAAGATCAATGTCTAAGCTTTATATAGGTCAAATCCTATATCCAAGCTGTAACAAGTACTCACAAGATTATTATGAGATATGTTTGGAGCACAGATCAAATTTTCTAAGTAAAAAAAACCACTGAGTATGGTAAACCTTTCTCTCAGAATTTTCTCACAGAATCTGATCTCTAGACAAATAATGTATAATATTCATCAATATGAATTATGTAATATATAATTGAAAAATTGTTGACTTACCTATTTTAAAGGACTTTCACTTTCAGGTATTACCTAGTCCTGGGTTGACTTCTCAACTGGTGGGGGAGTAGAAAACTACTTTTTCTTTGCAATAGGCCTCCATTCCATCTTTGGCTTGCCATTACTCTGATGGTGATATTGATGCAGTTTCAAGAAATTGTCCACCTGGTGTCCATTCCTCTGGAAATGAGAAAAAAAATTCCTCTTAATATCCTTCTTCTAGGATGTGGAACTATTTCTTCCATTTCTCAACTTTACGTGATGAGATTGGTCTTTCTAATTTGCCTTGTTCCTATAAATGACATCAACTTATTCATTAGTTTCCTTCTCTTTCAGTATCTAGCCATAAAATGATTATGGAATCCACAAAAAAGTACATGGAATGTAATTGCACATCTTCTGAAAATCATAACCATACTTCTTAAGCTGAAAAAGTGGATCAAAAGTTTTATTTTTCTTATTACTATGGTAAGAAACTAGAGGTGGAATCTCATTGCCTCTTCACCGATTTCTCTTACCAAATCCTACCTATGACGATGAAGCAAAAATTTCCTTCTCAGAATCTTCTTATAGGACTAGTGGGGTATTCACTTTGCTTTCGGAAGCTTGTCTCCTTTATGCATTCTTGCAGCATTCTCCAATTTCCATTCCCACACTAGAAAAACCCAAACCTGTAAAATGAGGACAATCCTCAACCTCTATTAGGTTAGAAATGCCTTGGCCATTTTTACCAAGGCCTCTTCCATCAAATCCCATTTTATCTATTAACTTGGATCCAATGCCTCTAGTATGCTTTTCAAACAAACCAAATACTTCATTACCAGAATCCAAAACTAAATGGGAGGAAGAAGAAGATTCCAATGGTGAATAAATTACAGTGCAATCATCTGCCATGGTATCTTCATCTGAAGTTGAAGGAATTTCCTTATATTGATCACTCCACTATAACCTTTCCAAGAACTCATCCTTGGTTTGCAGTTATGATTTCAAGAAAGCATTATCCTCTTCCAAGGAGTAATACATTGATCGTAGGAGAGAGTTATCTTCCTATATCTAGTGATTATAAGCTTCAACTTCATCAATATTCACTTGTTTAAACATCTTCCCCATAATGCACTTGTATCTTGTTCACAAAAACTAAAAATTTTGCACCAACTTGAACCAATCACTATGTTAATCAGATTTACTAGTAGCAAATATGGATCTAAAATAGCTCTGATACCAAACTTCACCCTAAAACAATAAAGTTTTTGTCTAGCTGATCTCAAACCCTTGTAGGATTTAAATATTTTTTGACAATTTTCTCCTTTTAAGTAATCAATTTAAAATTAATGCAAGACAATAAAGACAATTACACAATGATTGATTACGGAGTTTGGAAATTGCTTACGTCTCCAGGTTCTTTTGAACCATTCCACTAATCAAAACATGTAAGTTATAATAGTACTTTCACAAGAAAACCTAATGGAAACTATTTAGAACTTTCTTAGAAGAATAACTAGACCTTAAGATGACAAGGGTGAAAAAATAACACCCAAATTCCCCTTTCCTGGTGTATTCAGCAAGATCGATGGCACTCCAGTCGATATTCCAGGCTTCACAATAATTTAGTGTGGCACTATGGGCCAACTAGGTACTACTAATAACTCCTAGCCACAATGATTTTAATTTATTATTGCCTAAAAAATAATAGGTCAATAATAATTAAAATAATAATGCCTAATTAAATTAGGTCTTCACACAACTATGTCATGGACATAATAGCTAACTATCCTCTTGGCTCGATTTATTCCTTTCGAGCTCTAGGAATAAGCTTCCTAGTTGTGTGTCGTGTGTGTCCATTACAAAGAAATGGGTTCCCTATTTATACTAAAATAGGGCCCTTAAAATAATGTATTAAAAATTATCTTAACGCTAATATTAGCCTCCCCGTAGTATGTAAAGTGGGATAATATCCCATAGTGGGTGGCTTAGCATATTTAATGGGATAAAAAACCATGTTTGCGGATATGGTTAAGTGGGTTAATCTGACATTTGGAAACATTTAATGTTACTAAGGTATTTAATACCTTAACTTCCCCTCTTCTCTCACGTGGAAACATTCACACATAGGACTTTTCCCCACCACCGTTTACCACCTATCCACCACGTGGATTTATCATAACTTGGGGGTTTGGAGGATTATGTGGGCTGACCACTATATTTAATTCACCCATTGTGTGGGCCAAGCAATTAGCAAGTTGGAATGTCTACCCACGTGGGTGGTAATGTGGTCTCACCAAGATTCGACCCAAACATTGAAAATTGAAATTATATAGTAATATGGTGAATAATATAAAATTGGACCATATAAGACTATGATATTCAAAATGAAATATGGCTAAGTGGTGGCAAGCCATGTGGTGGCTTGTGGACCCACCACGTCAGTGTTAAACTAGTCCACACGGCGGCCGAGTTCCCCTCTGTTAAAAAAATTTAGCCTCTTGTCACGGCCACAAAATGTTATGCCTTTCGAAGACCAGAGGTCGAAAACCAACAAACAAATCACTTTTCCTTTTCGCCACATGTCATAGTGCCATTGGTTTAATATTAACTAGTTGACTAGAGTTGACTTTCCCATTGACTGAACTTTGACTGGACATAACTAGAGCTCCCGATGTCTACTTTTTGCATTTTCATAGTCAATGGAAATATCTTACAACTATCTTATGTACTGACATAATTTAGGGATGTTTAGGGAAATTTTGATATAAAAATGATCCCCTGATCACACCTCCCCACTGAGAAAGGATTTTTATCCCAAAAAGCTTATATTGGAACATTTTGTCATCCTATCTTGAATCTGGAAACTCTACTACCGCTTCGGAAGTGTTATTGTAGTAGACCCTTTGGTCTCTTCCTATGTAACCTCCTCATTTCTATAACTAGGTTCCTATCCTGGGACCTGTGGGTTATGGGCCCATGACACTTATGATGTGCCACTTTGATATCCAAAGAATACCTCCACACCTCTACTGTATGATGTTAAGTTTCTGAATGAAACATGAACGCTCCTACTATGTGGTGCTAAGCTTCTAGATATTTGAAAACAAGGATCTTTTTTTAACTCTACAACACATTTCTTGGCTCTAAGTTGATTCCATTCAATCCAAACTAGTTTGAAGGAATTCCATGTTATTTAGAGTGATTATTGATCTGATGTCGATGATGGACAATGACTTGTCCCTTTTCAGACCTCAATGCCTCTGTTGCATGATGTTAAGTCTCTTGCAGACCTCAATGCCTCCTCTGTGCAGTGATAAGTATCTTGCAGACATCAATGCCTCTACTGTGTAGTGCTAAGTCTCTTGTAGACATCAACACATTCTTTGTGTAGTGCTAAGTATCTTGTAGACATCAATGCCTTTGTTGTGTAGTGCTATGTAATTTACAGACCTCAACGCCTCTGCTATACAGTGCTAAGTCTCTTGTAGACCTCAATGCCTCTACTGTGTAGTGCTAAATCTCTTGCAAGACCTCAACACTTACACTATGTAGTGCTTAGTATTTTATAGACCTCAATGCCTCCATTGTGCAGTACTAAGTATTTTGTAGAACTCAACTCCTTTGCTTCACGATGCTAAGTTTGATGATCAACTACCATTCAAATGTGTGTTTGTAATGCCTTGAATTCGAATGAGGTTTTGAGCTAATCTTTTGAGAGCTCCTTTTGTTGACAAACAATATCAAATACCATTCTGCTAGATGCCCATAATGGCTTCTCCATAGAACAAATTTCTAACTTGATGTCAATGCCAATGGTGATTCGGCTACCATTTTGCTGCACGGTCATGATGCCTCTACATAGAATGAAGTTCTGAGATGAATTTTTTGACCTCTATTGTCTACACAAATGGAAGATCAAACTCCAAGCTTTACATGAGTCAAATCATGTATCCAAGCTGTAACATGTACTCACAATCTGATTAGGAGATATGTTTGGAGCATTAATCAAATTTTCTAAGTAAGAAAATCCATTGAGTATGGTAAACCTTTCTCTCAGCATTTTCTCATAGAATCTGATCTCTAAACAAATACTGCATACTATTCATCAATCTGAATCATGTAATATATAATTGAAATTTTTTTGATTACCTATTTTAAAGGACTTTTACTTTCAACTATTATCTGGTCCTGGGTTGACTTGTCAACTGGTGGTGGAGTAGAAAATTCCTTTGCCTTTGCAATAGGCCTCCATTCCATCTTTGGCTTGGATTTACTCATATGGCGAGATGGATGCAGTTTCCAGAAATTATCCACCCAGTGCCCATTCCCCTAGTAATGAGCACAAAACTTCCTCTTAATATCCTTCTTCTGGGATGTGGAACTCTTTCTACCATTTCTCGACTCTGCATGACGAGATTGGTTTTTCTAATTTGCCTTGTTCTTAAAAAATGACATCAACTTCTTCACTAGTGTTGTTATCTTCCAGCATCTATCAAAAAAATGATTATGCAATCCATAAAAATTACATGGAAAGGAATTCAACATCTTCGAAAATCATAACCATACTTCTTAAGCTGAAAAATTGGATCAAAAGTTTTATTGTGCTTATTATTATGGTAAGAAACTAGAGGTGGAATCTCATTACCTCTTCACTGATTTCTCTTACCACATCCTACCTGTGACGATGAATCACAACTTTCCTTCTTAGAATATTCTTAAAGGACTAGTGGGGTATTCAATTTTATTTCAGAAGCTTGTCTCCCATCAATGTCCTTGAAGCATTCTCTAATTTCTATTCCTGCACTAGAAAAACCTAAACCTGCAAAATGAGGATGATCCTTGACCTCTATTAGGTTAGAAATTCCTTGGCCATTTTTACCAAGGCCTCTTCTATCAAATCCCATTTTATCTAGTAACTTGGATCCAATTCCTCTAGTTTTCTTTTCAAAAAAACCAAAGACTTCATTACATGAATCTAAAACTAAATGGGAGGAAGAAGAAGATTCCAATGG
Source organism: Taxus wallichiana var. yunnanensis (assembly GCA_018340775.1). Classification (NCBI taxonomy): domain Eukaryota; kingdom Viridiplantae; phylum Streptophyta; class Pinopsida; order Cupressales; family Taxaceae; genus Taxus; species Taxus wallichiana. The sequence continues at coordinate 460,497,970 of CM031238.1, read as the reverse complement.
TGAACAAATTACAGTACAATCATCTGTCATGGTATCTATATTTGAAGTTGAAGGAATTTCCTTCTCTTGATCACCACACTGTAACCTTGCCAAGAGCTCATCCTTGGTTTACAGTTCTGATTTCAAGCAAGCATTCTCCTCTTCCAGGAGTAATACATTGATTGCAGGAGAGAGTTCTCTTCCTAGATCTAGTGATTATAAGCTTCAACCTCATCGAGCTTTACCTATTTAAACATCTTTCCCATAGTGCACTTGTATCCTATTCACAAAAAATGAACCAACTACACCAACTTGAAGCAATCACTCTATTAATCATATTTACTAACAAAAAATATGGAGCGAAACCATCTTTGATACCAAACTTGATCTGAAACTAATCAATTTTTTGTCACCCTAATCAGGGACCCTTTTAGGCTTTAAATATTTGTCGACAATTTTATCCTTTTAAGTAATCAATTTAAAATTAATGCAAGACAATTACACAATGACTGATTACAAAATTTGGTAATTACCTACATCTCCAGGTTCTTTTGAACCATTCCACTAGTCAAAACTTGTAAGTTTTTATTTATTGATAAGGCAGGTTGAAGGGACCCGTTCCCTGTTAAAAAGTGGGCCTAAAAACCCAAACCAATAGACCAAAGTAGCTGGGCCAAAAACCTAGATTACAAGCCTATGATACAACATTAAAAATTACCATCTATTTCCCCACCTGGGATGTGAAGAAGTCATCAATATTACCCATTTGACCTTTTTTATTTTTCTTGTTCCTAACTTCTTGCCATTTTCCAGTGTTAGATGGAACAATTATCATCAGATCATTAGGGTTTCCTGGGACTTCCCTATTATCAGGCAAAGACTCCTGATTTGAATCCAATTTTTTAGAAATGTGCCCTCTTTTCAAACCTCTAACTATCTCTACATTCTCCTGATTTCCCATTTCTAGAACCTAATTATTTTCTATTGTTTTTGTATACCTATGTTCAGTGGCTACTTTGAATGATGATGCAGATACCAAGATCCGGATTCACCTATCCCCATCCGCTAGAAGCTGTCAATCTCCATTTTTGGCACCATTTTTATTTAATGGACAAGAAGCTTGCAGATGTCCTAGATTTTTACAGAATCTACATCTAAAGGAAGTTTTTCATAATCCAAAATCTATGAATGCTGAAATATTCCAAATTTTAATAATATACGATCCGTAATCCTTTACTTAGATCAATTTCAACACAAATGCAAGCATAAGTGCACAGCCCTGAGTGAGTTCTATCCAAATATTCCTTAATAAACTTGCCCAATCCATTACCGATATCAACCAGGGCATACCAGAGATGGAGTGGGAGGTTAGGGAGCCTTACCCAAATGGGTGTTTTGGTAATTAAGTGAGAGTTTGGATAAAATTCCAAAACCAAGGAGTCAAATATAGGCCAACACTTCCCCAGAACTAAGGTCCTTCACATAATCAATGTTGATAATCCCTAGTTTCTCTGAAATGCACAATAAAGAAGCCCCTTGAATAGAGTGATATTTCACATTTGTTGGACCAGTTTCAAATACCCATTGGTATAATTTGGTAGAGGAAGGCCAACGGCCATTAAAGCACCCGATCATAGCATCGTGAGCAAGAGAGTGATAGTACTCCTCCACCTCGGGGTTTTTGATCTCTAGGGTAGGAATTTCTTCAGCCAAATCGACCAGGTAACCTGGTTGCTAGGTGTAGATCCACCACGAGTGCCAAGGATATCCTTAAAGGAGGTCGGTTTGGAAGCAGCAACGTCTGCCCTAGATTTTTTGTGTGGTTTAAATATTTTCCTACCAACCTTTGACCCATCTGTAACCCTGTTGGATCTATATGAAATCAGATCAGGGTTAGAAGGGCCCTTCTTCTTCTCCCTGTCGCATCCTCCCTACAATATTCTACTCGACCCGAATGAATTGGGATCATTGGCGGATTCTTCATTTTTCTCTCGAATATTTTCTAACCATGGAGCCATTGCCCCTGCCTGACCCAATATCGTGGTCTCCATTCTTTATAGGGTTCACATTAATCACTTCCATCTCTACCCCTCCTAATGTATTAAGAGATAAATCCAGCTAATCTTACTATAACATGTACTCTATCATCAAAAATTGTAAGTGACAATAGTACTTTCACAAGAAAAACTAATGGGAACTATTTAGAACTTGCTTATAAGAATAACCAGACCTTCAGGTGACATGGGTGAAAAATAGCACTCGACTTCCCCTTTCCTGGAATATTCGGCAAGCTCGATGGCACCAGCTCCACTATTTAGAATCCTCAAATTCTCAACCGGCCTTCAAGACGCTTTGTAACGCCATATGGAACTCTAGAAAATATTCCAGGCTTCAAATAATGTAGTGTGGTGATATGGGCCGACTAGGTAGTATTAATAACTCCTAGCCACAATAATTTTAATTAATTATTGCCTAAAAAATAATAGGTCAATAATAATTCCTAAATAAATTAGGTCTTCACACAACTATGTCATTGACATATTATCTAACTCTCCTCTTAGCTCGATTTCCTTCTTTCGAGCTCTAGGAATGAGCTTCCCAATTGTGTGTCATGTGTGTCCATTACAAAGAAATGGGTTCCCTATTTATACTAAAATAGGGCCCTTAAAATAATGTATTAAAAATTATCTTAAGGCTAATATTAGCCTCCATGTAGTATGTAAAGTGGGATAATATTCCATAGTGGGAAGCTTAGCATATTTAATGGGATAAAAACCCATGTCGACGGATATGGTTAAGTGGGTTAATATCACATTTGGTGGCATTTGTTGTTACTAAGGTATTTAATACCTTATCTTCCCCTCTTCTCTCACGTGGAAACATCCACACATGGGCCTTTTCCCCACCGCCGCTTACCACCTATACACCACGTGGATTTAGCATAACTTTGGGGCTTGGAGGATTATGTTGGCTGACCACTATGTTTAATTCACCCATTGTGTCAGCCAAGTAGTTAACAAGTTGTAATTTCTACCCACGTGTGTCGTAATGTGGTCTCACAAGGATTCGATGCAAACATTGTAAATTGAAATTGTATAGTAATATGGTGAATAATATAAAATTGGACCATATAATACTATGATATTCAAAATGAAATATGGCTAAGTGGTGACAAGCCACGTGGTGACTTGTGGACCCACCACGTCAGTGATAAACTAGTCCACGTGGTGGTCAAACTCCCCTCCATTTAAAAAGTTGAGCCTCTTGTCACAGACACCAAATTTTACATCTGTCAAAGATCGGAGGTCAAAAACCAAAAAACGAATCCCTTTTCCTTTTCACCATGTGTCACAGTTCCATTGGTCCAATATTGACTAGTTGACCAGAGTTGACTTTCTCATTGACTAAAATTTGACTGGACATAACTAGAGCTCCCAATTTCCATTTTTCACATTCACATAGCTGATGGAAATCTCTTGCAACGATCTTCTACACTGACAAAATTTAAGGATGTTTAGGGAACTTTTGATATCAAAAATGATCCCCTGATCATTATGGCTTCATTATGCTTCTCATTCCCACTTCCATGACCTTATCTAGAAATCTATATGAGGTGTCACACATCAATTTCCCCATGTTTAAAAACCATTGAATAGAATCTTAGCAAAGTTTGATATTTACTGGATTCTTTGAGAAACTATAATATCAGATCGATCCATCATGCCACTTCATGTTAGGAGAGAATTCTTTGCCTTAGATTCACAGATCTCATTATTGCATGTGAAAGATATAAGGTTACTGGTGAGGCCAAAATATGTCTTATTATATCACCAAATAACACTCTTATTATATCTCTTAAAATCAATCTTTCAAGTGATTTTAGATGTAGTTTTAATTAAAAAAATAGAAATTTTAAGGTATAATATAGGATTTATCTTATCATCTCTTTAGAAATATATTTGCAATCTAATTGTTGTTATTTCCTGATATTTATTCTAAGTTGGAATGGGATAATGTGTAGCAAACAGGTCATAAGCAACTCTACTCCAATTTTATATATTACAGCTACCAAAATTCTTCACGCAGCTACACAAATTACCAACTACAAAAATTCTTCACGCAGTTATGGAAAATCCCAGCTACAGAAATTATTCACGCACCTACGGAAATGCCCAACTAGTGAAAGTATTTTGTTATGTTCTAAAATAATGTAAAGGAGCACTGAACTATTCATCCCACTCTTTGCTTCCATGTCATCAACCGGGAATATAAATCCAAATATGTGGAAATCTAAATTCATGCATGCATGTGGCATTCCAAGTAGAAATCAAATTCATGGAATTAGCACTCCATTTTATCTCCATGTTTCAAGGATGAGAAAATAGTGGAACAGTATTTGGAATGTTGAATAAGTAATCTCCCACTTTGTGTTCCTAGATTAAAGGGATGAGTTGTATAAATATTATCCACGATAAGTGGATGGTTGTAGTCAAGTTTTTTTAGGATTTATTGCTTTGAATAAATCTACCCAAGAATAGGTAGTTAGTTCTTGGTGTGTTGACTAAGTAAATCAGAATAAAAAGAAGATCAAATTGTATTCCTCAAAAGAGGAGTTGGTTGGATGCATGAATTATAAATGCAACCTTCCACACTCTTATGTGTAATATTTTTCCAATCAATGAAAAATTGTTCTTTTCTCTCCAATATTATGAAGTTTTGAATCAAGATCTTGGAAGCATGATTTAAATCCTCTTCCAAGGAATGAGTTGGCCACTCATTCCAAGGAAGATGGATCTGTGTATTTGTGTTTTTGTATTGTAATAATTTATGTTTATGTTTATTCCTTTTTCTGTGATAATCATTTTGTTGTATTGTTTTTTTCCTTGTATTGTAATCTTCATTTTCATTTAGTTTGTTGTGAACCTGCAAGAGTTTTATTTGATTTATTTTCAATTCAGAAATTTACTTTATGCAAGTGTGCTTTCATTTTTGTAAGTGTGATTTTGATTTTTGCAAGTGTTCTTTTCCATTTCTACAAGTGTTCTTTTTAATTTCTGCAAGTTTGGATTGTGTTTGAAGGAGTTGTTTTCCAAATATCTCTTTCTCCTTTTACATATAGCCATTGGACATCATCCTGGATTGACATTATTAATGAAGAGGATTGACAACCATCATTAGTTACCTCATTAGCTTTTCCACCATCACCACACATACACATTCATTTCTATTCTACACTAGCTATCTCGGCACGACCTCAAGAATTTGGTGCAAAGAAGGTCAGTTGATTTTCTTTCATACAAATTGGTGAACTCAACATGAAGAGCTAGTCTCTAAGAATTTCCAATTTCTTCATCCATACTTTGTTCTGTGGGTATTGTTATACCCCCTAAATATTTTGGGATACGATGAGTACATCCGAACCATCCCAATTTTTTACAAGTACAAATACCAAACATGTATACCACAACAATCACCTTCACTCTCAACATGGGAAGACAACCACTTAACTTCTCAAAATAATATTCTTCAGGGAACCAATGTTGGTTCCTCTATAAGTATTGAGGAAATGGACCAAATCACGTAGACATATCCTCAGGAAAAATAAAGTTAAAAAAATGACTTTTACTGGGGAAGCAAGATCATCTCCTCGGGCATTATTTCGACAATCCATTAGCATGCAATCAGACCAACTCCTGCATCTAGATGAGGAATAATTAGCACGATATGCTAAGAGTTAATAACACTTCTAGAATATGAATGAAGATTTTGATAGGTTACAAGGACAAGGTGATGTTTTATTCCAAAAGAATAATATTACCCCTCTACTAACCAAAAATATTGCTAATGAGGGGTGAAAATGTAGTAAACAATTCATAGCTGGATACCACACTCCTCAACAACCTCCAATATTTCAACAAAAAGCACCTAAGAAAAGCACCACCCCATCAATGGGTGACATCATCTTGGAAATAGTAGACAAAGCCAAGGAGATAAATATTTTCCAAAATTCTCAAAGTTCATACTTAGAGTAAACAAGAACTTCTCTCTATCCACATAATTATGAACAAATACCTACTATGTAGAATCCTCCAGTTTATACGGTGCTCCAAACCCTGGAGATTTTCTAAATGGGATGGGCACCTTGGGTATGCCCCCTCATGCCACATATGGATATCTACAAAAAGCACCAGCCGGAAGTATGTTCTAAAATGCAATACCAGTTGGAAATGTAATGTTCCATGGCTTCATGTATTTAATTCCATATCAAAGTAATCAACCCCCCTACGTACACATGTATTCTAAATATCCACAGGGGATATGTACACTTACCTAGGTCCATATGGACAAATGTAGGGGCTTCCATATTCCCCAAAAAATATTTTTTCTATCCCATTTTAGCAACCGATGTAACCTCCACCTCCCCAACAAGGATCTTCAATGGTGGAAACATACGCAATGGGGACATATTATTAATATCTTAAGGATCCTTTGGACTTCTCCATCTAGACAATCATACTCCTAATACCCTTTCCCAATCTTCTAAAATTCAAAGGGGAGGGTGATCCTAACACCCACATCAAATTTTATGCAATGGAAATTCAAGATCTACTCCCATGGGACACAGTTGTGAAAATTTTTCCTAAGACTATAGAAGGTATTTCTCTTGATTGGTACTATAGGATACCGGAGGCTTCAATACATTCCTTCAAGAAACTCGTACCATAATTTTTAAAGGATTTTGATATGAGCAAACTTTTGAGAATGGGAATCAGGGAATTCCTTCATATCAAGCAAGAGCACAATGATTCTACATCCCAATTCATTCAAAGGTGGTGACATGTTCTATACTCCTCTACAAGCACTCCAAATATGGATTATATGGATCTTTGTGATGTATTCCTCCACTACCTAAATAGGGAGACAAAGAAAGAAGTTCAAAAGTTCCCACCATGGATCTATGAAGAGGTAGTAGAGGGTGCTCTTCAAATTGACCAAACAACCATTAACATTGTTCGTAAGAATTATGTAGCAAATAGAGGGTAAGTCACTCCTAACCAAAATAACCCTAGTTACTCCAACAACACAAGTAATAATCAAGGGTCGAAGGTCCTTAATAAGAATAATGGGGTCATAAAGGATGGTGTCACTGACCAGCCCAAGAAGCCTGTTGTTGTTAGTCCTCCTAATATGAATACTACAAATAACAACAACAATGGAAATAATTAGAGAAACAATAAGTTCTCACCCTTAGTCAATGCTGTAGATTTTAACCCTCAATAATAAAAAACACCTCAATAATCAAGACAAACAAAAACCCAAGGCCCTAACCAATACCGAGGATGGTATCATAACCTAGTCCAAAACCAAGGGAAAGGGTTCCCGAGTTTTAACTATAACAATCAGTAGCTGAACAATAATCGTAATTTCAGACCATAAGAAGGTGCAAACCAAAAGGCCTCGAGATTATGATATTGATTTATATTATGGTTTTCAAAGGGTTTATGGGAATGACACAAGAATAGGCCATGATTGTAATAAGTTTCTTCATCATTTTCCAAAGGATAAAAAATAATTATTTGTTGACATGTTTTTGGAAAACCCAATAATGCCAAATTAAAACACCTACATGGGACCAATATTCCCACATAACTACTTGGAATCTTTAACGATCCTCTCCCCACGCATCCAAAGAATGGTATAATATATCCCAATGGTTCAAACAAAGGTATTTTAATAGGGACCCATGATCGTGAAGCCTTAATTTTTTCAAACCCACAAGTGGCACCTCCTTTGTATGGTCACTAGCAAACGAAAATTGTGGGGTTGGTGGATTTAAACAATGAACCTCAGATTAACGCTACCACTAGAACCAAAGATTATTCTTCCTAGCCAATCCCAATCTACCCAACTATATTAGATGACATTCGTGATATGTTAGGAAAGCTAGTAGGAGCTTATGATTTTTTTAGTGATATAACTAAGGCCTTATCTCACATTTCTTTCTTGGATCTATTGAAGAATTCCCCTCCTAATAAATCCACTCTATTAAAATCGCTATGTATTGGCCATTTGATTAACTTCACCCCACCTCCATAGGCATAGATAAACCATGTGGAATTTTATGTCTATCCTTTAGGGAATCCTGAAAGAGATGTTTGATTCGTATTTGACATCAGTAAGATGCCCATGGATGCTAAAATAGCTCGTAGAGGTGATCCAACATTGGTTTTTACAATTATGGATTTACAAAAACTATGTAAAGTGTGTGATGATTGATGATAGGGAAGTGGTCAAAATAGTCCCCTTATCTTTCCTTCAAAAGTTATATTATGAAGAGACCAATTTCTCTTTAATTTGAAACACACTAAGAGGCTATGATAGCCTTAAAGAAACGTCAATCAGAAGTATAGTGTTTCTAGTTACCCTCAGGCCTAAGATAGTTTTAACTAAGTTTTATATTATAGATAGGGAAACCAACTACAACATGATCCTTTTTCGTCCTTGGATTCATCACATGAAGGTGATTCCCTCTACTTTTTTTCAGGAATTCAAGCTCCTACATCTATGGAAGGTCTTTTTGGCACAGGGTGATCTAAAACCCTTTAACATACACCTAGCTAACTTGAAAAAGAGGCCAAGGATCCACTCATAGTTTGAGCTTCCTACAAATTAGTTAAATAAACCTACAAGGTTAGTATCAAAGGAAAAGTTGGTTCCTACAACAGAGCTAGAAGTCACGGGTTTGATTGAAGGCATTTTGGTAGTTAAAGATGAAATCGTCATCGTAGAGATAGTGTAATTAGGAACCATAGTGAATATTTTCAAGCTATTAGAGAAGGATCTACCTATCCTCCTTCCTTTCGATTCTATGTGTATGGTACATGCCTTAGCACTTAGTTCTCTTCTAGAATATGAAGTTTATATGGTTGAAGTAACTGAGGTAAAAGAAGAGGACGTAGAGGATGATCCAACATCCATTTTTTCAAGTAAATGTTGGAATCTCCATTTTTATGGAGCCAAGTGTCGTTTTGGTGCTGGGGTAGGTGTAATTCTTACCTCTCATGAGGGAATGATTTTCCTTTTTCCTTTAAGTTAAACTTTGAATGTACAAATAATGGAGCTAAATACGAAGCCCTTCTACTTGGTCTCATTGTAGCTAAAAGAATGAGTGCTTTTAATATTAGGGTGTTGGGTGATTCATAACTTGTTACAAATAAGATATCTGAGGTATATGAGACTAGAGATGAGCATTTACAACTCTACAAAACAACAACACTAAATCTAATAAAGGGGTTTGACTTCATATTGATTGAAGTAATTGCACAAGAGCAGAACCTCCTCATAGACTCAACATCAACTTCCACTTCTCACTTTACTTCAAGAAGTGAGTTGGAAGATACAAAATTCATAGTCTTAGTTTATGCTAAACATTTGGTTTGTAAGACACTAATAACTCCAATGTTGACATACATAGATACTGAGAGTGATTCTATCATTGCGGATCACATTTATATTAACAAAGAAACTTTGGAATATATAAATGTTCTTACAAAAATTACATCTTACTCATTACGAGGTTGATCTTTCCCTAATTTCACACTCTTCCTCCTATTTTGGAAATCCCATGATAGAATCTTCTCTTGGGAAGGAACTCTAAATTTATGAGGTACGAGAATAGGGGGATATAGAGTTAACTCCGGTCCCACCTGAGTTTAAGAAAGGAAATGCCTCCTTAATCAAGGGAATGATCAATATAAATATTGGATCAGAGGAGGAACCAAAAATTTTGAAATTAGGATTTGTTAAAAATGTGCCCCTTGCTCATTTTTGTGGCTAACTCCTTGTGACGTAACTCTCATGCCTCAACATCCAATTTTTGATTTTGGGCACTCAAATTTTCTAGAAGTGGCACCATTAGATAGAGCTCTCTCTGGCTTTCCGAAAAAAGTTTTCCTCCTAACTCCTCATATTTTTCAAGTTATCGCTCGATGGAGGTTTTGTGTGAAATTTTCCCTTTGGAAGCCTGCAGCCAATAGGAAGCTGCCACGTGTCCCAGGAGGTGGCGGAGAAGAGAGAAAAACTTAGAATATTTTTCAAGTTTTGGTCATTTGGGAGAATCGAGCGTGACACATGTCGGGAGATGAGGCAAAGTAAAAAAATTTTGCTAATGAGGAAATTTTTGAAATGGCAATCAGGAGATGACACGTGTCCAAAGGAGATTCACGGGCATTGGAGGAAGGATGAAAATTTTGGCTAATTTTTGCCAAAAAATTCAAAAGCAAAAATTTCCCCGCAAGGCCCGAGCGAATCAAATTTTGCCACGTGTCTTCACCATCATGTAACATCGGCATGGAGGACAAAACGGAAAAGTTGTTAAGGGTTTTCCAAAATTTGGCTCATTTTTTGCCAATAATATTGTGCCACGTGGTAGAGAGGGCGGGAGTTCATGTCACAGAAGAAAAAAGGGGAAAGTTTCTAAGTGTTGGCCGAGAATTTTCAAAGGCAAAATTTTGGAGTGATTTTGGCTATTAATAAACTTAGGACACGTGTCCTAGGGTCCAAGGGGAGTTCGGAGCTCGGGGAGTTTTTGTAAAATTTTACAAAGTTTTCAGCAAAAAATTCAAATGCAAAAGGTTAGCCCACTGCCCCTGTCAACTAATCAGACACCGACACATGTCCCGAAAGGCGGAGCGTGGGGGGAAAATGAAATTTTTCCCAAAAGTAAAAATGTCAAATTTTCAAGGGGAAAATACAAGGAATTTTGATGCCCATGATAAGAGTTTGACATGTGTCGTCTAGAAGGTAGAGCATGGGGATTTTTTGAAAAAAATTTCCAAATGCAAAAAAGAGGTAAAATTCAAATTTTTTTCCCGCCGATCCGTTTTGGGCCTCTTTTTGACCTAAATCTTCAAACGGCCATAACTTTCGATCCAGAGCTCAGATTTTCACGTTCTTTATATCAATGGAAATCTGGAAAAATTCTCTACATGATTCCATGGTCAATTTTGAATTTTGGTTTAGTTTTTGCTTCTAGTATGTACCCAGTTTGGACAAAAAAAAATCGACATTTCATCAACCAATTTTAATCGAAATGGGTCGCATTCTTCTTATGGTCAAAAATGTCAAGGCATGGGTTTTAAGGACCTCCATGCTGTTTTTAATGCATTTTTTCAATGAGAATGGCTCTCACGTGTTTTCATGTTTTCTCTCTTTGGTGTATCACCCATGACTTTAAAAGCTAGATTTGGCTCATTTTTTGATGGTTGAACACTTTTTTGCATTTTTTCATCTTCAACTATTTTGGCTCGGACCTTACAAAGAGTTTTTTCGCCTCTTTGGTGTTGGAATACAAGGATTTTGATGTTGAAAATTAGGAGCTCTGTGAATGCTTTGAGTCCTTTATATGTGTTGTTTGCTTCATTTCAAACCCTTTTTAAGCTTATCAACCTTTACATGATGTTTTATGTTCTAATTTATGATTTTGTCAATTTTCATGAGCAAGAAGTGCTCACCACTCCTTTTGGTGTATCACCCTTATAGTTTAGTTTTAATTTTTGCATTTCTTATCCCTATCTCTGCAAATTAAGATAAAATTAGGATCTCGAACCCTGCAGCTTATGCAAATAATAGATCTAATCGAGAGAGTTTGAGGAACCAGCCTTAATCTAGAGATTCCTCTCTCATCTTGCAAGTCCCACACTTGGAGAGAGGTTTCAATGTTGTGCAATCACACTGGATGCCCTAAACATCAACTTAGAACCTTGATTTGCATCCAGGGGTGCTGTTGATTTGCAACAACAGTTTTGGCACACCGGGTGGGACATTAGAGGTCTCATTTTTATTGCAGAAAAGTTGATGTGCATCTGCTGAAATTTTCTTGCTTGAAAAGAGCCATAAATTGCACATTTGGCGACTCCAAAGGGAAGAATCAGCTGATTTTAGCAGTGCAGGCCTGAAAACTCATGAGAAGAATCACCACAAGGTCAAGAGTTGGAGAAGAAGAAGTGTTGTTTGAATACCTGCAGTTATCTCCAAGAAGAAGGCAAAGAGGAAGAAGGATTCAAAGGTCTCCATCTCCACCAAACAGAACTCTCTCAACTCCTCCACCTTGTAAGCCTTTCATTCAATCAACAAGGGTTTTAAGACCAATTAGAATGGCACAAAACAACCCCTATGTCAATTTCATAGGCAGCAGCCCACTTGCACTCAATGCACAACATCCAATTCCAATTGTAGACTTGAAAAACATTCCATACTTCACTGGAGAGAATCAAACTACTCCAGGTGATCATGTTAAAGACATTTCCAACCTTTGTGTAATTCATGAAATCAATGAGATGCAAGTGGTTGTCAAATTGCTGACATCTTCATTCAAAGGGAAGGCTTTGCAATGGTTTAGGAGCCTTGGAGTTGGTTCTATCACAAATTGGAACCAGTAATGTATAGCACTTCATGAGAAATTTGGAGAGAAGGGAGACAACTTGTCTCTTTTGGAGTAGCTGACAACCATCAAGAGAGCTCCCAATGAGCATCTGACTAATTTCAATTTCAGATTTCAAAAGACTTGGGAGAGATTTCCAGTGGTAGTCAGGCCAGCAGTAGAAGGTACTTTTCTCTACTACCTCAAAGCTCTAAATTCTGATATTTCTATGTTGATTCAGTCCATTGGAGGAATAAATATCCCTATGGCTTATAGCATTGCCATTAGGGCTGAAAATTGTTTGATCCAAGCTGGAAAACTAGCCCCTAGACCTCCCATGCCATTGTTTCCAAGTTTAGAAATCCCAAACACTAATCAACCACCTAATTTGGCTCCTTCTCCCACTCCTAGAAATCAGAGTTCGAATGAAGCTTCTACTTCATCTCCAAGTGCCCCAAATGAGCTTCAAGAAGTCATGAAGCAATTGCAAAATTTAGGCAATGAGCTGGTTACTCTCAAGAGGCAACAAGCCCAAGGTTTTAGACCTTCTTATCAGCCCCAAGCTCAGCCTAACAGGCAGCCATACCAACCACAAAGACCTCCTAATCCAGCTGTAAATATAAATCAAACAAGGCCTCCTGCCAATAGACCATTTCAGCCCTATAATCCTAATGCCATATCTGCCTCTAAGGCATTGGTGCCAACACAAAACAACATTGCTCAGGAGTATGATTGGTGATTTCCATGCAATGAACCTCACAACCAATCCATGTGCTTCAATGGTGCTTTGAATCAAGCATTAATGGTGACAACTACTGGTGTGAAGGGTGAGGGCAGTCAAGGAAATAACCAACAACAAGAAACATTCCAACAGCAATCAGCCCCAAATGACACCACGTTGGTAAACTGGCAAGTAGAAGATTTCTGTGGCATGAATCAAGTAGTTTCTCAAGGTGTTGCAGACAACACAAGGTCAAAAAGAAGGAATTTGGGAGAAGAACAACCATTCGCTCCAACCAATCTCCAACCTTCTATGGCTCCACAAATGGTTGGCAAACAAAATCCAATTTCAAATGCACAAGGGCAGCCAAGAACAACTCCTAGACCAACTCAAATACCAGTTGTTTCTACCCACATGCAAGGAGTGAATGTGCCAACCAAGGGACAGCAAAGAGATCCTTCATCACCATTCAGTATCATCGATCAGATAAAGAAGACAAATGTAAATATATCAATGTGGGAATCCCTATTTATCCCAGGCCAAAGAGATTTGCTACAAGCTGCCATGAAGGACTGGCCAACTTCGAATCAACAAGTTTAGATGCAAGAGAAAGTGCTCACAAATGTTGCCCAACCTGAGGGGAATCATGGAGGATAGCAAGGTAAAATGTTGAAGCCCCCTCCTTTCTATGTTTCATTAATCATTGGAAATCAGTTAGTGCATAATTGCATGATAGATTTTGGGGCAAGTAGCTCAGTGATGCCTAAACAAATAGTTGATCAGCTAGGGCTCCAGTATGAAACCATATCCAAAGGGGTAGTGCAGCTGGATGGGACAACAGTAACAACAGTTGGAGTGATTAGAAACTTGAGTCTTACCTTGCATGCATGTCCAAATGTTGTTTTACAAGATGTATCAGTTATAGACCTTCCACCACTCTTTGCCCTATGCTTGTCAAGGGACTTCACAGCCAAGATTAGAGGGTATTTATCTGCTGATTGGTCACACATGCTATTCAGAACGAGGTATGGAACCAAAGCTACAATGAGGTTTGAACCTATTGCAAACTTCCACATTGAGCCCTACACTCCAAGTCAGATCAATGCCAATTGTTCAACATTTGATCAAGAAGATCACCCAAGCACTGATGAAGCTAACACCAAGGTTGGAAGCATCCCGGATCTAACTCTTGATGAATGGGCAAACAAGGTACATACTTTTGATCCTTATCAAGAAGTAGAAGAATCTGAGCTAGGGGTCTATTGCATACATGAAGAAAATCAGCCCATTCCTAGCATCACCAAGCTAAACCATAAGGATGACAATGAGGTATGGCAGCTATTTTTGATGGATCAAGGAGTAGACAAGGTGCAGGAGGTGGAGCCATGCTTGTTTCACCTCAAGGAGTAAAGTACTATTCAGCTTTTAGATTTCAGTTTGCATGCTCCAATAACACTGCTGAATATGAAGCCTTGGTGCAAGGGATGCATTGGGAAATAAAGAGAGGAATAAAGAACTTGCAAGTCTTTGGTGACAGTGAATTGATTGTAAATCAGGTCAAGGGACAACATGCTGCCAAGAATGATCTACTCAAGTGCTACAAGAACAGGGTATGGGACCTCATGGAAGATTTTGAGGGTTTTGGCATCAAATCCATTCCTAGGAAAGAGAACCAAGCTGCTGACAGGCTTGTAGCAGTAGGGGCAGCCTTTGACATTGTGGAAAGCATTCAACAAGACAAGGTACAGCCAAACATCCACGTGATTGTGAGGCCTTCAGAGTGCCAGATAACAATGTCAGTTGGCAAGTGTTTGAAAATGACTAGCAAATCATCCATTTCTTGCAAGAAGAAGTTAAGTTCTCAGCTAAGAATCAAGAAAAATTGGAACAACAGTATGGTGACCAAGTGGTACAGCTGAGAACTAACAAGCTACCCAAGGGACTTATCACTTTGGAGTCCATTTTTAATCCCAATGATCAGTTTAGGAAGGAGAAAGCAAACATTCAGGTCAAGAGAGAGGATTCAGTATCCATCTTGGTGGAAGAGAACAAACCATTGCAAATTGGAAAGATGACAATTGAACAAGAAAGGTATGAGTTCATGTAGTTGTGTCAAGAGTTCCCTGATGTGTTTTCTTAGAGCTATGAAGACTTGAAAGGTTTCAATCCCAACTTAGCTCAGCATACCATTGAATTGGATCCAAATACTAAGCCTGTCAGGCAGAAACAAAGACTAGTCAATCCACACATGGAGCCTCTCATCAGGAAAGAATTGAACAAGTTGATTGAGTCAAGGATCATATTCCCAATCAAGCATTCTAGTTGGGTTGCCAACTTGGTTCCAGTCAGAAAGAAGAGTGGAGAGATCAGATTGTGTGTTGACTTCAGAGACTTGAATAGAGCATCTCTCAAGGACCATTACCCACTCCCTTCCATGGAGCAAATCTTGCAAGTTGTGGATGGCTCCGAGAGGTTTTCACTACTTGATGGCTACTTAGGCTACAATCAGATTATGGTGAAGGAAGAAGACCAGTTCAAGATAGCCTTCACAACCAAATGGGGAGCTTATGCATATAGGAAAATGCCATTTGGGCTGTCCAACGCTGGTGCTACCTTTCAAAGAGCAATGGACATGGCGTTCAAAGGTTTGATTAATAACATGGTGCTGATATACCTTGATGATATCACTATTTTTTCTAGAAATGTAGTAGACCACCTCTCTCATTTGAGACAAGTCTTCACGAGGTGCAGGAGATTTGGAGCGTCTTTGAATCCTAAGAAGTGTATCTTTCTTACACATAAAGGAAAGCTCATTGGCCATGTTGTCTCCAAGGAAGGATTAGCAATTAATCCAGAGAGGGTTGAAGCCATAAGAGCACTACTATTGCCAAGCCACAAGAAATCCCTTCAGAGTTTCTTGGGGAGGATAAACTTTGTTCGGAGGTTTGTCCCAGATTTTGCAGCCCTTGTCAAACCTATCACCAAAATGTTAAAGAAAAGCATGGCTTTCAAGTGGATAGCAGAAGGAAAGGAGAGTTTTAAAGCAATCAAAGAAGCCATCTCTCAAGCACCAACTCTCATCAACCCAGAATTCTCTAAGGATTTCATCCTCTATGCATTTGGAGGTAATGATACTATTTCTGCCATTTTGGTACAGCAGAACAAGGACAACGATGATCAGCCAATTACTTTCTTCAGCCAGAGCCTAGATGACTATGAGGTGAGGTATTCTTTTATTGAGAAGTATGTACTTGCAGTAATCAAAAGCTTGAAGAAATTCAAGTATTTAGTCTCAAACAACAAGGTCCAGTTGCTGGTCTCTCATGCTGGGGTTAAAGACTTCCTCCTCAACAAAGATTTGAATGAGAAAAGGGCAGGTTAGATCACTCGTGTCATGGAGTATGACATTGAGATCAAGGTCACCAATCTGGTAAGAGGAAAAGGATTGTGTGAGTAGCTGATTTCGGGGAAGCAAAAAGAAGTATGCAATGAAGAAGAGGCTGTTTTGACAGTTCAAGACAGCCATGAGCCAAGTGGCACTCAAGAAGAAAATAATGTTCTCCCCACTCCTTGCTAGACCCAAGGTATAATGCACTTCCTAAGCATAGGCCTATGCCCTCTGGAGATGAACAAGATCCAAAGAAGATACTTTAGATTGTAGGCTATCCCATATGCCATTGTTGATGGAGTTTTGTTCAAGAAAGATGTGAATGGAGTGCTGCTGAGATGCATTAGCACAAATCAGATTCATAGGGTGTTGGAAGAGTTCCATGGTGGACCAGCTGGTGGTCATTTTGCACCGAGAGTGATAGCTCTAAAAATTATGAAGGCTGGTTATTATTGGCCCAATATTTTCAGTGATTACTTTGCATGGATCAAGAGGTGTAAGAATTGTGCATTCTTCACAGGAAAAGAGAGACTTTCTGCCCTTCCATTGCATCCAATCTCAGTTGACCAGCCATTCATGCAATGGGGTTTGGACTTCATTGGAGTCATTAATCCCAATTCAAGCCAAGGGCACAAATGGATTTTGACAGCCACAGACTACTTCACCAAGTGGACTGAAGTAGTAGCGCTCAAAGAGGCAAATGAGTCTAGCATCTTAGACTTCTATGAGGGCATAGTAACCAGATTTGGCATACCTACTACAATAATCTCAGATAATGCATTGGCATTCATTGGATCCAAGGTGACTGAGTGGGCTGTCAAGAATGGGATCTACCTAAGTACTTCATCAAACTATTACCCTCAAGATAATGGGCAGGATGAGTCTACAAACAAGAATTTGTTGAGGATCATTAGGAGGAATCTTGATGAGAATTAGAGGTCTTGGCATACCAAACTGAAATCAGCCTTATGGGCTGATAGGATAACTCCCAAGAGATCCACGGGTAAATCTCCATTCAGGCTTGTTTATGGAAGAGAAGCAATCTTGCCCATGTCACTTGAGTTGCCAACATTGGAACTCATGAAGTAGTTAGAGTTGCTAGAGTTTGAGCCCATGGAGGTGAGGTATGCAGAGTTGATGGAGCTTCAAGAGATCAGAGATCAGGCATCCCAAGTAATGGAGAAGGATCAAGCTTTAATCAAGAAGACCTTTGACAGGAAGGCCAAGAGTAGATCTTTCCAGGTTGGAGATCTAGTGTTAAAATGGGATGCAGATAGAGCAAAACTAGGAAGGCATTCAAAATTTGATGCCATTTGGAGTGGCCCATACATGGTCACAAAGTGCAAGAACAACAATGCCTTCCAATTGGCTTCATTGGATGGTGAAGAACTGCAGATTCCAGTCAATGGAATCTATCTAAAGCATTGCTTCTAAAGGGAAATTCTCCACCTTGTAAATATTAGCTTAGGTTTCCATTCCTTCAAGTGCTTGTGCACATTGTTTTGTTGTAGGTTAGTTTTGCTTTCCCTAAGTGCTTTGGCACAACTTGCTGTCCCTGGAGATGTTTTGCAGTCCTTGCTTCCATCAGGTGATATTCCATCTTCCTCCTTGCAACATTCTAAGTCAGTTGGGGTTCCAAATAGAAAATTTGATGACTCCATGCCCAATGGACTGCTTCAGGAAACTGGTATTTTCATCTAGCAGGTAGATGACCCCTCTGAGTCGCCAAAATTGTTATCCAAAATGTGCCCCTGCTCATTTTTGTGGCTAACTCCTTGTGTTCTTGCCTCTCTTGTGCCTCAGTCTCCATTTTTTGATTTTTAGGCACTCAAATCTTTTTGGAAGTGGCACCATTGGATAGAGCTCTCTCTCAGCTTTCTAGAAAGGTAAAGTTTTCCTCCTAACTCCTCATATTTTTCAAGTTATGGCTCGGCGGAGTTTTTGTGGGAAATTTTCCCCTTGGAAGCCCGCAGCCAATAGGAAGCTGCCACGTGTCCCAGGAGGTGGCGGAGAGGAGAAAAAATTAGAAATTTTTTCAAGTTTTGGTCAAAAATGCAAAAGGAAAATTTTTGCCCATGGGCCCGCCGGCGAATCAGAGCGTGACACGTGTCGGGAGAGGAGGCAAAGTAAAAAAATTTTGCTAAGTGTTTGTGCAGGGAAAAATTTTGAAATTTGGCCCGGACCAATCAGGACGCGACATGTGTCTAGAGGAGGGTCACGGGTGTCGGAGGAAGGATGCAAATTTTGGCTAAGTTTTGCCAAAAAATTCAAAAGCAAAAATTTCCCCGCAAGGCCCGAGCGAATCAAATTTTGCCACGTGTCTTCACCATCATGCGTCGGCGGAGGACAAAACGGAAAAGTTGTTAAGGGTTTTCCGAAATTTTCAAAGGGAAAATTGGACCAGAGGGCCCGTGGCCAATAATATTGTGCCACGTGGTAGAGAGGGTGGGGAGTTCGTGGCGCAGAAGAAAAAAGGGAAAAGTTTCTAAGTGTTGGCCGAGAATTTTCAAAGGCAAAATTTTGGAGGAGTGGCCCTGGCTAATAAACTTAGGACACGTGTCCTAGTGTCCAAGGGGAGTTCGGAGCTCGGGGAGTTTTTGTAAAATTTTACAAAGTTTTCGGAAAAAAATTCAAAGGCAAAAGGTTAGCTTGTGGCCCCTGTCAGCTAATCAGACACCGACACGTGTCCCGGAAGGCGGAGCGCGGGGGGAAAATGAATTTTTTCCCAAAAGTAAAAATGTCAAATTTTCAAGGGGAAAAGGCCGCGGGAATTTTTGGAGAGCCAGGCCCATCCAATCAGAGTTTGACATGTGTCATCCAGAAGGTGGAGCATAGGGATTTTTGAAAAAAATTCCAAATGCAAAAAGAGGTAAAATTTGAAATTTTTCCCGCCGATCCGTTTTGGGCCTGTTTTTGCCCTAAATCTTCAAACGGCCATAACTTTCGATCCAGAGCTCAGATTTTCACGTTATTTATATCAATGGAAAGCTGGTAAAATTATCTACATGATTCCATGGTCAATTTTGAATTTTGGTTCATTTTGGAGGGAGAAAATAAAAAAACACTTCTGGTATGCGCCCATGGATAGAACTGACGTTTCAACAACCAATTTTAATGCGAAATGGGTCGCATTCTTCTCCAGTATGGTCAAAAATGTTAGGGCATGGGTTTGTAAGGACCTCCATGCTGTTTTTAATGCATTTTGGTCAATGAGGAATGGCTCCCACGTGTTTTCACATTTTCTCTCTCCTGGGCTCGACCCATGCACTGTAAAAGCCAGATTTGGCTCATTTTTTGATGGTTGAACACTTTTTTGCACAGCAAGCTTCTGTTTTCATCTTCAACAAGTGATTTTGGCAAGTATCAGACCTTCCAGGGATTGTAACAGGTTTTTCTACCTCTTTGGTGTTGGAATACAAGGATTTTGATGTTGAAAATCACAATGCAGGCTCTGTGAATGCTTTCAGTCCTTTGTATGTGTTGTTTGCTTCATTTCAAACCCTTGCTTATAGCTTATCATCCTTTGCATGATGTTTTATGTTACAATTTATGATTTGTGTCAATTTTCATGAGAAAGAAGTGCTCACCACTCCTTTGGTGTATCACCCTTATCAGTTTAGTTTTAATTTTTGCATTTCTTATCCCTGTCTCCTTGCAAATTAAGATAAAATTAGGATCTGAACCTCTGCAGTTATGCAAATAATAGATCTAATCAGAGGATTTTGAGGAACCAGCCTCTAATCTGGAGATTCCTCTCTCATCTTGCAAGTCCCACACTTGGAGAGAGGTTTCAATGTTGTGCAATCACACTGGATGCCCTAAACATCAACTTAGAACCTTGATTTGCATCCAGGGGTACTGCTGATTTGCAACAACAGGATCATCTTTAACTTCTGAGGAAGTTAAAATACATACATGTATCCATAGAGAGAATCAATGAGATTTCATGTTTAACTATAAGGAAATGATGTGAATTGCATCAGGATAAGTGCACCAAGTTGGGGGACAAAAAAGGAGTCATAAGTGGACGTCATATTGCAAATAATAACATAATATCAGCTTGTAGGGATTATTAACAATTCATACACTCAAAATTAGAAAAATTTATATCATTATAAATTGTAGCATCTAAAATCTAGTTTCTAAACTACTATTTTTTTTTTAAATAGACAATTTTAGCTATATTAAACACTCAAAATTCAATTACTTGGTATTTTCTTAAAAACACCTATAAGATTGCAATTTGTTTTCCTGCAATTTGGATGACCAAAAATTGATATATATTTTTTTCCTTTGGTGAGAAGTTATATGTCGCTATCTATTTTGGGATAGATTTTATTTTGTATTTTTTTAGTAATATTTTATTTTTTATGATTTTTTTCGTGAAAGTGATCTGAAAACATAAAGAAAATAGAGCACTTTCCATTTGCCCTCCATAGCTTTATCAAAAAATATTGAAATCAAATAAATTTTTTTGAACATGTATATATTTTCACCATAGTTGGGATGGTATAAGTTTTCTCACATTCTGACAAGTGAAACAAAATTTGCAGTCTTAAACGTAGACATAAACATTCATGGGAAAAGTGTCTTAAAGACCTATTATTAGTAAAAAATTATAAAATGATATTTATCCTATTCTATTCACTTTAAAATCAATATTTGTACAAATATAACAGTCTCCCCTACGCGATGGTACCATTTTATGACATATTTTTGACTTTTTGGCATGGTTCAAGTCTGTGAAAGACTAAATTTTATGTTTTTCTATTTTTTATGTACAATTTAGGATTTTATGTTCACTTAATTATCCCCCAACTTACTGCACTTACCCATCACACATTAAATTTCACAACCCCATCAACAAGCTAGATGCTAAACCAATTAAGAAAAATTCAAGGCCCATAAAGCCAAAGGTGGCCTTCATGGTGAAGGAAGAAGTGATGAAAGTCCTCGAGGTTGGGTTCATCAAGCTAGTTGACTACTCATAGTGGGTGTCTAATATTGTCCATGTTTATAAAAAGAATGGAAAGATCCTTATTTGTATAGATTTTTTGGATATCAACAAAGCTTTTCCCAAAGATGATTTCCCATTACCATCCATCAATGTTATTGTTGACACAACAACTAATTTTGAGTTGTTGTTTCTCATGGATGGGTTTTCTTGGTACAATCAAATCAGAATCTATGAGGAAGATCATGCCAAAACTACATTCATAATTACTTGGGGAACCTACTATTATGTTGTTTGGGCTTAAAAATTCTAGTTCCACGTACCAACGGGTGATGACTTATATATTTCATGATCTTATACATAAGATTGTGGAGTCCTACATGGATGGCATTCTAGTTAAGGCCAGAAAACACTAAGATCACCCCGAGGTTCTTTGTATCATACTTTCTCACTTAATCAAATACGAAATCACATTGAATCCAGAAAAATTCATGTTTGGTATAACGGGAAACAAGCTTTTGGAATACATCATATATTCATGAGGGATTGATGTAGACCTAGCCAAAATCCGAGCTGTACTAGAAATGACTCCACTTTCATATGAGTCTAGTACTAGATATTTTCTTGGAAAACTCAATGCAATCTGAAGGTTTATCCCTAATTTGACCTTTTCTATTCACCCAATCTAAAATTTGTTGGAAAAGTATTGCACCATAGATTGGATTGAAGAATGCAATGACATGTTTGAGTCAGTTAAATGGTTCTTGATGTCTCCTCCCACACTCATGTCACCTAGATCATATTTTTGTTTGATCATGTATTCATAAGCTATGGATACCTCATTATCATGCATGGTAGCTAAAGAAGATGATGATAAACGAGATCGTGTAGTATATTTCATTAGTCATAAATTGTTTTATTATGAGACACGTTATACAAAAGAAGAGAAGGAATGTCTTACTATAGTCTTTGTGACCAAACACTAAATACATTACATGCTAAACCAAGAAATAAGGGTTATTGTTAAATCAGATCACCTACAAACATTTCTCATGTAAGTATACTTATCTAAGAAGGTTAGACACTTCATAACTCTGATGGGTGAGTTTGAGCTAACATTTTTTAATCAAAAATCCATCAAAGGACAAAACAGTGCAGACTAGTTGGATGACAACCTATTAGATGGATGCAATTTGGTAAATTTAGACTTTCTCAATGAGTGTGTGTATTTTTTTGGAAATTAAGCCACCCATTTCTATGTTTCCATGGTATATTGATATCATTAATTTCATAGTGGACCATCCATATCTAGAAAGGAAAACCTTGCAGCAAAGAAGATGGTTGTGTATAATAAGTACCAAGTATGTTATCTTGGAGAAAGTTCTCTATTGTAGAGCCTTTGATGGAATGTTGCTAAGATGCGTTGACGAAGAAGAATATGAAAAAATTGTTTATGAATCACATAGTAGAGTATGTAGAGGTCACTTATGTAGACACACCACTGCTTCGAAAATACATTGGATGGGCTATTTTTTCCCCAAGCTACAACATAATGTTGTAGATTTTGTCTAAAAATTCCATAAATGTTACAAGTTATCCCATGAGATCGACATACCGGAATAGGATCTACAACCAATTGCAACACCATGGCCCTTTTCCACATGGGGACTAGATTTGATAGGGAAATTATCTCGCTCATCAATAGATGGTCATAACTTTATAATCAAGGCCACATAGTACTTTTCAAAGTGGGTAGAATCCATGTATCTTACCACTGTTCCTGGATCAGTAATTGTAAAGTTCATTCTGAACTAAATTATTTTTAGGTATGGGGTCCTGCAAGTCATTATCTTTAATAATGGCACATCCTTCAAAAATGATGAGGTACACGAGCTGTGTGAGAAATTAAAAAATAATTCACCACAAGTCCTCTCTTTATTATAATTAGGCCAATGGATAGGATGAGGCTACAAACAAGACATTAAAGTCTATCCTCCTTACGACCATCAAGGAGAACAAGTGAGATTGTTATTTAAATCTTTTTCCAGCCTTGTGGGCCTATCAGACATCAGTAAGAATGCCGACAAGGGAAACCCCCTTTTCTTTGGTATTTCATGCAGAAACAGTTTTACCGCTTGAAGTCAAGATACCTAGTCTTTGTATATTGTTACAAGGAATTTTGGGAGAATAAGGATATAAAGAAGCATGACTGTCTCAGCTAGAAAGTCTTGATGAGGCTAGAATAAATGTCAAACAATTGTGTAGAATTTACGATGAATGGATGGCTTAGAAATACAACAAGAAATTCTATGAGCGTGAAATATGTGAGCACGATTTGGTTCTAAGACTTGATATCTAAATAGACAAAAAGACCAGCAAAGGAAGGAAATTTAGACCCAGGTGGTTGGTTCCATATCGAGTAATAGAAGACAACAAAAATGGGGCATTTTTCCTATGTACACTAGAGGGTGAGGATTTTAAAGAATATATGAACTCTCTTCACCTGAAGAGGTATTACACATTATCTATTAGCATTTTCATATGTACTTTACCACATTTGCATTGCATTTTCATCTTCTAGTTAATTTTGTAAAATTTGTGATCAAGGGACTTATTCTTATAGATATTCCTAAAATATTATAAAAGTATTGGCAAAATGTTCAAATCATACCTCTACAAATATCCATAGTGTCATCAATTGTCTCCAAATCATTTCATCAATTCAAACAGGATAAGACAAAGTTTTGACAATAACCATATAAAGGCCTGCATACTTGGTTTTGCTTATAATCTCTTTTTAGGTTAGGTGTCTTTGCCTATAGTATGTTCTAGAAGATTCATGGTGTCACATATATCACCTAAACATCTCTTTAGAAATAAGAACATTCTAGCCATTTTTCCTAAATAAATAAGTCACATGAAAATCCACAGAAAATTTTTATTTTACACATTTATTTTCCCTACCAACCTTCGATGTGGAGCCTGCGTCTCTTATTAGTGATGTAGTGTTTGGAAAGGAGAGAAATGACCTTACTTTCCTATTCCTTTTCCATGGTGATAAGACCATACTTCCTACTGGTATCATGGGGCAAGGTTTAGGGGGTCTCTTTAACAAACTTAAAAGTTAGAAGCAGTTCATTCAAGTATCGTGAAATCATAAGTCAAAACAAAGTGAGTTAGATGTCTAAAATTCTAGAAGAGCTTAAAATCTCAAAACCAGATTTTGTCAACCAAGTGGCCATCTACAGATATAATTCTAGAAAAACTTGAAATCAATTCACATTCTAAACTATGAAGCAAACTTGAGTAGATTGAGGTTTTTGTGTCCCAATTTGGATTTGTCAAAACCTTTTCTTTCTCTCATCATTACCATTCAATAAATTTCATAACTTGCGCCCTTTCTAGATCTTGGTGTTGAGCCCTTGCATCTTACTAGTTACATGGGGTTATGAGTGGGGAAATTTCATTCACTTAACATATCACAGTGTAACCAAGTTTTGTCAAAAATAATACAAAGTACCAAAGGATGTTTACAAAAACTAAAGTTCAACATTACAACGTCTTTGCACTATCATAGATCAAGATTATAAAAAAAAGAAATCATTTTGTTATCATTCACATCCACTACATACATTTTGAAAAGCATAGAAAAGTGAAAAATTCTAAACATATAGAGTACATATGTGAAGTGAGCCAAAATTAAGTCAACTTAGATACAATGAATTATCAAACCAAAAAGAAGAGTCTGTATATATCATGGTGAGTCAATTTTGTATACAATGCCATCACTTGCTAGGCATGGCCAAAATGCTCTCAATGAGCCAAAAATATACAAAAAATCATATAGCACTTGACAAAATTGTGACAAAGCAATAAAAGGCCCAACAACATGTTAATCCCTTTAGGATCCCTTGGATGGTGCACAGCCGCATTTGGGACTCCTACTGCGGCTATGACAACAACGAGAATGAACTTAGTGATGTGAATGCTCATGGTGATGTTCGTTGGCTATGGTTTCGCTACAAGAGTGGATCCACTTCATCAGTCACTCAGATGCCTCATACCTAGCCACCTAAGTACGAATGGATTTCATCACCTCTGCTACTCTCTAGACAGGTGCAAATACATTATAATGTCTACCGGATGCTAGCAGTTGGCCTGAATCCTTAAATATCTCGGCTTGGGTCTTCCTCAAGGGTATCAGTAGGGTTTCCACACACACCCATAAAATAAGATCTCACCACTCCTATGCACTAGCTACAAGCAAGAAAATAATAAGAAATGGCAAGTTATAAAATTCTAAACAAAGAACAAAGAAAAAAAACAAAACAATCTAACATTTTCAACTAACAAATTCGAGAGGAGAGTGTTAACATACTCGGATCTCCAAGCATCTAGGTTGGATCAACAGCTACTGCTACTATTGCTGGTGGCTATGACACCTCCCCAAAGCTAGAGGTTTTATGTTGTCCTATCATAGACTTATCATCTCCCTCTCCGTCTCGAGGAAGTGGTGTCTCTGAAATCAAGGTCTCTCTCTCCACACTTGCCTCCTCATGTTCTGCTCTCATAATATCCTGAGTGTCATGCCACTTGGGATATCTCTTCTCCTCCTCCATGTGGGCTTCCTTTTTAGCCTCATTTCCTGAACCTTGACCCCCATCTCCTCTCCAGCCGAATCCTCCTCAGTCTCCTCTCCGGTGTAGTCTTGTGAACTAGAGTATATGTCTATAAGATCATCCTCCTCTCCACTATGAGTGGGAGTGACCACAATCCCGATTAAAGGTTCTCAAGGAGTACCAACTTCACATATAATTCAAATAACATGCCTAACTATAATGGGCACACTTGGAGTGAATAAAAACCAGCAAGGGTCCCCTCTAGGGCCCTTTTGGGCCTCCTAAACAGTCCTATATACCGGTGCCACTGGAGGAAGAATAACTACATAGGGGAGGAAAACTACTAGGAAACCTGGTTGAGTGGATAGATCTCAACTCTCCCTACCTTGTCAGCTAACTACCCTATAGTAGAGAAAGCCACCAATGTGGTCACCTCCTACCCCCACAGTCCTGTCATGTCTTGGTAGGGTGTGGCAACCTTATATGCCTTGGTCAAAGAAGCCACTGGTTGGTGTGGGGTCCGAAGTACTAACATCCCTGTCCACCTCGCTACCCAAAAACCCTTAGATCCAACACTAATATTCCCCTTCCATAAGGGGCAATGTGCTCATACACCCAACTCATGACTAAGGTAGGGTGGCTTAATGACTATCCCTACAGCCTGACAACCCTATGTAGGTCATGATTTGTGGTCCCTAATATTTATACTCCCTAGGCGTAAATATGGCCATGTGCCTCAATCTAAGTAATAATGGGAGCCCAATAATAGAGTAGTGTGTCACCTCCCTTGTCCTTGATTAACTGCGAGGCCAAGATACCCATGATGGCCTTGCAGATAGTGGGGATGGGAGTAGTAGGAATGGATCAAACCTTGACCCCCTTCTTCGAACCAAAAGAGACCATGACATCCCCCATATAAGTATCCTATAGAAACATCATGGATCTAGATCCTACTTGTCTCTAGGGTAAATCTCCTCCCAAGTATCGGGATCCCAAGAATGTGGTATACATCCTCCAGGGTGATGGTCTACTCACCCCTGACATGTGGCAACCGGAAAGTGTTTCATTCTAAATCCCAGTAAGAAAACAAGTCACACAGTATGTGAATAACAGGAATGACATGGGGCACCCATGTAATCCTACAATCCCTTCCCTTTGGAGAGTGTCCCTCTCAGTCTGAGTTAATTGATCCAAAATCCTCACGAGCTAATCACACTCCCGCTTAGGGTGGCAATCCTGGATTGATTTTCTGAATACATATTTAACCCTAAAAATTTCTCAAAAACACAAAAATAGACCATTTTGGATGAAATAAAAGACTACCCCATGGGTGCCCCTAGAGATGCATTTAAGATGATAAAATTTGAAAATAATCCCCCCTAGGTAATTTTTTTGACATTTTTTACATTTTAGTTTTGAAAAAGTAAAATTGAAAAAAACCAACCTTAGAATGCGTTGGTTGATCTCCTACTCGTGGAGGCATGATCACAATCCTCTAACTATAATTTTTAGTTATAATCTCATCAAAAATGGTCATCGTGGGTCCAAAGCTCCAAAATCGCTAAATTGAATAAGTGCAAATGAATTGGAAAATGATTTTGTCTTAATATATATATATATATATATATATATATATATATATGTTATTTTGACCTCGTTTTGAGTTCATGTTTTCATACGGTTGGAGTGTTGATGCTGGTATATCTCTATATCCCTGCACAAATAGTAAGTCCTCTTGCTATTTTTATTTAGTGTTTATTTTTCGATATTTTGTCTATCTGCACTTGATTCTTCTTTCCCTCTTACATGTATCATGAGCTTGGATAATGATGTTTCGACATATAGGCATGTTAGGTATAGCTTATAACTCTGCATTTCGGGAATGCCATACCCAAACTCTATGTTTTACACCTTTTCATGGCTAAGACACTTCTCTGATGGGGAAATATGTACGCACCAAAAATTACATTTGCCACATTATCAAAAAATGATTACAAAAGTCCTCAATGATGATTCACGTCCTTTGAGAAGTATTCGAGCTCCAAAACCCATCTGTAGTGTATATTTTTAGCCTAGACATCCTTACATAGATATTCCACACTTTTTCTAGCTTCCCACTTCATCATGTACATGTTTTAGTCTACTTGGGTCAGTTTCAATGTTTTTAACAAGGTTAACATCTTGGAATAGATAAGAAGTTTACTACAACCTTTGTACTATGAAAAATATGTTCTAGTTGGAGGGAAAAGCGGGGATTTGAGAAACAAGACATGCCATGGTGTCCAAAAATTTATTAGTGGAACATGAGGTGGTTTGAAGTTCATAATGGTCAAAGGTAGTCAAAAGCATGTCAACATGATGTATATACTTTTGAAGTATTTCATTACAAAAATGGTATATACCATTAAGCTTACTCCATGTGTTTCTCATGATAATGAGTGAGCATGGCACCCACAGAATGATTAGTAGCAGAAATGTATAGGTAAAATGGTTGGTTATTGTATGCACCCAAAATTGCATGTGATACATTTTCATAAAATGGTTATAAAAGTACCCAATGATGATTCATGTCCTTTCAGAAGATGTTCAAGCTCCAAAACCCATATGTAGTGTATATTTGTCACCTATATATCCTTACATAATTGTTTTATGTTTTTCTAGATTCCCACTTCATCCTATGCATGTTTTTTCCTTTAGTGTCAGGACTGCCACCCTGCCTAGGTGACGTTCCTGAGTGATTTTTCTAGATTCTTTCATGCATGTTTTTAAAAATCAACGATTCACTTAACTTCACTTTTAGGACACGTTTGTGAAGTAACTTGTCTAAAAATAGTTTTGATTCCTTGGTTCTCATTCCCTCTTGTATTTTTGCACATGCTTTAGTTAGTTGGAACTCCCTCTTCCACCCTTGTGCATGAAGGAACCTCCCTATCCCAATTCTTATAAATTACATGCTTATTTTCAAGAAAAAGGCATGAGAATTTTGTGTATCTTGCACAGTATTGCTTTCATAATCCTGCTAGGAATTGTATAGCCAATCTCAGATCTCTTGTGTTACTTCTCTTCTAATCACATTGTAATAAGACTACATTCAAGCTACCATTGCTCAAGTTTCTTCTTCATATGAACACACAAAGAAATAAAGGAACAAACTAAGGGGATAAACACACATACAAATGGATTTGTCAAATCTCTTGTTTATCCAGGTTGGAATTATTTGTTTGTTTTCTTCATTTTCCAAATTGTCAATTTTAAATCATTAGTTTCAATTGCATATCAAATAGAGTAGTAAAATTATTCATTTCAATTTATTAGGCAATTACAAGTAGATAAAATCATTAGAAAGTTTTCTCTTTGACATTACTAGGGAAGTTGTGGGGAACAATAGCTCTTTTAGGGTCATGATTTATTTTTCACCTCTGAGGTAGGGTTTAAAGGGTTTTGATTAGATTAGGTTATTTGTTTTAGATTTAGATTCACATATTTGCACAAGTAATTAGCTACATTTTGCTGATTACTTGTCTTTAGTTTTCTTATTAGATTATATCACATTTACTTAAAAACTAGAAAATATCAAAAAAATGTACTTTTATTTATTTTCTTTGATATATTGTGAAAATGCCAAAAATATATATTTGATTTCCTTTTATAGTTATTTTTTTTATCAAGATCATTTCAATTTCATTATGTATGACCATCAATGGTCCATAACAATAAAAGACGTACAATTATTATCCTTTGGTGCCATAACCCAATGGTCCAGAGTTGATAACAAATATTGATACAAGTTTATGTTTGACAGTCTTACACACACTTGCTACGTTCTTTGAGAAAATAGAACAACTAAACACACTAAACATTGTTGTGAATCAAGCCTAAAATTATTAGACTACTCCTGACAACACGTTTTGATTACACACATGACCCTAACTGGACCACAACCTCCACAATTTTTCAGTTGTGATCCTCATGTCTAGCAACCCAACAGGCCTGCTAACCAATAAGATATCGACACTGGTTTTTTGCATCAATATTTAGATAATCACCACTACCATCTGATATGGTTGCACAAGTTTTGTTATTGAACATAACAGCCGATCAAGCTAAGACCTTCAGGACCAAACTAGAAAATCATCCATAGTCCCTGTGGCTTAATTGTAACTCTCATTCTGACTTCCATTACCTTTTCTAGAAATCTATATGAGGTGCTTGCAAGTCAATTTCTACATGTTCAACAAACAATAAATAGAATCTCAGTAGAGATCGATATTGAATAGAGTCTCTGAGAAGCTATCATATCAAATCAATCCATCATGCCACTTTAGGTTAGGAGAGAATTATTTTCCTTAGATTTACAAATTCCATTATTGCATGTCAAAGATATAAGGTTAACTCATTAGCTTTTTAACCATCACCACACATACACATTCATATCTATTCTACACTGGTTGTCTTGGCATGACCTCAAAAATTGAGGTGTGAAGAAGGTCACGTGTTGATTTTCTTTTGTATAAACATCCTTAGGTAGAATTATCCATAGGGATCCATAAAAAAACCACTTCATTAGTTCCATCAACACTAAGGAGAATTAAAGAAAATGAAGAAAAAAAATGTATATAGAGGTTCAGGAAAGAATTGTCTCTCTGTGCAGATTGGTATTTGAAGAACCACCTCCCTACATAGGTGGCAGTCCTATAACCACCACCCAACCATAGATTTGGTTCTAAAACTTTTTGTCTTCTCAAGGTAGTGTACCGACACTTACGAACAGAAAATAAGAATGAAGCATGAATGGATGTGAAAGTGAAGTGCTCAATTGTGTCTCTTCCCTCCCTAACCTTTCCCATTCTCTAGTGTACATGAGGACATGGGAGAGGCTATAAAGACAAGGAGGAGAAAGATAATTGAGCATTCAAATATCAAGAGAGATTGAGAAGTAGAGTCTTAATATGAGATCAAGTGAGAAGAGATTCTTCAATACTGGAGTGGAATTATAGGAGCAAGGTGTAAGAAAATAGAGAAAAAAAGTAATTGGAGAGAAGGTTTAAATTGTTGCTTCTTTATATACTTATTGTAATCTTTAAAATTTGATTAATTGGCCAATACAAGTGGGAAGAAAGAGAAGTTTCCCTTCCTGACTAGTTTTCTGTTATTGGGGGTTTCCACGATAAAAATTATTGTGTTGTGTGTAGAATTCTTTTAGCATTTCTCTACAATTCTGTCCTAAGCACTAGTTAATTTGTCACTAAATCTCTAATATTCAATCAATCTGTCTTTTTCCAAATTTGAAAGTAGAACAACATAATTATGTGATTTAATAGAGTTCTAAAGTAGAAGTTTATGAATCATTTTGGTATTAGAGATGATTATATATCCACGAATGTGGTATTCAGTTTGTTCTTGTGATTTATATGATAGTGAAAAGGTCCAAAGGAGAAGAATTTTTACCTTACGATCTAGATATGTCTATGAAGAAGTGGAAACAGAGAATTCAAGCTCAAATGGAGGAAGAGAACTTGGTCCATAGAGTTGAGATGCGAAAGACCATGATAGATAGATTGTATAGAAAACAAGAAGAGATTTCATATCTGCAAAAGATGGATTCAGTTAAGCAAGACTCCATGCACTCAGTGGTTCGAGCACTGGCCAGAAAATTTGGTATCGGAAAGAGCCACTAAGAGGAATAATGGGAAGATTGTGAAGAAGAGAAGCTAATTGTAAGTGAAAAGGTAAAATATTCTCATACACCTTTTAAAGTTGAAACGAAAGTGAAAATAAATAATTTTTAAGGACAAGTAGATGCATAATTACTGGTTAAATGGCTAAAATATTTTGAATTCTATTTTAATGTGCATAATGTCACTAAGGCACAAAGGATTACCTTTACACATCTCAAAATGGAAGCTCATGCTCTGGTTTGGTGGGAAACCGATCTAATCACTTGAGAAGAAGAAGTGACCTATTGTCAGTATTTGGAAAGGTTTTAAATAATTTCTTAGAGCTAACTTCTATCCAATTGGCCATAAGACTGACATGGTGATTAAGTGGTCGTACTTTAGATAGGGGTAGCGTGTAAGTGTGCAAGACTACACTACAGAATTTTGGAGACAAACCATGTTTCTTAATATGGACTTGCATGATGAGGACATTTTGACCAAATATTTGGGAGGACTTCACACTCACCTTTGGGGAAGGTAATCTCCATGAAGCCCAAGGATCTCAATGAATCTTGTATATAATCATACTACATTGATGACGAGAAGAACCAAGGGGAAATAGAGCTAAAGGGAGACCAATCAACATACCCGTAGGAAAAAGAACAAGGGAAGACAAGTAGTAGAGGTAAATGAAAATTTAAGCATGTTGCTACTGCTTTACATACTTGTAACTATTCTAATAATTTCTGTAAGAACTGTGATATAAATGTACATACTGATGCCACATGTTGGAAGTTACATTCGTAATTGTACCCAAAGCATAAAACCAAGGATTTTAAGAAATTCATGGCCACTATGAAGATAGAAGCAGGGTTGGAGATTGAGTATGATTCGAATGTAGATGAGAGACTGGGATGCATGGACACTAACATGTATGAAGGAGAAGAAAAAGAAGAGATGAGAAGGATTTTTCAAATCAGAATCCAAATTAAGAAGGCTAAGGTAAATGCTTTAGTAGATTCTAGTTCTCAAGTCAAATTTGATTTTTGATGTGGTTGTATAATAGCTTAGCCTATATACTTATGTGCATCCACATCCATACCCATTGGGATGGGTGAAGAAGGGTCTAGAAATACAAGTTACAAGGAAGTGTAATTTTTAGTTTACGATAAATACCTGATACATAGATGTATTAGAGGTTGATATCGTTCCACTTGATGCATTTTACGTTTTCTTTGGAATTCCTTACTTGTATGTAAGGTATTTTTTTGTTCAAATGGAGGGAGAACCAGTACATATGGGTCAATGACAGGGTTAGTTTCAACATCTAGACAAACCAAAGTAAATAAAAGAAGGCTATGGTAAGTGTCAAACAAGTGCAAAGACTTATTCAGGGAAATCATCAGTTTTGTTTACTTTCGTTGGAAAAAAATAAAAATGGACTTGAGAGCACGAATATTTTGGATAGCACTTGTCAGTTTTTGCAGAAGAAGCCACCACATTAACTACTCATTCAATGAGCAAAAAAAACCTTCCACTATGTAGTCACCATATCTACATATGGATTTGATGGACTTGACCATGGGACAACAAGGAGAAGAGGAGATACAAGGAATAATGGTGCATATAGCAGTAGTGTACATGCAGAGGATTCAACCAAACCATCTCAAGAGACAAAGACAAGTAAGAAGGACTAAATCACTATAGTATGGGACCTTTTCCATACTTAAGCAGGTTGGAAAAGAAACATTTAGACCATTCTTCATGTAGATGCATGCGATAGCAAGTTACAAGATCCTACACCTAATAAATCCATATATGCATGAAAAATAAGGAAACATACATAAGATTCTATCCAAAAATGATTGTACTCAAGGTAACTCAGAGGAGGATGTAACAATGAAGTAGCAAACCATATTTCCACAAGAGCCTTGGTAGGTTTGACAAGATAAAACACCAATGAAGACATAGTGGTACTCAAAGGAGCAAGAGAAGGAGTTGATTCCTCTACCAACCCCCACTAAGATTTTTTGGGACCAAAATGCTCCTAAGCATGAGAGGAATGATCCTTAAGGATACTAAAAACACACCACTTCATCAGTTCCATCAGCACCAAGAAGGATAATTACGAAAATGAAGAAAAATGAGGTATATAGAGGTTATGGAAAGAACCGCCACTCTGTGTAGAGAAGTGGTTGAAGAACCACCACCATGTAGGGGTGGACATCCTGTAACCACTAACCAGCCAAGGTAGTAGTCCTGAAACCACTGATCTACTTAGGGCGGTGGTCCTGACAATTATGAATAGAAAAGAAGAATGGAGCATGAATGGACACGTATTTGAAGTGTCTAATTGTTTCTCTTCCTTCCCCGACCTTTCCCATTCTCCATTACACGGGAGGACATGGGAGAAGGCTATAAATACAAGGAGGAGAAAGACAATTAATCATTCAAATATCAAGAGAGATCAAGAAGTAGAGTATTAATATGAGATCAAGTGAGCGGATATTATTTAGTGTTTGAGTGGAATTGTAGGAGCAAGGTGTAATATAATAGAGAAATCAAGTTATTGGAGAGAAGGTATACATTTATTTTCTTTTCATACTAATTGTAATATGTAAAATTTGTTTAATTGGATGTGGGAAGAAAGAGAAATTTCCCTTCCCAAATGGTTTTCCTTGATTGGGGGTTTCTAAGATAAAAATTATTGTGTTGTGTGTAGAATTATTTTAGAATTTCTCTACAATTCTGTCCTAAGCACTAGTTAATCAATCACTAAAGCTCTAATTTTAAATTAATATGTCATTTTCCAAAGTTGAAAGTAGAACAACATAATTGTGTGATTTCATAGAGTTCCAAAGTAGAATTTAATGGATGATAGAATGAGCACTAGTGGTTGGAGGAGATATTGTTGTAAGGAGTCAAAGGATTTTTGGAATTCATCATCCCATTTAAAGGAGACATACTTTTTAAGAAGATGGTTAAATGGATGGAAGTGGTCAAAAATATGAGAAATAAAGTGACTAATAGATTGCAACTTGCCTTTCAATCTATAAATTTCATGAAGGTTAGTAGGAGGAGGCATCTCAAGAATATCCTTGATTTTCATGGGATCAATTTCAATTCCATGCAAAGAAATAATAAAACCATGGAGCTTTCCAGAGAGAACATCAAAGACACACTTCTTAAGTTGAAAGGGAATGCAATATTTGATGAGACGGTCAAAGACAACCTTAAGGATGGAAAGGTGTTTGGCCAAATGTTTAGATTTTGAAATAAGATCATCAATGTAATATTCCAATATGTTGTACATGATGTCATGAAAGATATAAGTCCTAGCCCGCTAATATGTAGCACTCACATTTTTAAGGCCAAAGGACATGACACAATAGCAGAATATCCCCCAAGGAATGATAAAGGTGGTTTTGTGTTGATCTTTTGGGGAGATTAATATTTGGTTATAGCTTAAGAAACCATCCATGAGTGATAACATCTCATGGCCAGTGGTGAGATCAACTAGTTGGTCAATACTAGGTAGAGGAAAGTCATCTTTTGGGTAAGCTAGGTTAAGATTGTGAAAATCCATGCAAATGTAGACTCCCCCTATCACTTTTGTGATAGGAACGATGTTTGAGATCCATTAGAGATAATCAATGGGTAGGATGAAGGAAACTAAAAGAAGGCACTGGAGTTATTCTTTGACAAAAAGGGAAATGTGAGGATGCATTTTTCACAGCTTATATTTCATGGGTTTGGCATCAGGAATGGTTACAATATTGTGGACAGCAATGTTTGGGAAAATACCTGACATATCGGCGTAGGACCAAGAAAAAGTGATGCTATGATCCCAGAGGAAAGAAGTGAATGATTCCACTTCTGCAGCATCTAAAGATTGGTCTATTTTTAGAATGTGGGGTTGTCCTGGGTGTGAATGTTGATTTTGATGGTTGATTCATTCAACATGGTTTGCATCTCAGAAGGTAACAAATGATGAATATAATAATATTCTACACCAAGGTAAGTGACAATAGACTCATTTTCTTAACATTGAATGGCGTTAATAGAAGGAATATCGTCATCGATCATGTCAAGATATAGGAAGATAAGAGAAGAGGAAACCTCACCATCACACTGATAAGTCAGAGGTCTGAGGGAAATGGTGTTCACGAAAAAAAAAGTTAGGAGGAATGGATTCTAGATCCATAGAATATGTAGGTGAAGGTAGTGAATGAGGAAAATGGGGTGGGTAATGTTTATCATCCTCAATGAGTTCAAATTGGGCCTTCTTAGAAGGTGGTTTGGAAAATCCAATACCACTATGGTCTTTATGCTTACGAGTGGTACAAGGAATGACAATATAGTGGCCTTGTTCATAGCAATAAAAGAAAAATCCCTTTCATGCATAACAATGGAGGAAGGTGTGGTCAAAGTGGAGGTTGGTGAGAGATTGAAGGTTAGAGGAAAATGGTCGAGTTTGGGAAGGTGGCTCATGTGAATAGGTAGAAGTGTAAAGTACCCCATACGTTAATTTGGTGTGAAGGTGGGTAGGACCATATGGGAAATACATTCCTTTGCAGTGATCATAGTGGGGACGTTGATGAAGGTTACCATACTCTTGAGGAGTAAGAAATGTGTTGATGTTATAAAGGTGGTACTCCCCTAGAGTGAGGCATTGAAAAATACCTTATAAGGGATCAATAGTGGGTATGTGGGTACCAGGAATGGATGAATCACTGAAAAACTAAGAATAAGAAGAAGAAGTGGATGTTTTATGAGTAGATGGGTTGGCTGATGGTTCAGCTATAGAAGTAATGGGAATAGAGGAGTTATTTGCAGAACATGTAGCAGTAGAAGTGGTGGATGAAGTAGTAATTGAAGAATAATTGGTAGTGGTGGTAGATACCTTAACTAGTATAAGGACATCATTGGGTCGATATAATATGTTACAGGTCTTGAAAGGTTAAGGGTCGGATGGAATGGTATAGTTGTGCCCTTCATGTTTGAATTTTAAACAACAGTGTAAGGTTGAAGGAACATAGCCCATGGTGCAAATCCAGGGTCGGAAAAGTAGCATGGTGTACTAGAATTCCCCCTCTAAGACATATAATAGTTTAGGAATGGTACGGGGGCACACAAAAATGTGGATAATGATGGTCCTAAGGGTGGAAGTCATGGTATTTTTAAATGAATGCATCATAACTGGGTTATTATGCATACAGTTAGCAAGGACATGCATTTGGTTGTACACATGGGATGAAATGATGTTGATATTTGCACCTCCATCGATTGCAATGCATTGGACATTTATATTATTAATGTAGATGGAAACAAATAGGGTAGTGTTAGGATCATCCAATTGGAGAGGTACAATCTCATCCTCATAGAAACTGACATAAACTATTTGATGAGTGGTAGCAAGAGCAGAGGAACATGATGAATTTGTGAGACTGGTGATGTGGTGAGGAGTGATAATGGATGCAACATGCATTGGGTCATTAGGTATAACCTCAATAAATTGTAGGACCTTAATAAGGGCCTGATGATGAAACTCAGACGTTTAGATGAGTTCATACAAAGACATTTTGAGAGGAGATTGGTGTAACTGTTTAAGTATTTTACGATGGTCAACCCGTTAGAAATAGGGTATGTGGGTCTACATATGGTGAGTTTTGGGGAAGGTGCAGATGGAATATTGAGTAAAAGAGTAGTGGATGAGCTGGTTGTTTTCTCCTTTCCTTTTTCCTTTTGGGCTCGAGTGGAAATTTGAACCATATTTATCTATGGTAAAGGAGAAAGTGAGTCATGATACGTGTAGCAATAAGACAGGAAAAAATAGGGTGAGGGCATATACTGGTTTTTTTAAAACAATGAAATACATTGCCATTTTTACAGAGGTTTGGCTAGCTCTCTTATGTGGACCATATTGATATCAAATGTTGGAGGAGGATAAAATGGTTTGGAGGGGCAGATGAATGTTGATGAATAGGTACAGGATGAGGATGTGTGGTGATAGGTGTAGGTGAAATAGGGTCCTCATCTAAAATATCATCATCATCAAAGATTTATTTGAGAGGACATAGTTATAAAAGAATAGTCTTAAGAGCCTTATAGTTTTCCACATCATGCCCTAACACACGATGGTAAGCGTAAATTTTGGTATCATCAAACCTTTTTGGTTTAGGTTTG
This sequence comes from Taxus wallichiana var. yunnanensis, assembly GCA_018340775.1. NCBI lineage: Eukaryota > Viridiplantae > Streptophyta > Pinopsida > Cupressales > Taxaceae > Taxus > Taxus wallichiana. The sequence continues at coordinate 460,460,045 of CM031238.1, read as the reverse complement.
AGTGGGTCGTAAGGTTTAGGTTTTGGCAATGTGATGACAGAGGTTTCTAAAAGGTTAGCTAAGATGTTGGTGTAAGACCCTACTAAAGGATCATAATGTGAAGGAAGTGTGGGTGACTTTGGTGGGAGAGGTGTCATTAGAGGTGGAATTAGAGGTTGAGTAAGTTTGACCACATTTTTTCGTAGATAGTATGATTTTAGGTTTAGATTGCACCTTTTTGGGTCAATATGTAGCAGGTGAACTAGTTGGTGAAGGTTGTGTAGGTTTAACTAGCTCTTTGGAGGGTAATGGGTTCTTTTGTTTTGGTTACACCTTCTTGGGTAAAGGTGAAGAAGAATTGAGTGATGTAGAAGTGAAGGTAGATGGTGTAAGGGGACGAGTTAGCCAAGGTGATAATGGAGGTGCGGTGAAGGTTGTGGTAAGAGGAAATATGGAAGATACTAGTTGAGGGGAAGGGAATGGCATGATAAATGATGAGGATACTGGAAGTGGTGGAGGTATAAGAGGTAGAAAGATATAGATGATGTCGGAGGCGTAAGTTGTGTAGGTAATTTGTGTGTAACAAGGGATCATGTTGAGGTGGGCTGTTGTGTTTTTTATTTACTCTGCGTAGGAATCTACTTGGCCAAGGTTTATGGGTGGGAACCTAGGAAAGATGAAAGTGGTGAAGGTTACATAGGGTTATTGGGTGAAGCCAGTGTATACATCCTAAGGGGTTGTGTCTTCCTCTTAGGTGGGGTAATAGTATTTGTGATGGCTTGTGAGGATGTGGCTAAATATAGTTTGACATGAGGATGTACTAGTCTTGATGTTGGCATGACTCCTAATGTGGTAATGGGTCTAGATGTGGAGGAAGACATAGGTGCAGGTAAGGTTTTAGGCATGGGAAAAGGTTCATTTATTAGTAAAGGTTTAGGTGTGGGCAAGGGTGATGAAGAAGGGGCCTCTGTAACTAGAATGGGCATGGTGGGTTTGGCTGTCTTAAACACCTTTGGATAGATCGTGGAAGTGTCAAAAAAAAAATCTATATTTG